>JAVSCE010010849.1:600000-1148351 GCA_032199065.1 Smutsia gigantea
CATCTACGTTCATCAGGGATATTGGTCTGTAATTTTCTTTTTTGGTGAGGTCTTTGCCCGGTTTTGGTATTAGAGTGATGCTGGCTTCATAGAATGAGTTTGGAAGTATTCCCTCCTCTTCTATTTTTTGGAAAACTTTAAGGAGAATGGGTGTTATTTCTTCTCTATATGTCTGGTAGAATTCACAGGTGAATCCATCAGGCCCAGGGGTTTTGTTCTTGGGTAGTTTTTTGATTGCCAATTCAATTTCGTCACTGGTGATTGGTCTGTTTAGTTTTTCTGTTTCTTGCTTGGTCAGTCATGGAAGGTTGTATTTTTCTAAGAAGTTGTCCATTTCTTCTATGTTTTCCAGCTTGTTAGCATATAGATTCTCACAATATTCTCTTATGATTCTTTGTATTTCTGTGGGGTCCGTCGTGATTTTTCCTTTCTCATTTCTGATTGTGTTTATGTGTGTAGATTCTCTTTTTCTCTGAATGAGTCTGGCTAGGGGTTTATTTATTTTGTTTATTTTTTCAAAGAACCAGCTCTTGGTTTCATTGATTTTTTCTATTGTTTTATTCTTCTCAATTTTATTTATTTCTTCTCTAATCTTTATTATGTCCCTCCTTCTCGTGACTTTGGGCCTCATTTGTTCTTCTTTTTCCAATTTCAGTAATTGTGTCTTTAGACTATTCATTTGGGAATGTTATTCCTTCTTTAAATAGACCTGGACTGTGATATACTTTCCTCTTAGAACTGCCTTTGCTGAGTCCCACAGAAATTGTGGCTTTGTGTTGTTGTTGTCATTAGTCTCCATATATTCTTTGATTTCTGTTTTGATTTGGTCGTTAACCCATTGATTAATTAGGAGAGTGTTGTTAAGTCTCCATGTATTTGTGAGCCTTTTTGATTCCTTTCTAAAATTTATTTCTAGTTTTATACCTTGGTGATCTGAGAAGTTGGATGGCAGGATTTCAATATTTTTGAAATTACTGAGGTTCTTTTTGTGGCCTAGTATGTGGTCTATTCTGGAAAATGTTCCATGTGCACTTGAGAAGAATGTGTATCCTGTTGCTTTTGGGTGTAGAGTTCTGTAGATGTCTGTTATGTCCATCTGTTCTACTGTGTTGTTCAGTGCCTCTGTGTCTTTACTTATTTTCTGTCTGGTTGATCTGTCCTCTGGAGTGAGTGGTGTGTTGAAGTCTCCTAAGATGAATGCATTGCTGTCTATTTCCTCCTTTAATTCTGTTAGTATTTGTCTCACATATGCTGGCGCTCCTGTGTTGGGTGCATATATATTTATAATGGTTATATCTTCTTGTTGGAGTGACCCCTTTATCATTATGTAATGTCCTTCTTTATCTTTTGCTACTTTCTTCGTTTTGAAGTCTATTTTGTCTGACACAAGTACTGCAACACCTGCTTTTTTCTCTTTGTTGTTTGCATGAAATATCTTTTTCCATCCCTTCACTTTTAGTCTGTGTATATCTTTGGATTTGATGTCAGTTTCTTGTAGGCAGCATATAGATGGGTCTTGCTTTTATATCCATTCTGTTACTCTTTGTCTTTTGATTGGTGCATTCAGTCCATTTACAATTAGGGTGATTATTGATAGGTATGTACTTATTGCCATTGCTGGCTATAGATTTGTGGTTACCAAGGGTTCAAGGGTTGCTTCTTTACTATCTAACAATCTAACTTAACTTTCTTGTTATGTTATTGTAAACACAGTCTGATGTTTCTTTCTTTCTCTCCCTTCTTATTCCTCCTCCTCCATTCTTTCTATAATAGGTGTTTTATTCTTTGCCTTTAGTTAGTATTTGGATGTTCTGCTTTCTTTGCTATGATTTTATTTCCTCTGGTGACATCTTTTTAGCATTAGGTGTGCTTCCATCTAGAGCAGTCCATTTAAGATATCCTGTAGTGGTGGTTTATGAGAGGCAAACTCTCTCAACTTTCGTTTGTCTGGAAATTGTTTAATCCCTCCATCATATTTAAATGATAATCGTGCTGGATACAATATTCTTGGTTCGAGGCCCTTCTGTTTCATAACGTTAAATATATCATGCCATTCTCTTCTGGCCTGTAAGGTTTCTGTTGAGAAGTCTGATGATAGTCTGATGGGTTTTCCTTTGTAGGTGATCTTTTTTCTCTCTCTAGCTGCCTTTAATACCCTGTCTTTATCTTTGATCTTTGCCATCTTAATTATTATGTGTCTTGGTGTTGTCTTCCTTGGGTCCCTTGTGTTGGGAGATCTATGAGCTTCGTGGACTGCGAGACTACTTCCTTCCCCAGCAAGGGAAAGTTTTCAGCAATTATTTCTTCAAAGACACTTTCTAACCCTTTTTCTCTCTCTTCTTCCTCTGGTACTCCTATAATGCGAATATTGTTCCGTTTGGATTGGTCACACAGTTCTCTTAATATTCTTTCATTCCTAGAACTCCTTTTATCTCTCTCTGCCTCAGCTGCTCTGTACTCCTGTTCTCTGTTTTCTATTCCATTAACAGTCTCTTGCATCTCATCCATTCTGCAGTTAAGCCCATTGATCGCTTGTCTGATTTCTGTATTGTCTTTCCTCAGTTCCCTCACTTCCTCCCTCAGCTCTTGCACATTTCTCTGTAGGTCCATCAGCATGGTTATGACTTCTATTCTGAATTCTTTTTCAGGAAGACTGTGCATTTCCATCCCTTCAGACTCCCTCTCTGGGGTTGTCTGGTTGATTTTGGTCTGAACCATATTCCTCTGTCTTTTCATGGCTGTAGAATTGGTCACTGATAGTTGCCACGTATGTCAGCTGGGCTCTTTAAGACTTTAAGAAGAGAAGAAAAAAAAAGAGAAAAAAAAGAAAAAAATAAGAAAGAAAGAAAGAAAGAAAAAAAGAAAGAAAAAAAGAAAGAAAAGAAAAAACGAAAACAAAAAAAAAACAACAACAACAAAAAAATGCCCACCGGACGTAGATTCTGTGGGAATGCTGTAGGTGGCGCTATTGCCCCACTATTCCACAGCTGTGGCTACACCGCTCCGCAGGGCCCTTTATTGCTCTGGCAGGGGTGCGAACGACTAGGAGGCTGTTGATCTCAGTGAGAAGTGTAAGCATGGCTACGCTTCCCCAGCTCTGCCAGCTAAGGCGTCTGAAACTCCCCAGGACTCCCAGCCTGCTGGGCTGAGTGTGCTGGGGCAATTCGGCTCCTCCACTGGGCCCTGTCTCTTTAAGACCACTGAAGAAAGCGCGTGCTTTTTTTTTTCCTTCCTGGGAGCCGGCTCCAAGCACCCTGGCGCGTTCCCTGCTCAGATCCTGCCCCTCTGTCTCTCCAGTCTCCACTGCCCTGCGCAATGTGGGTCAGCGCTCCCTGCGCAGATCACCAGGGCTGGCTACTTCGCGGGTGTACTTCCACTCCCTCCCGGCTCTGAATCCTCTCCTCCTGCCGGTGCGCTGGGGTGGGGTAGTGCTCGGGCCCCCCCATTCGCGATTCCGTATCTTACCCACCTCTTCTGGTGCCAAGTGCTCTCTGGTGTAGCTGCACGCTGTGCGCTTTCCTGTGTATTCTCGTCTCTCTTTTAGGAATAGATGTATTTGCTGTGTTTTCGTAGATAAATATAGTGTTGGGAGGAGATTTCTGCTCACAACGCCATCTTCCCGGAAGTCCCTGGCTTTTCCCTTTGTTCTTTCTGGGGGTATTCTCCAAGAGTACTGAGATCTTTGTTTTGGACATGAAAAAACAGTGCTAGAAAAATTCAATGTCTGGCTTAAGGTAACATAAAGAGTTCATTAACCGTCCCCTACCATCTTTGCAGCTGCATCTCAAGTTTCTTTAATCTAGCATTGCATCTGTGGCGCTGCATCATGATGGTTTTCCACTCTGAGCCCATTCCTGTGTGGCTTCCATTTTCTCTCATCACCTTACCCTTCTCTCTGTCCTTGATGCTTTCTCTGAGTTGTTTATTTTTAAATCTATTTCAGGTTTATGGGAATGTTCCTACTGAGTAACCATCTAATAGCGGGATAAATAACTTAGTGAAAAATGTTGGCAATGGTAAATAGAAAATGCTATAGGTATCAGTAAAGAGGCTGAAAATAAAAGATGGATGATTACCATGATGATATTTACTATAAGGGAAAAAACAGGCAAATAGGAGAAGAAATATAAACAGAAGCAGAGTTGTTTACCAGAAGGGACCATCTGAGAAACATTGATCCCAAGCCTGTGAATGAAAAAGGAGATAAAATTGTTTGTTAATTTGTTGTGTGTGTGTTTATCTTCGTATGTGAGAGAAAAATCTGAAGAGAATGAAAAATCATGTCCAGGTTTAAAATCTTAATAATATACCTTAATTTTTAAAAATAAACAATACAAATAAATTTTAGAAAATAATCATAAAGAATGGCAATGAAACCGTTGGGTTTGTATATAGGCCCTCTTTGTATTTTGTGTGACTTTGCAGCAGGAAAAGATGAGGATCTTCACATACTAGAAAAAAACAGTGTGAAAAGTATCCTGTGTTTGGAAACATACTTAGGAGTAGCAACACATTATTTTTCAAAAGGGAACACAGATTAAATATCATGGAAACTACCCTAATGCTATAGAAGTGGCATTGCTGAAATGACAAATAACTTTCCAAAGCAGGTATTTGACACATGGCCTCTGGAGCACTTGCAACTAGATATATTAGCAAATTAGAAAGTCTGCTACAGATAATAAATGATTTAAGGTTAGGATGACAATTTTTAAGTACCTAGATGCTTGCCATAACTATTCGGGTTAACCTACAAATACCTATAATTTAGAGATTATGGGACACTTTTCAATTGAATTAAATGATTTCGATCAGTTAGGACTGTCATTTATTTAAAATGAGTGGAATTTTTTCTTATCTTCATGCTAGTTTACTTGGTTTATGATCTGTTAAAATAATGTGTGTATTGAAAACTGTAGTCTGTCACCCAATTGTTTTCATTATTTATGAGATGTCGTTGCCTGAGTTTTAAAATGGTGGCACTTTGAAGTGTGCCAGGCTTTCCAGCAGAGGGTTTTCTTGAAACCTTATGACCTTCTTATTTCTAACAAATTAATAAAATTGGATAAATCAGTAACTTAATTTCTACTACTCCAGTTCAATTCAGTTAGAGATCTATGTAAATCAATATATAGTGAGGAAAGCAAGATAATTTGAAGACAAAGATGAGAAGACAAAGAGAGAAAAATATTTAACCAATGACAGATACTAAGGTGTAAACATGAACTGTTACTTTATTTTTACAATTCTATCTTTCTCTGCTGGACTATAAACATCTTAAGGGCAGTAAGATTATCTTACCCATTTTTTAACCCAGCCCTTGCACTTAGAAAGAAAGCATTCAATTAATGAGTAAAAGAAAAAGAAGAAAGAGTTAGAGTCAGGTATTTTAGAAAGAAACAAAAATACTTGAAATGGCCATTGAAATACATTAAATAGCCAAAAATATCAATTTTCCATAGATGAAGAGGTAAAGGAGAGTCTTCATGGTTTCATTTTTCAAATATATTTCCTCTAAATAATTCAAAAACATGTTTTTAAAAAACTCTCATGATATAAATTTGTGTTTGACAATTTAATGAATGAGCTTTTTAAAAGTGGGTTACCTTAGGCTTAAAGGCAAGAAAGTAAGCATTGTGCCAAATAAAGAAGCAATTTCTATGTAAGATCTTTTTTCCTTCCTCATTTAAACTGCAAAAAAAATTCTTTTATTGAGATCCCACTTTTCTAAGTCACTTACAATGTTTTCTCTACCAATATGGGCAAATAATGCTGTTATGTCAACAGTGCAGTAAAAAAAGAGGTGCTTAATTTCTCTTATCTCTTCCAGACAGGCTGTAATGAGAATTAGCCAGGGTTTTACTTAATTTTGCAGAAATTCTTGTGTACAGAGCTTTCATATTCTTAGTATAATTAATTATATCACTACCATTAGTGTTTTTAAGCACTTAAATTGTGCCATAATGGTCACAGCTAGACTTGCCATTAAAGGACAATTGCTATTTATTATGCACATAAAGTAGACACTTTACCACAGAAAAAATATATATACTAGGGTTCCATTTAGAAAGTAGAAATAGACAGTGCCATTAGTTACGGCACCCTTGGGCTGAAAAGGCTGTCTCAAATTGATCCTATTCTTATTCTGTTCCATAGGCAGTACGATAAAAACAGGTGACAAATCATTGCCTTTTTTTTTTAAGCAAGGTTTGATTAGCTGAGTTTCCCTATAGACTCATCAAATGTTGGTGTTAGGACAAACATACAAGATGATGGGTTCCAGCCCTCTCATTTTACCATGAGAATTTGAGAGAGGAATTTGGGTGTCAATCTCAAGGTTATAGAAGCATTAGTGGACCCAGGGTTGGAAGTCAGATCATAACACTGGCAGTTCTCATGCCCATTTCATCAGGCATTACTGAATTAATTTATTATTAGATTTTCTTTTCTTTTGTTCCCAGCAAATGATTAGGTTTAGTTTCCTTGACTAGCAAGGTGTATTGAGTTTCATTCACAAGATACTTTAGCTGATTTCAGAGTTAACCATATCATGTAGGTATTAAAGAGCGTTTATTTGTTCATATTTCCTGATTATACATGGCTTTGCTATTGTTTTGTTTCATTTTGCTTCAAGATAACTTTTATTTGAGGCTAGAGACTTACTCTTAATACCATTGATCTTTATCATTAAAAAGAGAAGAGCTCTACAAAATTTCAGTTTTTCAACTAATCATATTATGCATTCAGTTTGTTTTTTCCTTTCTATAGGTTAATTTTCCTTCCCAACCCAAGGTGAGTGGAAGATATATTTTATGCAGTTGAATTGTTGAAACTTGACACCAACCATTTATAGGAGTAAACAATTATCACTGAAATGAGAACAATTTAGTGGTCTTGCATGATTGATGTCCTACATAAATTCTTTATGACACTGAATTGAAAGATGATGTTATGAATGTATAATAAGAAGTTAACAGAATGTGTCACCATTTGATTTGTTACAGAGAAAACAGGCCTTGCAATCAGTGATTTTGCAATGGTCCGGGGCCTACAAAACGACCATATTTGCTCCTTATAAATTAAAATTTAGAAGCCATGATGATGTATGTCCTTTGACCAGCTTGGGAAAAGTTCCTGGAAGAAAGATTGCTTTATATTTTTTTCTGATAAATTTCAGTTCTATATGTATGTGGAATTTTTTTCTCTTATGTGTCATCATTATTTTGGAAAGCCTAAGAGCAAAATTTATAAATTTCTCCTCTGTAATTGTTTATTTGGGGGGAAAACCTTTTGAGGAATGCTGATTGCCTGTAATCCTAACAAATGCCAGACTAACATAGATACATAGAGAATTAAATAATTATAAAAATCTATTTCCTGAAATGGAACAGAAAAATGGATTATAGAATCTGTCATGAAATTTTTTTTAAAAGTCAGAGATGCCAGGGATCTTAAAGAATATCTTACTCAACTTTTACTTGTAGATGAAGCATTACAATTAAAAAATGAAGTATAAGAAGTATTTTAAGATGATATAGTCCATTAGTGGCAACATAAAGAGGAATATCTAGGTGCATTTATTTCCCTTTTAACTTGCAGAGTTCCTTATTTTTTATTTTCCATCCTCTGCTCCTTAGTGACCCAAATCAGGCCATCTTCATATCATTAACTGAGTCACTTATTAAATCAACATGTGCTTTTTGAGCGCCCACTATATGTCAGATACTGCTGTTCCAGGTACTGGGAGAAAATGAATGTATAAAAGAGATAAAATGCCCAGTATCCTGAAATACTTAGGAGGGGAGGGGAGGGTGATTTATTAAAAAGTAAAACATGCAGTGTATTACATAATGATAAATATTATGTAGTAAAAAACAGTAGAAAAGAGGGATGGCTGGGTATTATAGTTTTAAATAAGATGAACAGCAAAGCCTTCACAAAGCCTCTACATGCAAAATCAGGAGACATACAGCTATCCTGTGGAAGAGTACATCAGTCAGAAGGAATGGCCAGCCAGTCTTCCAGTAATGAGACAAGAGCATGCGTACTCAGTTTGGGGAATACTCTGTCTAGCCAGGAGGAGGGAGGAAGAGAGAGGTTAGAGACGGAATGGTGGTATGGGAGCAGAATTTTAAAGCCTCACAGGCAACCAAAAGGACCTTAGCTTTTCTTTGAATGATATAAGAATTTACTTACTCATTTCTAACTCATCCAACAAATATTTAGTGACTTTCTACTAGGTTCCAGGCATTGTTCATGTCACTGCAAATAGGTTAGTAAATTCATGACTTCAGCTTTACTCTGAGATAAGTGAAGTACCATACCACTGGAGAATTTTGAGCAGACAAGTGACCTAACATGAGTTACTGTTAACAGATGCCCTGCAGGTGATGTTCTGCATGGGGTGGACTATAGGGGAGACTAGCAGGAGTCCACAGTAAGGAATAATTGCAGTAACCTCAGGAGGGACAACAGTGGCTTGAATCAGGTAGGCAGAATTGAAGTCAGTAGAAAGGATTCAAATACTGAATATTTTAAATGGGGAAATAATAAACTTTTCTGATGATTGCTTGGCAGAACTCTATCATCCAGATTTCTCTCATGTCACATTTGGGCCACAGATAACTGGCAGCACCATTCCAAGGGTCCCTTCTCTGCCTAAAAATGCTGCCTTTCCCACTCACCCATCATAACTTACTCCATGGTCAACTTCCATAGACTTGGGAATCTGAAAACCTGAAAGTGATCCTTAAGTTGGGTACATGCAAAGGTGGATTTTAAACAATGATGTTCACTTTGCCTGCTTTTTTCTAGTCACTATCCACCCTATCTCCAATTAAATGAATGCACTTGCTTCAAGGGGTGGAGAACTTGACAAATTAATAATTATTAAGAATAGAAATATACAACAGATACTGTTTAAAAAATATCCAGCTGCATGAATAAAGACAGTAATAGGGCTGGCCTATGGTATTACTGTGAAGTAGTAATACTTTATTTCATTCCCATTGTGGCCCTGCTCTTTCTGCCAGGAGAGTCTCCATTTCCCTTGCTTATATTTCCCACATCTAAGCTCTGCTCTTTCTTCATTATAGAAACTTGTAAATTCAACTAAGATACACAGAACATTTGGAGTATAAAGTACAAAATTCTCCCAATAGAATTTGATTCTTTGCAGCAATTAAAGTCATGAAACTTAGGAATTCTAGTGAATAAGAGTTAGGTCTTTTTATTTTTGCCCTGCCTTGGGCAAAAAAAAAATAGGTATATATTAAGGGATTCTTGAACCTGAGACATTATAAAAATGATAAAAGACTCTATTAAGAATGAATGAAAGTTTACAATGAGAACAGTGTTATTACCATTCAGTAATTGAACCAAATGCATGTACAACTGTCTGTGGCTATTTTAAACATTCTTCATGTCCTCTCACTAATATCTGTTGATAAGAGACCTTGATCTGGTTTGAAGTTCACTTTTTTAGGTTTGGGGTACCTGTTGGTGTTCTCAACTATTTTTATCCCATTCAAAGCCTAATTCTTTAGAAGATATAAATATTATGTTTTTCCTAGTATATTTTTCAAAAGACTAATTTATAATAGGGTTTTATTTTAAAATGTCATAAACTTACATCATGAAAAAGTAAAACAACTGCTTTATACCTTTTCTGATCTTTCTTTTGATTTGTGTTTTGTTTATGCTGTTCCTTTTTTGGTATACTAAGTACATGCTTGTTCTGTCAACTGGGTACTTCAGCAGAGGTCCAGTGAAGTTGCTGCATAGTATCTAGCCGGTTTCTACTGCTATATGTTGAAAAAAACCTATCATCTTAACTTTTGAATCTTTGAATGCTTAAGGTTTATTTTAATAATAAATTTGTAAGCCATCATTCACTGAGTGCATATTACACATTTTACCTCCATTATCATATTAAATTTTCCCAACTCCCAAGGCAGGTTTATCATAATATTCATGGTACAGATGAGGAAACTGAGGATCAAAGAAATTAAGTACTTTGCCCAAGGTCACAAAACTAGTGAGGCTCTAAGCAGCTGTCAAAGACACTTTTTTTCTCTAACCCAAGTTCTTAGCAAACAAGGAATACTGTTTCCTTCTAGCACATTGCGTTTCCCTAGTTCATGTAAGCCAGACATGGCTTTGTCCACACGTGTTGTCCTGTCCCACTGCCATCCTTCCACAACTAGGACTTCTGTTCTGCTCTCCTCTCCTCAGCACTCAGCACCTCTGCCTCACAGCTGAATGCTGAATCCGTGATCTCCTCTTTTGGTGAAAAGAGTCATTACCAGATTTCATAACTAGTTGAAAATAAATTATCACACAGCACAATAGTGTGGCCAAGGTTAGTCCCAACATATCTCTCCAGCAGCCTTAGAAAAATCTGAACCTTTACTACGTAGGCTTGCTTTTGTAGGCTGCATAACAAAATACCATAAATGGGGTGGCTTGTCAGCAACAGAAATTTATTTGCTGTTAGGGAGGCTGAAAGTCTGATATCGTGCTGCCAGCACGGTCAGGTTCTGGTGAGAACACTCTCCCTGCTTACAGACAATTGGCTGCCTGTGTCCTCAGATGACAGAAAAGGGAGAAGCTAACAGTCTGGTCTTCTTACTAGGTCACTAACCCCATCATTAGGGCTCCACTCTCATGATCTAATTACCCCCCTCCAAAGCCCCATCTCCTAGTACCATCAGGTTGGGAATTAGATTTTAACATTTGAATTTTGGGGGGCACACAGACATTCAGTTCATAGCAGTTACCCAGGCAAGCTGACCATCATCATCTAAGAATAGGAAACCGGCAGTTTGTTTTCAGTGTAGTTGTGATTGTTTATGCTTTAAACTGTCCCTTGTGCCTATAATGACAAAATTCATCATTAAAGCCTTTTTCAGCAATTTGTTAACTTTCTACCATTGATAGACAATTTGTCTTATCAGTAAAATGTACCATCATGACCTTACCATTTTATATCCTTTGTCAGACATGACCCGTGGTTTTCCTCTCCTCAACTTAGGCAACTATTCTAGCAACTCAAAGTAACTTTTGTGCTATGATTGACATGTGGGAAAATGGCGTATCTCATTAAAGAGATGCGTATCATGAGCAAGGAGGCGTCTGTGCACCTATTGAACTAAAGGAAGAAAAACTTTTACATTGATGACTGAGTAAGAAAGCCAATGAGAATTATTCTCATTCTATCCCCATGAACGTCATCATAAGCCTTGAGAATATCATTTCTTTTATATTTATTTGGAATAAAGACATAGTTGAAGTAATTTTTGTTGCAATTAACTTGATACACAACTGAAGATTTTTGAGATATTTTTGGAGATATTTGAGAACCTAAAAAACTACTGAAAACCTTAGATATGAGTTGAAGAAAAATATAATCCATCCTTTTCATCTGGAAGATATCCAGTCACTTTCATCTTGTTTTGTATTAAATAATGTTTTAAAGAAATATTTGAAGTCTACTAAAAGAGGATTTTGTCAGAGGGAAGAGTATTTAATAATGAATTTCCATGCTTTTAAATTTATGCATGCCTTTATGTAAAATAATTCCTTAAAGCGTAAATCTCTTTAGCCCATGCAGATGCCATAAAATTTAGACATGGGTGTAGAGAAAGGCCAACATGTTGGGATGTGATGATCAGCTACAGTGCATGCCAGACACTGTGAATTCAAGAGGATGCTTTGCATTCTTCTTATTTATTTCAGTGAAGATAACTTCCAAACTCAGGATTCACATTATTTGGAATAATATGAGTCTTTTAAAATAGGCTAATTATTCCTTGGTCTAATGAAGTACCTTTCTTCTGAGGACCTGCAACAGGTATATAACTCTAGAAGTAAAAAATGCTCACCTCCCTCAAAAGAGTTGCACAGCAGGTCAGTATTTTATTTCCTACTCAACAGATTAAAATACAGAAACATATCATTCAGACATAAGCAAAATTAAACCAAAGCGATAAGAGGGGAAATCACACACATACACACACACGCATACACATACACACCTCATGTTCATACACATGTGGGTCAGTGTGTATAAGTAGAAAAGGGGAAGTTTCTGGCTCACCGGTGTACAAGCTCACAGAACTGTTTCCAATGCTTATCTTCTCTTTCCCCTTCTCTTTTCCGCAGACAGCTGCTCTAGTGTCCACTAGATTTTAGTGTCTACAAAAAAGCTGTCTTCAAAATTTTTAATTTACACTTATTTTTTTCCTTTTCTAAATTAACATGAATCACTGTGCCACTCATTAGGACTTCACTTCAATACAGCTTTGAAACAGTCATCTATTGTCATCACATACCATGGGTTAACTCCTGTTGTGACTTACCTTCTGAGGCAGGATATGCATAAAATCTGTGTCACCCGAAGAACTATGAGCTTGGTGTGAAAACCAACCTTTCATCTTTTCATATTCCTAATATATCTAGTAGGGCACCAGGGTGCTGTTAATAAAAATACTGCATTGTGTTTCAGTCATGGACAGAAGGCCACAAAATTCAACACTGAATAAGTCAAGTGGCATTTTCACAGAATTTGCCCCCCACACAGCAAAATTCTTGAGTTGTATTAACCATCCTATCTATGTAGTATAGTATAAAAGTTTAGATATCTAACCTTTAAAATAATCCAGAATTACTTTATTTTGTTATTTGCTCAAAGAATGTGAAGTAAACAAATTCTACTAGAAATAGTCTATATAAAAAAAAGTCTAAGTACAAAGACTAGTAGGTCAGACAGGAACAGGAATTTGCCTAGTCTCCTTCTTTATTGAGGCTTCTGTACTTTCATGTGTCAGAAAGCTTATAGCATTAAAATTTAACCAACAAAAATTTTCTGACAGAGTTTCAGTTATCAGGTCAACAATCCAGAAGAGAAAAGGGAATGATGTGTCACGGTGAGAAAAGAGGAGCATTTGGTGCAAGGCATTCAAGCAAAGGTCCAGCTGTAACAAAAAGCATCATGAAAAATTGAATATACCTGAGGTGATCTGTACCCAGGTTTTGGACCCTGCTGGGGAGCAGCTAACCTTGCATTTTAGCCAAGATTTTTAATATAGATATTTCTCTTTTAAATGATACTCTAAAAATGCAGCCTAAGCTTTAATGGTAGTTATTCGCCTAAAACTACATCAGTAATACAGAGTGAAGTATGCATAAGGAACCAAAAAAAGGTTTTTGGAAGAGATACTGCTGCAGTAGGGTCTAAAAGACCTTGAAGGAGAGAATTAATATGGATCAGAGGAGGCTCAGAGAAGTGGCTTCTGGATGTAGGGGCTACAGGTAGTAATGGGAACTCCATGGAATAATAACTGGAGTTGAGTGGCGCCTTGTGAATGAATGCACAAGAACCAGGATGATTGAGTGAGGGTGGGACTGGACTGGAATAGAATTTGAACTTAATGCAATAGGTAACAGGAATCATTTTATCTCCATGAACCCAGCAGTGGTATGGTCTAACGGAACTTACTTTATTCTAGACCTGTGTTCATTTACAAATATTAAACTATATTTTACTATCAGACTACTTCCATTGCAGAAATACTAGGATATTCAAATAAGTAAAGTGAGAAAATTAAAACCCCATGAGCTTACCACCCAGGAACTGAACCACTTATAAATCTTAAGATGTATCTTTTATATGCAAAATTTCAACAAAGGGTTAAACATTAAGTTAGGGGCTCAAAGCAATTCCATGAAGTGAACAGTACCCTTCTCTTGTAATTTTCCTTATTTTCTGTAAATTTTGAAATAAAGAAGGGCAATAGAATCTACCATAATGAATAGAAATGTAGTGATTATTTTTATATTTTTATTCAACTTTCCATTTAGTTTAATTTAAAAATTATATATTAAATGTCATTCTATTGTTGAAAATAGGGTTGACTGAGTTTGGGGATTCATTCCTTCAACAAATAATTACTGAATAACTACCTATTATGTGTTAGGCTTGATAAGTAAGATATCCGGTCTTCACAAAGAGCTCAAAATCTAATACTCTTTTAATTGGTTTCCCTTTAAGATCTTTGTCAAACATATGTGGGAATTTATACACAGTTATGCTTTATCCTTCTCTGACTAAAATGATAAACACTTTTAAATCTTCTGATTCCCAGGTCAATTTTATTCTCAGTATCAATGCTTCAACTACTTTATAACACACTAATTCCTTAATCTGGTGAGGAGATGAGTGTTTTGTTTATTTATTCTGTGATTTCACCCACTTGTGTGGTGCCCTGTTCTGTGCCAGGGAGGTCCTGTAAGAGAGACCACGATGTCAAGTCACGGCAGAGTCTGGCTTAGGAGAGCTCACAGTCTTCAGAAGGCAAAGAGCAGGGAGGGAAACCATGATCCAGGGTTCCTTTGTATCCCATGGATGGTGTGGGGCTCGTAGGAGTCGCATAGCCTCCCTAGAAGACATAATTTCAGATCTGGGTGCAAGTAGTTGAGATGATGTTAAGGGACTGACAGTTATAATTTGACACTTGGGGTTCTCACTTTTCTTTCTATTATCATGGTTTCGATTTTCATTTTGTTTGTCATTATTTTCTATCTTGCTCATTTCCACAACTTTGTCCCAAATAGTCTACACTCTCCTTGAGCCACTTATTACATGCTAATACCATGCCAGGGGTTATTTGCCATGTCCTTTTTGAGAAATTGAAGCAAAGTTTCTTAATTCACGCTCTCCTTTACCCCACATGTGCTTTTCTGACCTGCTCTGGCCCGTCTTCCCTCTTCTCTGGTCTTGCTCCACGGTGACTATCGTAGGCTGGATCGTTTTTCCCCAAATTCATGTGTTGAAGCCCTAAGCCCCATTATATTGTATATAATGCGGTTATATTTGAAGATAGGGACTTGAAAAAGGTAGGTAACGTTAAAGTGAGGTCATAGCCTCATCCAATAGGACTGGTGTCCTTACAAGGAGAGGATGTGACACCAGTGCTCTGCACACACAGAGGAAAAACCAAGTGAGGACACAGTGAGAAGCTCTTGGACCTGACCATTTATTATATATATATATAAATATATATAAATACATATTCTATACATTTATATATGTAGGTATAATAAATTATATATATTAATATACATATTTATAAATCTGGGAATCAGAAACTTAGCTTCATCTCTTTTATTTGCTTCAACATGTAACAGAGTGAAGCTATAGCATTTCGGTAAAGAGTGCAGATCCAGAGGCAAACAGGCTATATTTAGATTTTTAACACTGCCATTTGGTAGCTCTGTCAATGTGGCAAATTAACCTTCATATCTCATTTGTGAAAATGGTGTTGATAATAGAAATTTCTATCACATAAGGTTGTTAGGAGAAATGAAATGTCTAACAAAGAGCAATCATTTATTATTAACTATTAGGAGAAATGAAATGCCTAACAAAGAGTAATCATTTATTATTAACTACATGGTCATCATCATGGTCAATCATCACCACATCCTGTCAGTCATACCTTATAGTTCCTTTAAATCTAGACCGTCTCTTTTTCTGTCCCTGCTGTCATCATCAAGCATTCACCATAACTCAACCTTAGCGATTCCACGTACAGCTGACCTCTGAACAACATGGGCTTGAACTGTGTGGGTCCACTTACATGCAGATGTTTTTTCAATATGGATATTTGAAAAATTTCTGGAGATTTGAGGCAATTTTAAAACATTTTCTTTATTGTAAGAATACAGTATATAATACATACAACATACAAAATTTATGTTGACTTTATGTTATCAGTAAGGCTTTTAGTCAACAGTAGGCTATTAATAGTTAAGTGTTTGGGAGTCAAAATTTATACAGATTTTTGACTGCATGGGGGGCCAGCACCCCTAGCAAAGGTCGGCTGCAACACTGACACAAGGCCATTTACAGACTTGATTGAGCTCAACTTAATCAGTTTCTTCATGCCCTAAAGTGTCAGTGGATGTTAAACAACATCCTTCCCACTTGTCTCCATCTGGAAAATGACAACTCATTCTTCAAAAATCAGCTCAATTGTCAGTTCTTAGTGAAAGATGTTGGTAAGGTCCCAAGAGCCATGATCTTTAAAGGCTTTTTTTTACTCCATATTGATCCATCTACATTTAATCTTTTTAAAAAGGAAAATAAACATCTATTTTGAAAGTCAAAGATAATTAATTTGACCATTTGTTTATATTAAAATAACTGAAGTTTTATGGTATTATCTAAGTTTAATAAGTATGCTTTTTTAAATTTTCCACTGGCCATTTCTTTGGCTTTTTAAATTCAAGTGTATTATCTATGTTGATCTCTATGCTTTTACATATCAAAAAGTGACTTCATGTAGTTTAACATGTTAATATTTGTAGACTGGTTCTGTCCACACAGTTGTTGGTTTTAAAAGGCCCTGGTGCCCCCACTAGAGGCACTCCTTGAAGAAGGGCATGGGCTTAGAGTCAAACCGTCTGGATTCGAATTCCAGTTTTACTACAAAACAACTAGGTCAGTGCAGGGAAATAATTCAATCTGTTCTGTGTCTGTTTCTGCAATAGCAACCTCACCATGTCAAGGTGACCATTAGATTAGTTAAAGGATATAAAGCTCTTAGAAGAGAAGCTGATACATAGTAAAAACTCAATAAACATTGGCTACTTAATTCATTTAAAAGCCTGGGCTGCCACCCTTTAGTTGACTCAAGTAGTTTATTTCATTTCTGGTTTAGATGTCCCCATATACAATTATACAAGTCCCCTTGTCTTAAGTTCATGGACAAATGATGTTCATCCTCATTTCCCCCACATTGAGTGGGTGTCAGTACCTAGACCTACACTTACATGGTGTCTTGCCAATGGGTTTCAGCCCTGGGCAAGTTCACTATGGATTCAATGGCACTGAGGAATGACAACGGAATGTTCTTGGGGTGAAAAGGTCTGTTACCTGGCTTGTTCTCCCAGGGATAGGTCAAGCACAAGAATTATGTCTGCATCCAGCACTCTGCAGGTCTGAAATCTTCCTTCGTCTCTGCCTCCACCCAGAGTGCTGGGCACAGCTCTTTATATAGTGACTCCGTTAATAATAGCTAACTGCCTATGTGTGTGAAAGCAGTAGCCTAGCAGCAGGCCAGTTACATCATCAATTAGTTTAGGTTCAGGTGAGGATCCTGGTCATAGGAACCTTCACTTTATCCATACTCCACCGCTCCAGGATTCTCACCTCACAATCTGGAAATCAGAAACTTAGCTTCATCTCTTTTATTTGCTTCAACATGTAACAGAGTGAAGGATTCTCACCTCACAATCTGCACACTCTCAATCTTCTGCAATGGTCCCTGTGCAAGAAAGCTTGAGCATTGCAACCAGATTCCACAAAGCAACAGAGGATAACAACAACATAGAGATAATAACAAAAATTAAGATACAACAAGATTATGATACAGGTAACAAAAAGTATAATAATCCTCAAGCTAGAAGAGGTTATTTCAGCTATATTCAAAATCAGTTTACTCAGATGAGTTCATAACTCACACTTAGTAGTGGTACAGATAGGGAACTCCATGCACCCAGTGAGTTTGCTAGGGTGTGTGCCCAATCCACAAAGACCTTAGGGGTGATAAGACACATGTTTTAGTGACACCAACATAGGCAAATTTTGTCCATCAGGTAGGATGCATGCAAGAGAGTGGTCCTGTGATAGGACTCTAGCAGAAAGGGACTCCCTTCCAGGTCTAATATACCATACCTTTACTCTTCTCCCTGTGGTGGTTACTGAGGGGTCTATATATAGTGCTACTAGAGGTACATGCACTGGCCATAATGATAAAACAAAACTCCCCAGTAAGATGATCCTGCCTTCTAGCTGTTCAAGATTTACTACTGTGATCTTTGGGGGCCACTCTGCTATTACTCCAGGACTACACGCGAGGCCAGCTTCCAGGCCTTGTCCCCAAGGTGCCAGGAGAGCCAGCCATCGTTGGTCCATGTGTCGAAAGGTCCAAGGCCACATTCACTCAATGGAGTCTTCAGGGTTTAGTGCAGTTGGTGCTGACAGCAAGATATTCTTCAATGATTCTTCCTTGGTTTGTACTTGCAGTTGTATAGGGGAGGCAGCAATATGTGTTAACACGTCTACAGGGCTCAAGGCTCCCTTTTGGGGTTTCTCATTCAAATGCTGTAGCACTGTCCATAAGCGGACTGACCATCCCCACAGACTATTGGTATCTGACTCCAGTCCAGATTTTAACAAACCATTGTACCTTTCTATCATGCCTGCTGCAGTAGGATTGTATGGCACATGAAACTTCTATTTGATACCCAACTGTTGCACCCATTCTTCTGGTGCATGTCCTTGATCATTCTCAATTACCTTTGGTCGGCCTCTTTGCGTTGTCTGTTAGTCTGCATAATGTGTAAGAAAAGCAACAAGAAGTCCAGTAGCTGTGTCCACACAAGTCACGGCATATTGGTACCCTTCTGACACAGGCAAAGGCCCAATATAGTCTATCTGCCACCTAACGAGGGGTATCAGTCCCTTAGCTTATGTACCATGGTGCTGTGGAAATTGGTATGAATCCTTTTAGAGAATACAGTGCACTCCTGCTGGGCTCTGCCAAGTACTTCAAAGGTCAAAGACAAGCCCCACCAACGGGCTACAACCCACATTGTCTTTTGCCCCACATGTAACAAATGCTGAGGTAACCATGGGGCTATATCAGAGGCAGGCTTTCCTTCTAGCCAACATACTTAGGTCAATTTATCTGCTTCATCATTTCGTGGAGATTCCAGTGGCAAATGACCTGTCACATGATATATTGTAACTGTTTTAGTCTGACCACAGGCCCATAAATCTTCCCACAATTCTTGTTCCCAAAGAGGTTGGTGACCAACCAGCCAGTTGGCATGGTACCATTTCGGGAACCACAGGGTCAAGCCCCAACAGAGGGCCCAGCTGTCAGGGCAGATAACTGCTGGGGAGGGCTCCTGGCTGATCACAAGCCACACAGCCTGAAACTCTGCCCACTGGCTGCTCTTCCCCTCACCATCTTCCATCCATATTCTCTCAGTCTTAGGATGGAAAGCTATCGCCCTCCATTCTGGGGGCTGCCCATGGCTGGAGCCATCTGTGTACCATGCATCTTCAGGGGCTCTTCCCTCCCAATAAAGACTCTCTGCTACTAATGGTTCTAAAGTAAATTCTTCCTGCATTTCTCTAGTATATGTTACTGGCTCCAGTAAGTGTTGGAGTTCCTCATTTAAGGGACGACTGAGAGAGCACTGTGCTGCTGTAGGTAAGCACCCCACTTGGCCAGTGTAGACGTTTGTGCCATACCACTCCTTGGCTTTTGGGTCCAGTCTTGTACCCACCACAAAATGGGATACATGGTTAATACCTTTATCGAGGCCATTCAGGGATGGTTCTGTAGCCAGCAAGGCGTGATACATGGCAACCAGTTGTTTTTCTATCACTGTGTATCATACCTCTGCCCCTTTCCAGAGTTGTGACCAGAATCCAATAGGTTGGCGAGTTCATTCAAGCTGCTGCCAGAGACCACAGCCATAACTGTCTTCAGTCACATGAACATCCAGCTCACAGGGCCTTGATGGGTCTGTCACATTTAAGGCCTGCATGGTCTTGAATGCCTGTTTTGCTGTAGTAAATGCAGATGCCCATGTCTCATCCCAGTCCCACTTGATGCTCTTTTGTACCAACTGGTATAAGGGCCTCAGAATTTGGGCCAGTGCAGAATAAACACTCTCCAGTAGCCTAGAAGACCCAAAAACTCCTGTAACAATGCCACAGTTGTAGCAGTAGGAAAGGCTTGGATTTATCTATGACTGCTTCTGGTATAACTTTAGTCTTACCCAACCAGACAACCCCCAAGAATCTGACTGACAAAACAGGTGTCTGAACCTTGGTGCTGTTCACAGCCCATCCTTTCTCCTGTAAATGTTGCAGCAGTCTAGGTGCTGCACCTTCTAGATCTGAAAGAGAATTGTCACGTGAGCATGACATCATCAATATAATGGTATATACGCACTTTTGGTGTTTTATCTTCCCATGTAGCCTAGTCGTGGGCTACAAGTCCATGACAGATGGTGGGGCTGTGGAGGTATCCCTGTGGAAGGGCGGTGAAAGTCCATTGCTGTCCTTCCCACGTAAAGGCAAACTGTTCCTGACTTTCCTGTTCAATGTCAATGGAAAAGACGGCATTAGCAAGATATACCACATAATGATATGTTCCTAGTTCATGGCTGAGACTATCCATCAGGTCTGCAATACAGGGAACAGCAGCATGCATAGGGGATATGACTTTATTCAGTTCTCTGGAATCCATGATCATACACCAGGAACCATCCTGCTTTTTTACTGGCCACATTGGGGAATTGAAAGGACTATGGGTTGGCTTTATAATACCCATCTTTCCAAGTTCTTGGAGGGTTTCTTCAATTTCTTTATGACCTCCAGGCAGTTTGTATTGTTTGGTATTAGTCACCCAACAAGGCAAAGCTATGGGTGGATTACAAGCATGTCTCCTCAGAACTGCCTTCACCATATGTGTTCTCAATATGAACTCACCTGCAGTAGTCTGCAACCATAGACTCTGCAGGATATCAATCCCTAAAATATACTTTTGGATGGAAGAGATATACACAATATACTCCTTTGGGGGTAGAAACCCTATTTCCAAAGTGATTTGGGCTTGTTTCACTCTAATAGCCTTACCCCTGTATCCATCTGTAATAGTGGGGTTCCCAGAAACCACTCAGGGTTACCATAAATCAGTGAACATTCAGCCACTATGTCTACCAGATTCAGGACACATTGTATGTTCTCTGGGGACCAATTGATAGCTATTTCAACATGTGGCCTCTAGTACCCACCTGGTCCCTCAGGGCAGGTACCTTGACCTTCCCCTCACTTGAACTATGCTCCGCAATCATCTTCCTGTGTGGGTTCGAGAGATGTTGGCTCACTCTCCAGCAGTAAGTCTTGCAAACACACAGGCCAGACTTGTGGCTCTGTCTGTGGCCTCTGCCTCTTTGGTCTTAATGGCTGGAGCTGCTTCTCTGGTTTCAGTTGTTGCCATAGTTCCAGTAAGATTTTATTATACTTCCCTTCTAATTTCCTTCTTTCTGCTTCTACCCATATTATATCAACCCACATCTGGGTCCTCATAACCTTCATGGAGCCCTTTAAATTCTTCTTGTGAGTAGCAGACCTTCTTTCTTTCCATGCTGTCATTGCTTCAGCCTCTCCTAAGTCTACTGCTATACATATAACCTCACTTATAGGCTGCCCAAAGTGAGGGACATGAATGGCTACTAGAGGCCCAAAGAAGGATGTGGGATTCATTTGAAGCACAACATTTCTCATCCCTGCAGTAAAAGTCTCCTCATCTGGGCCATAATTCTCTGGACTATAGATGGCATTTTTTATGCCTACCTCACGTAACACCTGTTGCAGCTCAGATACATCTGCCATCCAGCAGGAGAGGAAGGAAGATCACCCTGATTGGACCATGCACCACAAAGTGCAGCCATAAGCCAGTCAAGGAGGGAGTGATTTCCTGGGGTCTTATGTGCATTTTATAATTGCTACCTCAAGGCAGGGTGAACTGTCAGGAAAGCCAGCCTTCCCATCTCTGATCAAGACAGAGCAATTCCATCCACCCCTAAATCCCACAAACACAGGAGCCAAGCTGATATTGACTCTGTGGGCTTCTGCCTAAACCAGGAGCCCAAATCTACCTGCTCAGCCTGAGTATAGGGGCAAAACACAGAGTGCTCTATGACCTGATTAGGGGTCTGCACCTCTCCTGGGGGGAACCCTCGGTTGATGTGTCTTTATTTTCTTTACAAACACTTGGTGTGCTTTCAAAAGAGGAGGGGTCAGTGCCTCTGCCACCACCCCTTCACTCTTCCCCAGCTCCTCCATTTCCAGGGCTGATGGCACCTTTCCCTCCACTCCCCTGAGTGTTTCCTCTGTTACATCCTTTACCTTTTTACAGTGCCTTGCAGCAAGGCTACCTCAGATTTCAGCAACTCTCTTACCTTCACCCGAATGCCTTGCAGCTGGTGTTCTTGTGCCACCTCGTCCTGTGCTTCCTTCAGGAGTACATCCTTTTCCTCTATGACCTTTTCCTCCTTCAGAGCACTTGGAAGCACTGCTGTCTCATTTTGTAAGGAATCTTTTATGTCCTTCACTGTACCTTGCAGCTCACATTCTTATACTGCCTCCTCTTGTGGTTTTTGCAGGGGTCTGTCCTTTTCCTTCATGGCCTTTACCTCTTCCACAGTACCTTGCAGTGATGCCATTTCAGTGGCCAAAATGTTTTTACCTCCTCAATGGCACCTCACAGCTGGTATTCGTGTGCTGCCTCCACTTGTTATCAATGCCATTTCATTCTTCAATAAATCCACAGCAGTTCACAGCATGCATTCTCATGCTGACATTGCTTGTGTCCTTTCAGGAGCATGTTCTTTTTATCGGTAGACTTTTGGGGAGGGGCACTTTTTTTTCTTAAATACATATATTTTTTATTTTGCTATTATTAATATATAATTACATGAGCAACATTATGGTTACTAGACTCCCCCTATTATCAAGTCCCCACCACATACCCCATTGCAGTCACTGTCCATCAGTGTAGTAGGATGTTATAGAATCACTACTTGTCTTCTCTGTGTTATACTGCCTTCCTGTATACCCCCACCCAACCCCCCCACCCCCACCCCCACTACATTATGTGTGCTAATTGTAATAGCCTTTTTTCCCCTTTATTCCTCCCTTCCCACCCCTCTTACCCAGTCCCTTTCCCTTTGGTAACTGTTAGTCCATTCTTGGGTTCTGTGAGTCTGCTGATGTTTTGTTCCTTCAGTTTTTTTCTTTTTTCTTATACTCCACAGATGAGTAAAATCATCTGATACTTGTCTTTCTCTGTCTGGCTTATTTCACTAACCATAATACCCTCTAGCTCCATCCATGTTGTTGCAAATGGTAGTATTTGTTTTCTTCTTATGGCTGAATAATATTCCATTGTGTATATGTACCACCTCTTCTTTATCCATTCATCTACTGATGGACATGTAGGTTGCTTCCATTTCTTGGCTATTGTAAATAGTGCTGCAATAAACATAGGGGTGTATTCAAACTGGGCTGCTGCACTTTTAGGGTAAATTCCTAGAAGTGGAAGTCCTGGGTCAAATGCTATTTCTTTTTTGAGTTTTTTGAGGACCCTCCATACTGCTTTCCACAATGGTTGAACTAATTTACATTCCCACCAGCAGTGTAGGAGGGTTCCCCTTTCTCCACATTCTTTCCAACATTTGTTATTGTTTGTCTTTTGGATGGCAGCCATCCTAACTGGTGTGAGGTGATATCTCATTGTGGTTTTAATTTGCATTTCTCTGATGACTAGTGATGTGGAGCATCTTTTAATGTGCCTGTTGGCCATCTGAATTTATTCTTTGGAGAAGTGTCTGTTCAGCTCCTCTGACCATTTTTTAATTGCATCATTTGCTTTTTGCTTGTTGAGGTACATGAGCTCTTTATATAATTTGGATGTCAACCCCTTATCGGATATGTTATTTATGAATATATTCTCCCATACTGTAGGATGTCTTTTTGTTCTACTGATGGTATCCTTTGCTGTACAGAAGCATTTTGGTATGATATAGTCCAACTTGTTCATTTTTGCTTTTGTTTCCCTTGCCTGGGGAGATATGTTCATGAAGAAGTTGCTCATGTTTATGTCCAAGAGATTTTTGCCTATATTTTTTTCTAAGAGTTTTATGGTTTCTGGTCTTACATTCAGATCTTTGATCCATTTTGAGTTTACTTTTGTGTATAGGGTTAGACAGTAATCCAGCTTCATTCTCTTACATGTAGCTGTCCAGTTTTGCCAACACCAGCTGTTGAAGAGGCTGTCATTTCCCCATTGTATATCCATGGCTCCTTTATCATATGTTAATTGACCATACATACTTGGGTTTATATCTGGGCTCTCAATTCTGTGCCACTGGTCTATGGGTCTGCTCTTGTGCTAGTACCAAATTGTCTTGATTACTGTAGCTTTGTAGTAGAGCTTGAAGTCAGGGAGCATAATTCCCCCTGCTTTATTCTTCCTTCTCAGGATTGCTTTGGCTATTCGGGGTCTTTTGTGGTTCCATATGAATTTTAGAACTATTTGCTCTAGTTCGTTGAAGAATGCTGTCAGTATTTTGGTAGGAATTTCATTGAATCTGTAGATTGCTTTAGGCAGGATGGCCATTTTGACAATATTAATTATTCCTAGCCAAGAGCATGGGATGATTTTCCACTTATTAGTGTCCTCTTTAATTTCTCTTAAGAGTGTCCTGTAGTTTTCAGGGTATAGGTCTTTCACTTCCTTTGTTAGATTTATTCCTAGGTATTTTATTCATTTGGGTGCGATTGTGAATGGAATTGTTTTCCTGATTTCTCTTTCTGTCAGTTCATCATTAGTGTACAGGACAGCAACAGATTTCTGTGTGTTAATTTTGTATCCTGCAACTTTGCTGAATTCAGATATTAGATCTAGTAGTTTGGAGTGGATTCTTTAGGGTATTTTATGTACAATATCATGTCATCTGCAAACAGGGACAGTTTGACTTCTTCCTTGCCAATCTGGATGCCTCTTAATTCTTTGTGTTTTCTGGTTGCCGTGTCTAGGACCTCCAGAACTATGTTGAACAAAAGTGGGGAGAGTGGGCATCATTGTCTTGTTCCTGATCTTAAAGGAATAGCTTTCAGCTTCTCACTGTTAAGTATAATGTTGGCTGTGGATTTGTCATATATGGCCTTTATTATGTTGATGTACTTGCCCTCTATACCCATTTTGTTGAGAGTTTTTATCATGAATGGATGTTGAATTTTGTCAAATGCTTTTTCAGCATCTATGGAGATGATCATATGGTTTTTGTCCTTCTTTTTGTTGATGTAATGAATGACGTTAATGGATTTTGGAATGTTGTACCATCCTTGCATCCCTGGAATGAATCCCACTTGATCATGATGGATGATCTTTTTGAAGTATTATTGAATTCGGTTGCTAATATTTTGTTGAGTATTTTTGCATCTATGTTCATCAGGATAATTGGTCTGTAATTTTCCTTTTTTCTGGTGTCTTTGCCTGGTTTTGGTATTCGAGTGATGTTGGCCTAGTAGAATGAGTTTGGGGGTATTCCCTCCTCTTCTACATTTTGGAAAACTTTAATGAGGATGAATATTAGGTCTTCACAAAATGTTTGATAAAATTCAGCAGTGAAACCATCTAGGCCAGGTGTTTTGTTCTTAGATAGTTTTTTGATTACCAATTCAATTTCTTTGCTTGTAATTGGTCTAATCAGATTTTCTTTTTCTTTCTGGGTCAGTCTTGGAAGGTTGTATTTTTCTAGAAAGTTGTCCATTTCTTCTAGGTTATCCAATTTCTTACCATATAGTTTTTCATAGTATTCTCTCATAATTCTTTGTATTTCTGTGCTGTCCGTAATGATTTTTCCTTTCTCATTTCTGATTCTGTTTATGTGTGTAGACTTTTTTTTTCTTGATAAGTCTGGCTAGGGGTTTATCTATTTTGTTTATTTTCTCAAAGAACCAGCTCCTGCTTTCATTGATTCTTTCTATTGTTTTGTTCTTCTCAATTTTATTTATTTCTGCTTTAATCTTTATTATGTCTTTCCTTCTACTGACTATGGGCCTCATTTGTTCTTCCTTTTCTAGTATCATTAATTGTGAGTTTAGACCTTTCATCTGGGATTGTTCTTCTTTCCTGAGGTAGGCCTGTATTGCAATATATTTCCCTCTTAGCACGGCCTTCACTGCATCCCACAGATTTTGTGGTGTTGAATTATTGTGGTCATTTGTCTCCATATATTGCTTGATTTCTATTTTTATTTGGTCATTGATCCATTGATTATTTAGGAGCATGTTATAAAGCCTCCATGTGTTTGTGGGATCTTTCGTGTTCTTTGTGTAATTAACTTCTAGTTTCATATCTTTGTGATCTGAGAAGCTGGTTGGTACAATTTCAATCTTTTTGAATTTACTGAGGTTCTTTTTGTGACCTAATATACAGTCAATTCTTGAAAATGTTCCATGTCCACTTGAGAAGAATGTGTATCCTGTTGCTTTTGGATCGACTGTTCTGTAGATGTTCATTAGGTCCATCTGTTCTAATGTGTTGTTCAGTGCCTCTGTCTCTTTACTTATTTTCTGTCTGGTTGATCCGTTCTTTGGAGTGAGTGGTGTGTTGAAGTCTCCTAAAATGAATGCATTGAATTGTATTTCCCCCTTTAATTCTGTTAGTATTTGTTTCACATGTGTCGGTGATCCTGTGTTGGGTGCAGAGATATTTATAATAGTTATATCCTCTTGTTGGATTCACCCCTTTATCATTATGTAATGCCCTTCTTTGTGTCTTGTGACTTTCTTTGTTTTGAAGTTTATTTTGTCTGATATAAGTACTGCAACTCCTGCTTTTTTCCCCCTATTAGTTGCATGAAATATCTTTTTCCATCCCTTCACTTTCAGTCTGTGTATGTGTTTGGGTTTAAAGTGAGTCGCCTGTAGGCAGCATATAGATGGGTCTTGTTTTTGTATCCATTCAGTAACTCAATATCTTTTGATTGGTGCATTCAAACCATTTACATTTAGGGTGATTATCAATAGGTATGTACTTATTGCCATTGTGGGCTTTAGATTCATGGTTACCAAAGGTTCAAGGGTAATTCCCTTACTATCTAACAGTCTAATTTAACTTACTTCATATACTATTACAAACACAACATATAGGTTCTTTTTTTTCCCTCCTTTTTCTTCCTACCCCATTCTTTGTATGTTATGAATCATATTCTGTACTCCTTGTCTTCCCCTGGGTGACATCTTTTAGCCTTAGGAATACTTCCACCTGTAGGAGTCCCTCCAAAACGCACTGTAGAGGTGGTTTGTGAGAGGCAAATTCTCTGAGCTTTTGCTTATCTGTAATCGTTTAATCCCTACTTCAAATTTAAATGATAACCTTGCCAGGTAAAGTGTTCTTGGTTCAAGGCCCTTCTGCTTCATTGCATTAAATATATAATGCCACTTCCTTCTGGCCTGTAAGGTTTCTGTTGAGAAGTCTGATGATAGCCTGATGGGTTTTCCTTTGTATGTGATCTTTCTGCTCTCTCTGCTTTCAAAATTCTGTCTTTATCCTTCATCTTTGCCATTTTAATTATTATATGTCTTGATGTTGTCTTCCTTGGGTCCCTTGTCTTGGGAGATCTGTGCACCTCCATGGCTTGAGAGCCTATCTTCTTCCCTAGATTGGGGAAGTTTTCAGCAATTACCTCCTCAGTGACACTTTCTATCCCTTTTTCTCTCTCTTCTTCTTCTGGTACCCCAGTAATGAGAATATTGTTGCATTTGGATTGGTCATACAGTTCTCTCAATATTATTTCATTCCTAGAGATCCTTTTTCTTTCTGTGCCTCAGCTTCTTTGTATTCCTCTTCTATAATTTCTATTCCATTTACTATCTCTTCTTCTACATCTAATCTGCTTTTAAATGCCTCCATTGTATGTTTCATTTCAGATATGGAATTTCTTAATGATTGAATCTCCATCTTATATTCGCTTCTGAGTTCTTGAATATTTTTCTGTACCTCCATAGGCATGTTTATAAATTTTATTTTGAACTCTCTTTCAGGAAGATTGGTGAGTTCGGTTTCATTTGGCCCTCTTTCTGGTGTTTGTGAGATTTTTGTCTGAACCATGTTCTTTTGTCATTTCATATTTCTGTGTGGTGCCCACTAATGTGCAGAGACTCCAGTCTCTGCACCTAGAGTGAGGTTGGGGTCGTAGGAATAAGGTTGGGGTCGTAGGAGAGCGGAGCTGGTGCCTGGGGGAGGAAAGATCTGTTTCCTGATTCCTGCTCTGTTCGTGAGGTCTGTTTGCAGTCTGGTTCAGCCTTCTTTCTTGTTGCTGTTTTAAGGTTAGTTGTATTAATTAACTATATTTTTGTACAATTTGTGGTTTTGGGAGCAGCTTTCTGTCTCACCTCTCACGCTGCCATCTTGCAAGTGTAGACATTTTTAATACAGTGAGAAGCAGCCAACCCACAGTCTCTGCTGCCTCACACGTACTCTGTTTCTCAAAGGACCTACTTACTATACCAAGGGCCACTCCTACTTCCTCAGTTATCACCTAAACCTGCCTCTGTTCCTGGGGTGTTTCCCAGCCCTGTAAGAGGCAAGCCATCTCAGACCACATACCCACTGGAGGACAACTTACTGTCTCCCATTCATAGGGTCAGCCCGCTGAAGCACCGCTCCCATAAGGGCAGCCTGTCATTTTCCTTGGTCAACAGTGAATCCTGCCGACTAGGCCAATTGTCTTGCCAAGGGCTTCAGCCCCGGGCAAGGTCATTGTGGATTCAGTAGGACCAAGGAATAACAATGGAATGTTCTTGGGGTGAAAGGGTCTATTACCCGGCTGTTCTCCCAGTGATAGCTCAAGCACTAAAATTGCATCTGCCTCCAACAGTCTGCAGGTCTGTAATCCTCCTTCACCTCTGCCTCCACCCAGAGCACTGGGCACAGCTCTTTATATAGTGACTCAGTCAATAATAGCTAATTGCCTATATGTGTGGAAGCAATAGCCTAGCTGCAGGCCAGTTATATCATCAACTAGTTTAGGTTCAGGTGAGAGTCCTGGCCATAGAAACCTTTACTTTACCCACATATTGAACGGGAAGCAAACAACCTGGGTTTTCTTCCCCATACAGTGTCAAATAATAGTATTGTTTGAACTTATCTTTTTGCTATTTCTGTTTGGTATTGCCAACAGAAATCTATGGCAGAAACACACAATTAAGTGGATAGTTTAATCTTTTTCAAGGCACCTGGCCTTGTAAAATGATTGACCACTTATGTGTAAAATTTACATTCTGAAATGCATGTGGTTCATTGAGAAGTAGAATGAAATTTAGGGGCTATTTTTATCTATATAGGACAAATAAAGACCTGAGTTGGATGTGATTATAGAAAATCTTAATACTGCATGCGTGTTGTCAATTATCACCTAAAAATTTGACAACAGAATTTTTCATGTTTCTGTCAAAGATAGACATTTTCTTTTGGAAATATGAAAGTTTTCTTAAGTTAAGGCTTATAAGGAATTATTGGAGAAACTTAAATAATTCTCCTTGAGCCTTCAGAATTATGTGTGCTGTCCCATTAATGATTTTAACACTGTTAATTTTTAATGTTTTAATCGTATTCAGTTATAGCACTCACTTTTACCTTCATGAAATATATTCTTACAAATTATCCTTCTACTTTCGTAAATTGAAACTCATAGTAGAAAATGATTTCAATTATCAGGTTATGCTGATCTTTCTTCTTGAGAATGTTTTGCATTTTCTTATGTGTCCTATTATACTTCTCCAAAAATTGTAGTTTTATTCTAATTTTTATCTTTCAAATTAAAGCTTAGTTCTACCTACTAATATATTAGTAGTACCTGTGCATATATTTAATTACTTATTATCCAATTCAAATCCTTTTGATTAAGGCAAGATATGATTTATTATATAAGCAATGTCTTTTTACATTCTAAAAGGGTTTATGGTGACTTAAAAATATATATAATAGAGGAGGTTATTTTTGTTGTTATTGTTTCTTAGTTTTCACTAAGTGAAGCAAGTGACAATGGCTAATTTCTCAACTATAGTGTTATTGTAAATGTAGTTACTATGGTCCACTTCAATGTGTCTAGAGGTTCCATAGTCAATGGTTCCAAATTCTCAACTAGCATATTTTTCAAGAATGGTTCATCTGCAAGGTTATATATAAGTAGCATAAATTGAAAGTACTTCTTTCTTCCATCAGAAATCTAAATAATTGCTGAACATTAATTTTGTTAAATAAGTTCATTTCAGTATAATTCTACAAGTGGAATTTAGTTCAGTTTATCTCAAGTGTTAGTCCCTTGGGTTAAGCAGCACTTGGAGTCACAATTTTGAAAATTAACTACCCTATATTTAAGCAATCCAGTTCAGAAGCAAAGTCTAATTACTTAATTACTCTAGGGAATCTTCAAAATTCAGTGCACAAAGCAGTTATATTTATTTTCAGAAAATACTCTTCCCTTCTAATTTAGTTTCTAGGTTCAACTACACACAATTTAATTTCTGATTTTATATTTTATTAGAATACGACTAAAATGTGTCTAAAAATAAAAATGATATTTAATACAAAATTCTATGATTTACTTTCACTAAAATTACATGGTCACCCACATAGGCATTTTTGCAAAATCTCATAGCATATTTATTTTTCTCTTATGCATGAACTTTCAAATAAATTTTAATTATTACATTTAAAACACTGAACATCATGAAAGTGTGTGACTTTGCCTTAAAGGTGGTTTTCTTTTGTACAATACTGCATGTTTTGCAAAACAGACTTTTTTTTTAAGCTATGGATTTATATATAGGTGGGTAAAGTTTGTTTTTAATATTCCTATTAAAAAAAGAGAAAAGAGAACTAAACTCATACCAAAACATAAAGTTAGAAATCTAAAATAATCATTATTTCAACGTTCTTAAATTGCAAATTACTCTAAACACATTCCTCTACTTGAACTATCCTGGGTCACGAAAGGGCAGTAATCAATAAGGTAGCTCATTATCTCTGATACCTCTAATTACCCCTGTGCTAGTACTGATGTTATGGTCTAACCAATGCATATCAAGAAAATTTGCTAACAGGCTCTTGTTATCATCCTAATGTTTGCTGTGGAGTTTTATTAGAAAATCACATCACTCATCTGAAGTGCCACACAACATTACCCCTAGGGTACTTTTTTTCATATCAAGGTTAATTTAAAGTGATTAGCATAAGTAGTACAGAAGTTCCAGTGGGGATAAGAACCACACATCTATGATGGACATTATATGATTGCTTTTATAGTCCTGGTGAGATTGGGTTATTTGTTTTAATGTCATGCAAAGCAAGTCACAACTGAGATCAGTATCTTTCTAATAGCATTCCATATTCTTACATCAATCACTTTTTTACTTCTTCAGACTGGTGTGTATATAAAATCACTACTTTATTATTGGCCTAAGTAAATTTATCATGTTGTGTTTGGATGTTCAGAATATTTCTTTTAACTGGTATTGATTCTTCCATCTCCCAGGAGGAAAGAAACAGTAGTTAAAGAGAGAGTGTTTATTCACATTCAGGTCACTTAACATTCATTGAGAGCTTACTGTGGGTCTGGAATTTCCTATATATTAACAGAAAATGAAATTTTTTTGTCAGTATTAATTGTTTTGTTTTTTTTTCTAATTGAATCTGGACACTCACAGCTTCCAGTCCTGTAAATAAAGTAAGAAGTGAGAGAATACTGTGAGGCAAAGATTAGGAGGTAGAATTCAGAAGCAGATTGTACCCTATCTTTGACAGTTGGTAAGGGAAGAATACACTGAAGAATAGAGATGACAAATGAGAATCCCAGGCGTCTATTAGTGGTAAAGAGTGGGCATTTCAAAATAAGAGAATAGTGGTAAATATTGACATATTATGAAATAAATATGGAAAGAAAAATATTTCATCAACTGTCATTCCTACCCCTGGGAACTGGAGGGAAGTTTTTGAAAATTGAGTAGAAAAGTCAAGGAGAAAGCAATAAAGTTGAAGAGTAAGATGGGACAGATAACAGTTATTTATCACAAAACCAGGATTTTGGTGTACATTGAGAAACTGGGTATGTGGGGTGGAAAGGACACCAATGGCAAAGGGAAGATGAGGACCTTGATTAAATAAGAGCATTCAATTGCCAGAAAATACATTGGAAGCAGTGCCCACTCACGGTGGATTTAGAGTGTAGATTGTGGAGACAAAAATGTTTGTGAGATTCTCAATTTTCTAATGTGTCAAAAAACTAATCACAATGTAAGAGTGTGTATAATTATTCAGGTAGTAATAGACCAACATAAGAATGAATAAAAAAATTTTTGATAAAGTTTTATAGATATTTATGACACTATTGATCACAAACATATCAAGATGTTTCTTAGATAATTTTGTAGTGCAAGAGGAATAGTAAAAATTGGGAACTTGATACTTAAAATAAGATATTTAATAATGTTATATTATGTATAAAATACCAGTTTTCATTGCCACTTTTCTAAAAATTTCCATGAAATGCAAAGTTGCTCCAACTTAAATTTCATGTGAGTGAACGTACTGAGTTCTTGAGACTTTTTCCCCCAAAGTTTTTTTTAATCAAGATCCCCGTCATTTCCTACAATCTTCGTCCCAAAGAGCAGATCACAGTACCTCTAGATACAATTATTAGAAATGCATTGCAATCCCATAACCTCTATAGAGATTTTTCCTAAGACAATGCCCAGTGTAACAGCAGGGAAGAGGCCATCATCTCTCTTCTGAGAATGCTGTTTGTTCCTAGAATTTTTAAATTAAATTACTTAGTGATTGTAATCAGGTTGATATTCAATATAACAACGAGAGCAGGAAATATCCTTGTACCACAGAATATACCATAAATATATACTTTCCTCTAGCTTATCCTATTTCCCTTGCATCAACCTTGATAAGTGGCCATCAGTAATGTACTGAAACATCCTTAATGATAGCGGATTCACCTCTTCTAACAGCAGTCTATTTCATTTTCAAACAGATTCATTTAATAGAAAATTTTTTCTTGGGTTCAGTTGCATTCACCTTCTTAAAACTTTCTCCCATTAGTCCTAGATGTACTCTATCTATCTGTCTATCTGGCAGTTATCAAACATTTGTAAACACCAAGTCCCACCATCACTTCAAACTCCTTGTGTATAAAATAAATTCATTTCCTCTTAGTCTGTAGATGTTTCTCCTTTCCTTCTTTTTGCATTTTTAGAATATTTCCTGTCATCAAATAGCTCACAATCAAACTGGATTTTTAAAACAGTAAATATAAATAAGATAATCAACATATGACTATAAAGTTGTTGATATAGCCTCCCTGCATTGTTTTGTTGTTTTTCATTGTGTTTTAGTTCTAGTTTCTTTGTATCTCACCATGCATCTTCCCCATAGTAGATGAGAAGTGTTTATCATCTGTCTCCTTTTGCAAAATGACCACTGCAGTGTCTCTTCAAAAGCTAGCTTCTTCTCATGTGTCACACGTTTAATGCATACAGCCTTTCAAGAATTCATCCATGGGGAAAAAGAGCAAAGTATAAGCAATAACATGCTTATACATGCTTCTGACCGCTAGTACTACCACATACATGGTATTATTTTTATAAGTGGTAACTAGCTTAGAGGAAGTAACCAACGACTGTCGGGGGTATTAAGTTTCAGCTTCAACTTCTTTTGTCATATAATTAATCCACTACTAATTATTGAACAACTCATTTGTGCTTCATGGTATGTTGCAGAGCTAAAACGCAATAGGCCTCTCCCAGATTTAGCAGTCTACTAAGGGAGGAAAACCCAGTTCAGCAAATAATTATAATGCTGTATGGTAACTATAATATGAATAAACTCTGTTTTGAACCAGCCCGTTGGTATATATATAACCCATAGTTGAATGGATTTTAGAAGAGGTGATATCCCAGTTTGACCTGAAGGATGAGACACAGCGTGGATTTCTAAGGCACTAAAAGTAGTTACATTTAGTTCTATCTTATTAGTTCTATTTCTGAGAGTTCTGGTAATGGGAATATGAGACATAGTCTGGAAACAGATAACTGGTCTGGTAAGATATGTTAAGTAACTTTGGACTTGAGAACAATAAGAAGCCACAGAAAGATGTTGGTAAGAGAAGTCTTGATCTGAGAAAGATTCTGGATGCCCTGAGTTTGGTGGATGGTCAGACAAGCAAGTGGTACAGTAGAAAACTGGGAAATTCAGTAGAGAAGACTGGATAGGAAAATGCACAGCATATAATTACAACTCAGTTTTTAAGAGAGTTTATAAAGATATAATTTGAGTCATCAACATATATATATAAATGAAGGAATTGCAATTAGAGTGAGAAAAGGGTCAAAACAGAGCACTGAGGAGCGCAAGATTTTATGGACAAGCAAAGGAATGCCCGCTTTGAGGATCCCATAGGGAGCAGCCAGGATGTCAGGAGAAAACCCAACAGTTGGGTACATGGAAGCCAAGGGTAGGTGACTGTCAAGGACAGAGTGGACTATTAGAGTAGCAAAGGGACCAATGGATTGAATAACAAGAAGGTCATTTTGAACTTGGAATTTCAGTGGAGTGTTGGTGTCAGAAATAAGGTATCTCTGTGTGAAGAGATATCTCTGAGTAGAGAAAAGAGATATTAAACTCTGCTAGTTAGCTGTTTGACATCGGTCAGGATTCTGTAAACCTTAAGTCTCACTACCTTTTGTGAAAAAATGTTAAAATCACTCATCACTCTGGGTCTTCACACATTTTAAATGATCAGAATAAATCTGTGACTGTCAGTGAATTATTCTATAGATTTCTTTCCTTAAGACCTTTCTGCATCAGTGTAAATATGAGTGTATTTATAGTGTTTATAATGATAGATTACATGGAGGTGGTTGGATTAAATCTTGCTGAACTTTTTGAACATCTTAAAAGTAGTTTTTTTTCTATTTGCCTAAGCATTGAAATTCTCTAACAGACTAGCAGACACTAAAATATTTACTAATACTCATACTCATTATCATCATGGGTGTGGAAACAGGCACTGGAGTACAGTGGGTGGGGTAGTTAAGCCTTCGTAGTGCAAGAATTAGGGCATATTTAGCAAAATTTGAAATATGCGTAGAAGGAGTCTCAGAAGTTTAACTACAAGGAATTTAACATATAGAAATACACGGACACACACATTTTATTTGAGCATGCTTTGTACTCACACACAAAAAGTGAAATTAGCCTAGATATCTATTCAAAGGGGCTAGCTAAACAACTAGTGGTAGAGCCATAGAATGAAATATTTTACAACTTGTTAAAAGAATGAGCTAAATCCATAGACATATTAGGGAGAAATTTTTGAGAAAAAGAGATTTAAAAAAAGATGAAAAGCACAAGTAGCTTTTCCCACTTAAAAAAAATTATATACATATTATATCAGCAAATGTCAAGAAGGAAACCATTAAGAGAATTATCTTCAGGAGTAGATCTGAGAATGTGAGTTAAAGTGGGGCTTTTAATTTTATTTTGAGGCTTTATTCTGCTGTTTACACCTTTAAAAATGAGTATATATTACTTTTATAATAACAAAAATAAAGATAGAAACACAAGGTATGTGCCTCACAACATATGCTTTTATTTAAATGCTCTAATAATCTCTCACTGCTTCCTGCCCCCTGTGTCCCACTTTGCTGCCCTGTATTGCCATCGTATCTTAAGGCAAACAGGACTGTGTACACTGCTTATACGCTGCTTGCTTATCTTCTTTCCTTTATAGTATGCCCCACTTTCCTTAAGCTCCATCATCCAGTATTCACCTGAAATAAGCTTGACAACTGTGTAGGGAAACTTCTTTTATATAATGATAGGCTTTGAGTATTAAACTGATTTAATTTTATTTAAAAATTAGCAAAGCCTTGGTCTTATGCACATCTTTATATCAAAAGGCACATTTCTAAGTGTCTGCTCTGAATGATTTAGCTGCTTCCTTGAGTTACAATTCTACAGTGGGGGATTAGGGTGAAATCACATTACTGAAAAAGGCATGTGTCTGGCAAGTTCCCAAGGCATGAGTATTTATGGCATGATGAACTGTGAAGTTGATGTTGATGCTTGCACACAAGCAGGTGGTTCAAATCTAATTTTGTCACTAGCAAAAATGAACTATATTTAAAAGTGTAAAATGTTTGTTTTATAGAAAATCTTTACCCAGAATGTATAATGAATAAATCAAGGTCAGCACTATTAAATTTTCTATGAAATGGAGTAAACTTAACTGAAATGATGTGGAATACCTAGTCTATCCCAGGAACTATGTAAAAGTTTGAAGGGGAGGAAAGTGGGATAGGATTATGAATGCCTGCAACTTTTCCAGAACACATTTTTAATAATGATATTTAAGGGGCCATATTAGTTTTCTAAAGTAAGGAAAAGATCTATGGAGACATACCCAAGACATGTTGTGAAAAAAAAAATCCCTCTCATTTTTGGATGTAAATGGCCAGAAATGAGAACATAGTATATGAAGTATGCTTGATGTCAGCTGGAATAAAATCTCAAGTGAAGAGGTAACCTGTAAAAAGATTAAAATTCATTGAGATGGCTCAGTGAATTAGTCATTACTTAAATTTAAAACTGAAGTTTATATTGACCATATTTTTGCACCTAGGATTCTATTAATTTTCTAAAAGTAATTACCATGTCAGTTTGATTAAGTCAGCCAGTAATTTGTTAAAGAGTTTCTCAAAGACAAGTTTAGTTTAACACCCTAAGAGAACTGCATGGGTTGTAGACCTTAGGAGACACTAGTATCTCCTATTAGGAATTCTTACCACTGTAATAAGTAGCACATTTCCAAGCTGCATATATTAAAAGAGAAATTAATTTTCATCTGCTTTCCCCCACCAGCATGAAGAAATTGTAGGGCAGGTCAGTATGTAACCTTGAAACTCTTAATCCTCAGAAAGGAAAGAGGGTTATCATTTTTACCCAGAGTAATTAAAAAACAAAACAAAATAAACCAAAAACTAGCAAGTTGCTCTGTTCAAAAACAGGTAGGGGGAGGTATTCTTATTGTTAAATATGAAGGGAGAAAGCCAGAACATATGTAAATAATTCAATGTACTAGATTCTGTGAACATTTCTGTATTGTGACAATCAATAGGCATGTATAATATGAGCTATCAGTAAAGAGAATGGGTAGTGTTTGATTTGGGTTTAGTTATTTAATTAAGCATTTCTAATTAAGTGAATTTTTTGGTGAATTTTGTCATTTCCATGACTGATACTATGATCCCATATAACTAAAAAATACATCTATTTTATCAAAAGCTTTAGTTATCCCAAAAGAAGATAACGCAGACAGCAGCTTTGGCGTGGGTGGAATACATGCAGGTTTATGTTGCAATGGAATGTTTACTAATCACATTATATTATTATACATAATTCTTGTTTTCATCAGGTAAATCACTAATAGGTAAATACATTAATTGTACAATAGCCTGACCTAACCCCTTCTCTGTCTCTCCTGGTAGAAGCCATTTTACCTTTTCTATTTTTGGTCTCAGTCATCTCCATAATTCTAAATAATGTGCTATATTTTTATTACTTGATTTATTATCTTCAGACTCTTTTACTTCTCATATTGAAACATGAGCACTCAGCTTATTTACACTTTCACCTTCCATTTGTACCCATTTTTGCACAGATATGTCAATATTTTTAGGCCTTGCACTGACTATTACATAGCTTTAAGAAACCCAAAGATTCTACATTTGAGCTTCTTAATTTTTAACCCTATATCTGAAACCACATTCTATGTAGGATGCTACTATTAGCATCTTGTCATTCCATCTGTCTCACACAAACACTTCTCCCCCACTTCCCAACTTTTGTAGTATACTCTTATTTTTATATTGTCAAGGTTGATGACATCTGTAGTCTATCAGTCATAATTAGTTTAGCTTGCAGTGATTGATTTACGTGTTAACCTGAATTTGGAACTTATTAAAAAGCCTCTAGAAAGTTAGAACCCTTTAAATATTGCCTCTGCAGAGCAAATAATTGTGCTAAGATTTTGCTTCATTCATTATGGGCTGAATATCATGGTCCTTGTGCTACTCAAAAGATCCTAACTCAAAGATCAAATGGATTATTTTTCTTATATGCCATGGTTTACTTAAATCATACATTAATCAGTTTATTTCCTACTTGAAGTGGGATTTTCCTGGGAGGCCTTTGATTTTGACGTTTCTAATTGGTACCATTTTTCTTATTTAAAGAAGAAATACATCTCCCTTTTGCTTCTAAGCCAATATCTTCTAACTGCAAGTAATATGTGGAATCTTTTGATTCTTTTCTTGGAGTGTGACTTCTTATTCTAATTTGATCTAATAGTATTCTAGATTTAACTGCTCACTTCTCTTTCAATCATCTTGAAGTTTCTTTTTAAAGAATTCCTCCTGGTTTAGTTCTACCATTCATTATATTCTATGCCTTCCTCCTTCTTGATTATCTGCTTTATCTTGCTGTATTTTTTAAATCAACTAGTTTATTTTTATTAAATACAGCAGTTGAGCTTCAAATCTTCATAATAGTTGGTACACTGATAATGGGGAGATAAACACTAGTTGGGCTAATTCCTGTCAGTAAAAAATGCCATAAAAATAACAAAAATGTAAAGGAACATGCTCCTTTTTGCTCTTAAGAGTATGTATTCAAGATAAATCCAGCTAAGAAGATCAACTGTTTCTGTTGGGATAGTTGCATTTTATGAAATTTAGATTCCATGTGAACTGGAAATCATAGGGTTTTACTTCAATTCTGACACTTCTCAGTGATTCCATCATAGTGTAGGAATAAAAGCACATAATTTATTCCAAGAGGGATGAAAATCTTCAAGTGCTTTTAAGGAATTTCAAAATTACTTAGAAGTGTAACTTTGAAGGTGGGGGTGGGGGAGGGAGTCTGTCTCCCATCCCAGAGCAAATTACCTTTGAAACTGAAATAAGTCAAAGGGAGAAATAAAGTGGGAGAAACCCATTTATCGCTTACAAGCAGTCGTCTATTTCTCCTTGCCCATGTCTCTTGCCACCCAGCTGCAAAAAGGGGCCCCACCCAGTTTCTCCAGTCCAGATATGCCCTCTCTCCCCCTTGTGATCACCTATTGATATGGAGGTGGACTACTTCTCTCCACCGCTTGGGAACACCTATTGATAGGGAGAAGCACTAAGGCCAGGTGAGAGATTCCGGAAATATCGCAATTTTACGCACAGAAGAGAAAAAAGAAACCTTTTGTCTATATTGTGAGGAAGAAAATGTCAATGAAGTTATAAGCAGATTCAAGCTGTAGCAATACCAACTCTGAAATATTTCATTTTAATAGCACACTGAACCATTAGGATAATGATGCTTCTTTAAAAAGAATTGCTTACAAGTAACATGTCTTTTTCCCTATTCTAAATAATTTAAATTTTATATAAAATTTAAAAAGTTATAATTTTGAATTACACTTTGATTCTTCTAAAAAAATAACTTTTTAAAAATATGGTAAAGAATGAATTGCATCTCTTCTAAACATGGTAGGACTGAGGCAATCAAGTTTCTTCACTTTGGATACACAACTGCAAGGTGACAGGCATATTTAAAACACTTGAAAAAAAGACCAGAAATCCACAGTGCATCCTCAATCCTTACTTTTAAAGACAACAAGCAAAGTAGATGATCTGTACACGAAGCGCACTATAATGGACATATGCAGTTTTGAATCCTTCCCCTCCTCCCACATACCAATGCAATGTCCAGGGATACAAAGCCACCAGTAAGGTTTGATTTTGCTGCATGTTATGTACATTTTTTTATGTCAAAGAGTGAAAAGGGGGGCTCTTCAGCTACCTGATTCACTCATTCATGAAGAGAGGACACGAGATCTCCAGCAGTGAAGTTTATTGCCTGAAAGACAGAATGGCTGTCTCTAAAGGAGAGAGATGCAGTGGCAGCAAGGGGGAAGCTGCTTATAAAGGAAATTGAGCGGGAAGTTGGTCTCATAACTTCTATGCATTATGAGGTTCAGGAAGAGGGGCTGCTGATTGGATGGTTTAAAACAAGTATGTCTTATACATTTTCTATAGGTTGAGCTCAGCTGGCGCCGAGTTGCTGGCTGATGTAATCTAGAAGGTATGTAAATAAAGGGAAGTAGGTACCTTTTATAGTAAGGGCAGGTTACCTTTGCCCTTTACGGTTGGGTGGCTGGTCATTGCTAGGGAAACTATCTAGAATGAGAGTCACTGGAACAATGGATGGGTTCTCCAGTAACTAGAACACAGTTTTCTTAGAACAAGGTTGGGGTGAGGCCTTGGGGGGATTCAAGGCTGGGGTGCAGCTGCTGCAGGTGATACAAGGGGGCTTACTAGGCCCAGGGGTAGTTCTGGGTTCTAACATTCCCGCATTTTTGTTTTACTTTCTATGTGGGGAGTAGGGGATTGGGGTCGAAGTGTTGGATCATCTGGCTGCTTTGTGCGGGAAAAGGGGCGACGTGGCGATGGAAAGGGCGGTCGTAGGGGAGGGGCAGTGAAGTATGGTTGATGGCTGGGACTTCTGTTAGCACTGCATTGTCTGCTGGCAGGATTCTTCTTCTGTTGGGAGGGGGTGGTATTCCTGCATGATTAACTGGTTGATCGTTTGGTTAGTAATTTTTGAAATTTGGGTTTGAATGAGGTTTCTTAGGAAATTAATTAGGCAGGGAGTGAAGAGTAGAAGAAGGCAGAAAATGATAAGAGGCATGAGGAGAGGAAGTAAGATGTCTCTCAGAGTTGAAGAGAAGGGCCACCAGTAAGGGCTTTTGTCTCTTTGCTAAAAGTTCTTCTGATAACTCTCTAAGTTTGTGAACGTTTTCTTCAACTATGCCTGACTCATTGATGTAATAACAGCATTGTTCTTGCAGGAAGAGGCAGGTACCTCCTTTGTCGGCTGTGAGGAGTTCTAGCGCTCTGCGATTTTGTAAGGCCACTTGTGCTACTGAGGTTACTTGTCTCTGAAGTGATGCTTATGACTATGCAGTTGAATCTATAGCTGACTGGAGCTTTGTGCTCAGATCTTCAGTGCTCCATAGGGAGCGTCCTAGAGATCCTCCAGAGAGTCTGGCTCCTAGAGTGGAGGCTGATAGGGACAAACCAACTAAAATTGGGAGGAAGGCTGCCCGTTTTTTGCGGCGTTGTGGCAGTAGCCACTTCCTTTCTCCTTGACTATATAGGGTTAACTGCGGGACTATAGAGACTATGAGACAGGGAACAGAGGTGTTTGGGAAGATGTGGGTAGTCAAGGAGCCATTGCACCAGAAGAATTCTCCCTGCTTGGAGTACGATGTTTGAGAGTATGTAATGCTGCAGGTGCAATTCTGATGGTTACGGGAAGCTTGTGGTGAAAGAAGACACAGCCGGGTGGTGGTTATATTTTCTTCAGTAGATTCCCAGAGTGGGATGTTGGTGATTGGAGAGATGGGGGCTTCTGTGGGGGTGTTGCTGGGAGTATATGTGGATATGTTAAGGGGTACTGCAGCTAGGAGAGGTCATGTAAGGGATGCACAAAGGAAGCATCTGTGAGGGTTAAAGTTTGGTGAAGTTAGGTTCAGAAGAGTGAGACCTTTTTGTATGAGGTGTAACTATGAGATGGAGGAAGTAGCGGGGTGCTTCCCTAGAGAGGGTTCGTTGAGTTCATTGGTTAGAATCTGTTCAGACTGTTGAATGTTATGAGAAATTTGGGTATGCAGGTGATAAATGGATACACACTCACGAGAGATGGAGAACTGACCTGATGGGAGGTTAAACCAATGACTTGGATAGAATGCTCCTGTCTCTCCTCCTGCCCATCGGTCATTCCATGGGTCTGAGATGACTAAAATGTAGCTCTTAGTAACTTGGTTGACCCTAAGGATTCCATTGCTTGCGGGAGTACGTAATTTACAAGACCAATAGGGGCATCCTCCGTAATGTGGGTGTGCCTTACAGTACGAATGTTTTTGGTCAAAAGTGAAACACAGTAGGGCATAGAGATAGAGGGATCGTTAGCAAGTTTTGAGCTGCGTAGGTCAAGGGTGATGGGATTTTGGCATCCTTTTATATTGCAGTTAGCAGTGGAGACGAGCTGAATTTTTTTGGCATTACTTTTAGTGTATGTTTCTCTAAGTTTGAACTGCCAGACATAGGTGAGGTGCGTGGGGGAAATAAGGTTTAGGCAAAGGATAAGGGCAAAGGGAGGTGGTTGTGAGCTTGTGAGAATACAATGGGAGAGAAGAATAAGGAGGGGAAAAGCAGGCTGGAGGAAGGGAATTGATTGCATGGCTTTCAACTTGTATCTTCGCTGATCGGTGGAAGGCTAGGCTTGTTTACTTTCTTGAGGCTCAGAGTGAGAGGCTTTATCTGCTCTACTTGGTTTGAGTCTGTAGGAGGTAGAGGAGAGGGGGTATATGGTTTAATGCGTGAGCGGTGTACCCAGTAAGGTATGTTGGTCAGTTTGGCTGCGGTGGAGGTTGTAAGTATGACTCGATATGGGCCTTGCCACTTGGGAGTTAGAGGGTTGTGCTTGGCATGGGAGGGGAGAAAAGAACTAGATCTCCTGACTGGTAGGGACTAGAGGTGTTTATCTCTGCAGGGGCTAGGGTGGTCTGGTTGGTGGTTGCCCATATTGGGGAGTGTATGTACTGCAGGAGGGGAGTGAGTAAGTGTGAGGGGAGTGTTGGTGGCTGAGGGCTTATTCCAGGGGGAATAAGAGGCTGTCCGTACGTGAGCTCAAAAGGAGATAGGTTGGTGGGTTTCTTTGGTAGTCCTCAACTCTTGAGGAGAGCGAGGGCTAGAAGCTTGACCCAGTCTAGGTGAAGTTCTAGGGATAGTTTGGTAAGGGTGTTCTTTAAAGTCCTATTGGTTCTCTCTACGTTCCCTGAGGACTGTGGGTGATAAGGGATGTGGAACCACCAAGGGATAGAGAATGTATAATGGGCTGGAGGCCCAGCTGACTGTGAAGCAGTAGAGGGTATTGGGTCTGTGATGGAAATGAGTGGGGGTCCTTGAGAAGGATTTTCACTGAGGAACACTTGGCTACTGAGGAGTTAGTGGTGTCCCACACTGCTGGATTCACTAGGGTTGGGGACAGAGGTGGGATGGGAACATGGGTAGGTTCACTTTGTAGACATAAGAGGAGATGGACCGCAGGCAAGTCTGAGTTAAGCCGTTGTGTTGGGCAGAAGGAGATTGAAGCTCCTAGTTTGTGTAAGATGTCTCTGCCTATAAGAGGTGTGGGACACTGGGGAACAATGAGGAATGAGTGTGTAAAAACTGTGCCAGCGATGGAGCAGATGAGCGGGGCAGTAGAAAAAGGCTGATAGGGAGTGCCACAGACTCCGACTATGGAAATATGAGAGCAAAAAACAAGACCTTTGTATGAGCACAGGACAGAGTAGATGGCTCCAGTATCAAGGAGAAATGAGAGGGTTGTCCCCGCCACTGTAACTGTGACCCTGGGCTCCTTGTTGGTGATCATGGCGGTGGTTCGAGAGAGCCCTGGGCTCCATTAGTCTTCCTCTAAGAGGCTGTAGAGGGACGCCAGAGATGGGACCGGGGCTGGGGCAGTCTGCCACGGGCCTCTCTGGGCTCACGGGCAGTCAATCCTCCAATGTCCCGGGAGGTGGCAAATAGGGCAGGGACAAGGGGGCTCTCTCAGGTTGGGGCATGCTCGTGCACAGTGACCAGCTTGTCCACACTTAAAGCATGATCCTGGCTGAGTTTTCTTCTCGGGCCCTTGGGGTGGGTCTGACAGTCTGGTGGGGAGAGGCTTTAGCAAGCATTTGCTGCTTTAGCTGGTACTTGTGTTTCAGTGCCCTTTCATCTCTCCCATTGTACACCTTAAAGGCCACTGTTAAAACTTCTGCCTGTGGTGTGAGAGGTCCTCGCTCAAGCTTTTTTAGTTTGGCTCTATGTCTGGGAAACTTTGGGAGAAAAAGTATGTCATAAGGAGTTGTGCCCGTCAGGAGTCTCTGGGTTTAGGTTTGTGCACTGTAAGAGGGCTAGTGTGAGTCTGTCTAGAAAGGCTGAGGGATTCTCATCTTTATCTTGGAGGACATTCTGTAGTTTTTCATAGTTAATGGCCTTGTTGGCTGCCTTTCGAAGGCCTGCAACGAGGAATGTAGTAAACTGATCTCTACAAATAATATCACGAGGTGGTTATAATCCCATTCTGGGTCTCTATCTGGCACAGCTTCTGGTCCCGTGGGGTGAGTGGGGTTGGTGAGGTGCATGTCATCTGCCTGGGCTCTAGCCTGTTCCCAGGCTTGCCTGCACTCTTCGGGCAGGAGGGTACTGGACATGATGACATGGAGGTCATGGAAGGTGAGATTATAGGATTGGGTGAGGTACTGGAATTCTTTGGTATAGGTTGTAGGGTTAGAAGTGTATGAGCCGAGGCGCTTCGCAATTTGTGAGAGATCTGAAAGGGAAAAGGGAACGTGTACTCTAATGACACCTTCGGCTCCTGCTACTTCTCTCCGTGGGGCTAAGAGGTGAGCTTTTGTGCGTCTGAGAGTGGCAGGTGGGCTGGGTGGCAAGGGAACCGAACAGGGATCAGGGTGGGGGGAAAGTGGGGGAGGTGATACAGGGGCTGCGGAAGGAGAAGAAGGGAGGGTTGGAGGGGTGGAGACAGGCAGCGCAGAGGAAGGGAGGGTCGGAGAGGTGGAGACAGGCGGTGCACTTGGGGCTGCTGAACTTTGGCCTGCTGTGCGACAAGGGGGTGGATCATCTGCCGGGTCTGGGTCTAGAGGAGAGGAGGGAGCTGGGTCTAGAGAAGAGGAGGGAGCTGGGTCTGGGGAAGAAGAGGAAGTGTTTGGAGAGCTTGAAAGGATGGCAACGACACGTTTAGGGTGGCAAGAGCTATATAGAGAAGGCTTGTTTTGAAGATAGAAGAAAGCTTGAACATAGGGAATTTCCTTCCATTTGCCTGAACGCTCACAGAAGCTGTGAAGATCCTGAAGGACTTTAGAATCTAAGGATCCATATTGAGGCCAAATTGTTTGGTTGTCTAAAGGATATTGGGGCCAAATCTGGCTGCAGAGCCAAATTAATTTGGAGAATTTTAGATCTGGATGTAGGTGTAGAGTCTTAAAGTTGTCAAGTAGACATCTGAGAGGCGAATCAACAAGTATAGCCGGCGATGCGCCCATTGTGACTCGAGGCAAAGCCTGTAGAGGAAGGGGTGCATTGTAGCTTGCTCAGGCATCCCTGAGGGCTACTGAGACCCCGAAGTATATAACTCTGCTAGCAGAGAGGTCATCACCCCGTCTGCTTCAAGAGTGAGCTCACTGGTCAGGGCTTGGCACTAAGACTTTTGTTGAGAGGCCCGGGCCTCGAGACAGAGACAGAGCTTGACTGGAGGTAGAGGGAGGGAGAGTCACAATGGGTTTTCTGCCGGCTATAGACTGCGCTGCTTTCTGTTATCAGGCTGAGAAGGGGGAGAGAGAGAAGAAGACCATAAAGGTCTCAGCCATAGCCAACTGAAGGCGGAGGCTGGCAGTGGTCCCCCGCCTCTCGAGAGGCCACGAGGTTGCCGGACACTCAACGGTCAATCCTCGGGCTTTCATGGAGATGTTTCGGGTCTGAATAAGGGAAACTTACTGCTCTATGGAGACAGGTGTTGGCTGAGTGAAGATGTAGGGTTGCTGCTGAGAGGAACTGGACAAGAAGTAACTTTGGGGCACAGCTGTAGCCAGTGAAGGCCATGACTGGGGGCAGTCCCCCACCTGTGGTGAGGCCACGAGGGTGCCAGACACTCAATGGTCAGCCCTCAGGTGCTCACAGAGGCGTTTAAGTCACTTGACGGGGGAAGGTGACTCACTGCTCCTTTGGTGCGGGTGGTGGATGCTAGAAGTGGCATTCGGGAAGATGCAAGGCTCTGCGGAGGTCCTGTCTCTGAAGGTCGGGCGCTGGGGGCTGCAGTGCAGCTCAGATTCCCGGCGGAAGAGCAGGGTCCTGGGGAGGCCCCAATCCTAGTCATGGCACCAATGACAAGTTCTTTAACTACCTGATTCACTCATGCATGAAGAGAGGACACAAGATCTCCAGCAGTGAAGTTTATTGCCTGAAAGACAGAATGGCTGTCTCTAAAGGAGAGAGCAGCAGTGGCAGCAAGGGGGAAGCTACTTATAAAGGAAATTGAGGGGGAAGTTGGTCTCATGACTTCTATGCATTACGAGGTTCAGGAAGAGGGGCTGCTGATTGGATGGTTTAAAACAAGTATGTCTTATACATTTTCTATAGATTGAGCTCAGTTGGCGCCGAGTTGCTGGCTGATGTAATCTAGAAGGTATGTAAGTAAAGGGAAGTAGGTACCTTTTATGGTAAGGGCAGGTTACCTTTGCCCTTTACGGTTGGGTGGCTGGTCGTTGCTAGGGAAACTATCTAGAATGAGAGTCACTGGAACAATGGATGGGTTCTCCAGTAACTAGAACACAGTTTTCTTAGAACTATGTTAGGGTGAGGCCTTGGGGGGATTCAAGGCTGGGGTGCAGCTGCTGCAGGTGATACAAGGGGGCTTACTAGGCCCGGGGGTAGTTCTGGGTTCTAACAAAGAGTGTTGGTCATGTTCAGGGAAGTCGGTTTGGAGATGTGGAGAAGTCAGAGTACAAGGTGATTAGAATGAAAAGCAAAGTAATAGACACCACTGGAAAAGCACAGAGACAAAACATTGTAAGTTGAGCAGTGAGAGGTTTATTTAAAGCAAAAAAGTGCATAATCAGAGAAGGGGGAGTGTGGGCTACCTCAGAGAAGAGGCATCCTTAAGATTTTAGGGTCTGGGGTTTTATAGTCGGTTGAGGATTTTCAAAAGGCTAGGCGTTTGGACTTGTTAAGTGGTCTTGAGATGTTTATCCTTGATGAGTCATTATGTCTTTCTTTTTGTTAGTTCTCCAGGTAATTTTGCAAAATTAACATAAGAAATTTACTGCTGATTTCTTCACAGAATAGCAGCTTTTTTGTCTGAGAGCCTATCAGTTAAGACCATATGCCCTGCCCAGGGTGGGCGGAGTTATTGTTTGTTTACTAAACAATATGTTAGGAATCTTACTTCTTAAATTCCTGGATTTTTTAAAGTGCAATTTTGGATTTAAGGTAGAATCTTCCTGTCTTTATTATGCTCTTTATAGCTGGGCCTTTTAGCAGGCTAAAGTAAATTTTACAATGGCATGATCTAATTGACACAATGAAGACATGGGTTATGCTGAGATATGTCTCTTTATATGGGGAATATTCAAACATTCAAGGCCAAGTTGCTCCTGACCCTTTGGGCTTTAACTCATTAACTCATTAACCTGCGTCTTTTCTGGCTTTGTAGTTTTAACTGGTTAACTGAGTCCTTTTGTTGTGCCCAAGTCGCGAGTCCCCGAGAGACCACCAAGGTGCCAATTCCGATACAAACACAAAAGGGTCATTTATTTCAAGCTGGAGCTTGGACTCACACCCTTCACCAATGCAGCGGGTCAGGAATATGAGAGCTGAGCTCAGGGTAGGCAAGGTTTTTATGCATTACAGGTTCAGGAAGAGGGGATTCTAACTTGGCATAAGCTGATTGGGGATTTTGGAAGTTAAACAATTGTTATTGGTTAAGTTTGGTTGGCTTGACCATGATGATGTAGCAGGAGCGTTGCTAGGGGAACTATCTGGGGTAGGGGTTTACAGGCCCCGGTGGCCATTTGTCCATGTTCTCAAGACACGTACATCTCGTATGCCTGGGAGCATCGGGCACAGATGGCCGGCCTTGAGATAAGACCTTCTTCTAGTATCAGTTTCTGTGGTTAGGAAACTTTTCAAGGTTTCTTCCAGAGCCAGGCCCAGCTCAGGCCTCAGATGGAGATTAGGCACAAAAAACAGAGTCAGTCCTGTTCTGTCCTTCATTTAGGTTCACACAGTCAGATTTGTTAAAATGGCTTCTCTTATGCTAACTCTAGGGTCTCACACTTTCTAGTGGGATTTACTGACCTTATTCTCTTTCCACCCTGCTCATATCTATTTTCCTGCCTAACAGTCACATGGTGATTAGAGGTAACAATGCATCTATAAATCTCCTTTATTTTTTAAGCAAATCATTTACATTTTAAAATCAATAGCAACTTGACTATTAAAGACTATTTACTTCATGTCTGCTCTCCTCAACTCCTTGGCCAAAAGTTGCAGGTTGTTGGTAAGGTCAGGAGGAGTAATATAAGCAGAGGCTATAATAATTCCTACTACTCTCTGCCCACTTATTCCAGGACACTAGAGTGTCCATGGTGTCTGAGACCTCCTTCTATGAAGTATAAACCAGTAGAACAGATGATATAATGTGGGTAAGCAACTATGAATTAATTTTTTTTATAGCTGATGAGCAAAGCCCAATCCGCAAACCCTCTGGCCACCTGATGCCTCAGCCTTTTTTTATACAATAGTTTTTGTATGTAATTTTTAAACTTCAGTGTGTCTTTATTCTAGTACCATAGCATAAATCCTTCTCCAACTTCCCCAAGATCACACTTGAGCTTACCTTAATTGCTGTTTATTTCTATTTATTTTCTCATTGTAATTCTGTTATCATGAGGGGTGCTCTTGCAAGACACCTGGGAATGGACTGTATACAGTTATCCAAGACCTTAATTCCACATTTACATTCCTTAGAAGGAATGCAAAGCAGTCATTAGGTTGGATTGCTTTCTCTCCTTTTGGCCTTTTCTGCTCTCTAAAAGAACTAAATAATCTGTTCTGAATTTACTAATTTGATTTCTCTTTTGTTTTCTCCAAGCTAAAATGTATGTCTTTCCCTCTCCTAATACAATACACTCTCTTCTGAATTTCCCATGTGATCAGTACTGTCCACCCAGTACACACATGCCAATCGATCATAGTGCAGAGCTGTCTTGCAACACTGTAACTATAAGGGGAAATATGTTCCCAGCCCAGGGCAAAATGCATTTGAACCGAAATCAGTCAAAGGGAGAAATAAAGTGAGAGAAACCCGTTTATTGCTTTCAAGCAGTCATCCACTTCTGCTCACCCACCTCTCGCCACCAGGTTGCCAAAAGGGGACCCCAGCCAACCTCTGTGGTCCAGATAAGCCCTCACTCCCCCTTATAATCACCTATTGATATGGAGATGATCTACTTCTCTCCACCCCTTAGAAACACTTATTGATATGGAGATGCACTAAGGCCAGGTTGAGAGATTCTGGAAATATTGCAATTTTACCCACAAACACACAATCCAAATTATCTCTTCTTGACACAGATCATTTATTTTCAGTAAGTAGCAGTTTATCAGGATATTCCTTATATTGAATCCAAATACATCTTCCCTGCCCTAAATGTTTTGTATCAGATTTAGTTCTGATATCTCAGGTGATACATATTTATATGATTAGCCTTCAACTATAATTAAAAAAAAAAGCTATCATGCATTCTCTTAAATACACTTCTAAATGCCACAAACCTGGTATTCAGGCACTTTTATAATTTTGCCGCTTTCTTAGAGCACACCCCAAATCCACAATGTCCATACATTTCAGTACTAAAGGAAATGCAGTAGTTGCAATTACTAGCAAAGAGCTTAAAGGAACTACTGACTCCTTGCTTATGAATACTATAATTTATAGGTTGTTGAATCATATGAATCTGTACACAAATCATAGTTCTGATATTGACAACCTGTGTGTTCTTGGTTGACTACATAAATCACCTCTCTGAGTCTTCATTTAACCTTCTGCAGAAAAGAGTACTATTATCTACTGCCTATCTCATAAGGAGTCAAAGAGATGTAGTCAGCACAGTGCCTGACACAAAGCAAGCACCCAGAATGGCAGCTATAGTTATTGTGACATTATTGTTCATTATTATCAGCGTTCCTCTTACTACTACATTGGTTACATTTGCTTTCAGAAAAAAAAGGAAATCACATCACTGACTCCCTCTAAATGTAGAGTCAAAAAGAACCCCACATTTTTTTCTTTGTTCTGTGACTATTTGTTCCAGGTACGTGCTGGGTTCAAGAGATAAATACGGCATGTCATCAAATCTCAAGAGACTCACCCTATAATAGATGTAAACAACAAACACAGATGTTGCTGGCTCACCAAGGTATATGAGAGGAAGATACCAGCAGACCTCTATAAGAGGCTTCCCAAAAGGCCTGTGTATTATCCTAAGTTAAGGGGCAGATCCAGCAAAGCAGAGGGAAGTAAGTTGTAGATTCAGGGGGATGATGATCATGAAGACTTGACAAGTTATTATGAGAGGGGTTGTAAGAACATTTGCTTCATTTGGATAAGAGGGGACTGTATCAAAGGGTAATAAAAACAAGCGTTAAAGAATAGGAAGGACCTTTTGATTGTAAATCACATTCTTGCTTACACTCTGAATGCTTGCCTTATCTCACCCACATTAGAATGTTATCTTCTGAGCTGAAGCCATCCTGTGTCTACCATGTGCTCAGCACACAAATGCTTCCTTATTCTATCTTTAAAGGCATTTTGACCCCAACTAATCAGAGACTGTATCTCATTTTAAAATATTCCTAGTTTTGCATATAATAAGTGCTTAACAATTTTCAGTTATTTATGGTGATGATAATAAAATGAGCAGCATTTTTAGTTCAGGTTGCTCCTATTAAGGCAGAAAAGAAAAAGTATTTGCTTAATGTTTGTTGATATGTGCTATTTCCTAAAAGTTTATAAGCTTGAAGTAATAATTTAAAGGAAAACATTATCTACATTGCTAACATTTTCTAATTCTGTGTTTCTAAAGCAAGATAAAGTTTCATTGTTTTCTACCTCATCCTGTCTTCAGTCCCATGGATTGAATTAATTTACTTCAGGATTGAACCAAGTTTTTGTAATACATACATACATATATATGGGAATATATATATATTCCCTCCCCTTCTCCAGTTTTTACATAGGTATGTCATGGAAGGAGTTAGTATGATGGTTTAAGAAAATAAAGGAGTAATAGAATAATGTCAAATAACTGATTAGAAACAGGGTCAATCAGTTGGTTTGGTGCATGTGCCAAAAAATTGTTTTTTTAAATAGATTTTTTAAATAATGTGCTAGTATATTGATTTCAATGGCAGGCACTTTTACATTCATTTAAAGAGAGGCCTTTGAAGCAGCAGTATATGTGGGAGAAAAAAATGGGGGGGTGCACCTATTATTTCTGATATGACCTATCATAGTAGAAACAGACCACATTTCCAGTCATAGATTCATCATTTTTTGGCCTTTGCTTGGATGAGGTATTTGACTTCTCTGAGGCTTAGTTTCTCCATCTTTAAAATGAGCATAACTCTGTCTTCACTGTAGGATTCTTAGTGAAGTTGAAAATAATAGGTGTAAAATATTTCCTATCCAGGCTTCTAGCAAGTAGTCAATAATTGATAGTCATTGATATTATGATCAAAATGAATAATGTACTCCCCAATGTTAGTCATAAATGTGTTAGAATGACTGTGTCCTTCAGAGTTCCTGCTGATGTGTCTTATAAGGCACACATACATATTCTATCTTTTGCAGTCCCCTCATTGTTTGTTACTGATCAGATCGGCCCAGTGTGTACCATCCCTCTGGTCAGATCTCTTTTTAGTATCAGCTGCCCTTTTCCATTCAGTCGTTCTCATTCTATTCTTATAAAACAGTAATTAGAGAGTAAAAGTCACTAAACCTTAACTTAAATGATCCTGCGCAAGCAGATTTGTTTTGTCCTGTAGACTATAACTACCACTATCCATGTTGTCCCGTATCTCATACCTAAAATAGTATTTATCATGCTTTCCTTTATGCTTTTACTGAGAATAAGGTTTTTGACTAAAATATCATCTATGTCCACCTTTATTCTCTCTGTGATGAAATATGTATTTTCTATGAAAATCTTCAGCACAGTGAATATATGGTATTAATAGAGGGCCTGATTAGCATGGTGAGCAGCATTCTTCTCTACTTCCTTTCTTTATTCCTCCCTCCCCTCAACCCTTTGTTTACTTTTCCGTTCAGACTTGAATCAGTGGGTTCTTGGGTAGATGATCATGAAGGAAGGAGTTGTAGTGATCTCTAAAAGTTTGTCTACCCTTCCTCTATCTGGAGGATGTTTTATTAAGCTGTGCTGACTACTTTGGAAAATTTGGATAAGCTGCAATTAGTCAATTAATAAATTGTCTTATTTCTCTATCAGAAACCAAAATGGGTATTTAAGCTCTGTCATCTAACATTCTGCCCGTGATTTCTTTTATGAGAGATTTTCCATACTAATTTTTATTCATAGTGCTGCTGAATATGTTAATGGATTCTATGGAGGCAGTCTGTGATAATTTTGAGAGCACTAACCTGCCATACCTTTTCCGTGTTAAGTAACTCAAAACATCTGTTTGCTGCTTGTTCAGAACAAGCCTTTAAAATGCTTCTTTTAATTTTTTAATAAGGAACAAGTTCGGCTTTTAAAAATTATTATTATTATTGTCCATTACTGAAAAATACTTGTTGAATGCTAAATTGTATTACAGATGGGCTAATTCTGACCTGGGAATTCAAACTGATTATTTCCCCATATCTTCATTATTTGCTTTTTAGTTGTCAATTGTTTGCCAGATGTTGATGGTATAAAAAGTCTGTGATGTGCCTGGCATCAATTACCTTAGGACTCAAATATGTTGACTGTAGATCAACTTTAACTTCTAAACACAGCTAGCATATCCCTAAGAGACAGCATTATCAATTTCCACCTGACATAATATGTTATCATAATAAGAAAGTAAATGCTAAGTGTCTACACTGTTAATTACTACATCTTAAGCAACGTTTTTTTAACCTCAAGTATACCTCAATAACAGTATACTTAGAGATTTTTAAAATCTAGGTTGTAAACAAACAGCTCTCTGCCTTTAAAAGTTTTAAAAATGTAAGTATGATCTAAATGTATGCTATCATCTGAATATTATTATATCCTTATATTTCCAAATTCTCATATTTTTTACATAGAAAATCCTGTTTGTATTTTTTTTTTTTTTTTGGTATCCTTATCTGGTTTTGGAATCAGGGTAATGCTGGCCTCCTAAAAGAAGTTTGGAAGTATTCCTTTCTCTTTAGTTTTTTGGAAGAGTTTGAAAAGGATAGGTATTCAAACTTCTCTGAATGCTTGATCAAATTCACCAGTGAAGTTGTGTCTGATCCTGGACCTTTGTTTGTTTCAGAGGTTTTTAATTACTGATTAAATCACCTTACTAGGAATCAGTCTATTCAGATTTACTGTTTCTTCATGATTTAGTCTTGAAGATTTTGTTTATAGGAATTTATCCTTTTTATTCTGGATTCTCTAACTTGTTGACATATAATTGTTCACAGTAGTCTTTTAGGAATCTTCATGCTTCTATGATGGCAGTTTTAACTTTCATTTCTGATTTCCAAATTACCAGCTCATAGGTTCATTGATCTTCTCTATCATCTTTTTTGTCTTTATTTCATTATTCCCACTCTGATCTTTGTTATTTCCATTCATCTACTAACTTTGAACTTTCTGTTCATCTTTTTTTAGTTCCTTTAGTTTTAAAGTTAGGTTTCTTTTTGGGGATTTTCTTGTGTTTTGAGGTAGGCCTGTATTGCTCTCATCTTCCCTCATAGTACTGCTTTTGCCCCATCTATACATTTTGGTATGTTCCATTTTCCTTTGTCTCAAGGTATTTTTAAATTTCTCCTTTGATTTGTTGATTTGTTGGTTGTTCCATAGCATGTCGTCTAATCTCCACATATTTTTTTTCCCGGTTTTCTTCTGTATTTGATTTCTAGTTTCATACTATTGCAGTCAGAAAAGATGCTTGATGTGATTTCAGTCTTCTTAAATTTATTGAGTCTTGTTTTGTGGTCCAGCATATCATCTCTCCTGGAGAATGTTTAATGTGTAATCTTCTATTTTGGCATGGAATGTTCTCTATACATCTATTAACTCCATCTGGTCTAATGTGTCACTCAGAGCCAGTGTTTATTTATTTTCTGTCTGGATTATCTAACCACTGATGTCAGTGAGGTATTAAAGTCCACTACTGTTATTGTATTGTTGTCAGTTTCTACCTTTAGGTCTTTTAAGATTTGCTCTCTCTATATTTATGGGCTCTTATTTTGGGTACATAAATATTTATAAATGTTTACATATGTTGATCCAACAAGAGGATGTTGGATTGACTTCTTTATCATTTTGTAATTCCCTTCTTTAGTACATTGTTTTAAAGCATGTTTTGTCTGCCTTAAGTATTGCTACTCCAGCTATCTTCTGGTTTCCATTTGCATGAAACATCTTTTCTGTCCCTTCACTTTCAGTCTGTCCTTACGTCTGTATGTCCTTAAAGTGAATGTCTTTTAGGCAGTGTAAAGATGGATTTTGTTGCTGTTGTTTTATCCATTCAGCCACTTGATGACTTTTGACTGGACAATTTAGTCTATTCACATTTAAAGTAACAATTGTTAGGTCTGTACTTACTGCCATTTTGTTAATTGTTTTCTGGTTGTTCTATAATTTCTCTCTGTTCCTTTTTTCTCTTTCTCTCTTCCCTTGGGGTTTGATGAAGTTCTTTAGTGTTGTGTTTTGATTCCTTTCTCATTATCTTTTGTATATCTACTATAGTTTTTTTCCTTTGTGACTACCATGAGGCTCACATATATCAATATATGTTACATATACATATGTATGATATATGTAAATAAATAATATACAATATACATACATAATATGGTATATGTATAAAACAATTCATTTTAAGTTAATAGCATCTTAAATTTGAATGCATTCTAAAGTTCTACATTTTTACATGCCCCCTTTATTTTTGTTTTCATTGTTACATTTCACATCTTTTTATTTTGTATATCCCTTAACCAATTATTGTAGTTGTCATAGTTGTTTTTACACTATTTTTGTCTTTTATTCCTAATACTAGCTTTATAAGTGATTAGTCCACTACCTTTACTATATATTAACCTTTATGAGCAAGATTTATATTTTTGTATGTTTCCTGTTACTGTTAGTGCCCTTTCTTGTCAGCTTAAAGAAGTTACCTTTACCTTTTCTTACCAGGCTAGTTTAATACCTTTAGTTTTTGCTCTTCAGCAAAACTCTTTACCTGTTCTTCAAATCTGAATAACCTTGCTGTATAAGTATTCTTCTTTGGGAGTTTTTTCCTTTCAGCACTTTAAGTGTATCATGTTACTTCCTCCTGAACTGCAAAGTTTCTACTGAAAAATATGCAGATAGTATTGTGTGATTTTCTTTGTATATAACACTTTATTTTTCTCTTGCTGTCTTCAAGATTTTCTCTGTATCTTTAATTTTTTTTGACGTTTTAGTTATGTTTGATGGGATCTCTGTTTTCACCTTGGAACTCTAGGTTTTCTGGATCTGGATGTCTTGTTTCCTTCTCCAGGTTAACAATGTTTTTACCCATTATTTTTTCAAATAAATTTCTGCCACTTCCTCTCTTTCTTCTCGTTCTTGGATTTCTAATGTGAATGTTTTTTGGCTTGATGTTATCCCATAGGTCCCTTAAGCTATATTCATTTTTTTAAATTCTGTTTTTCCTTGTTGGTTGAGTTCTGTTGTTCTGTCTTCTAGTTCGCTAATCCTTTTCTGCTTCATCTAGTCTGCTATTGGACATCTCTCGTGTGTTTTTCAGTCTAGTTAATATGTTCTTTAACTCTGTGACTTCTGTTTGATACATATTATATTTTTTCTTTGCTGTAGTTCTTAGTGTATTCATCTATTCTCTCAAGTTCAGTGAGCATATTTATTACCATACTTTGAATTCTTTCTCAGGTATATTATTTATCTATATTTCATTAAAGTTTTATTTCTGAGGTTTTATCTTGCTCTTTCATTTGGAACATATTCCTGCTTCTTCACTTTGCTGCCTCTCTGGGTTTCTGTATAAGTGAAACAACTACCTCTATGACTGAAAGGACTGGCCTTGTGTAGATGAAGCTTATTTTTCAACCTTACCCTAGTTCTTGTTTTTTTCTCAAACCTTTTTGATTGTCTAAGTGGCCTGATTTGTTCTTGATAGGTTCCAGTTGTTGAGGGTGTGAGGGTGTGCCAAGATCTGCCAGCATTCCTGAGGGAAGGCTCTCAGTCAGCTCCTGGTTTTGGGCTGATTGGGTGTCAATCCCACAGACCACACCAATATGTATATTCCTGTGGGCCCATAGTCATAAACCCTACAGACCTCCAGACCAGGTGATCTAGAGGTGTCCCTGGTATGACTGTTGGAAAACGTGGGGCTCCAGGTAAGTGTTTAAGCCCATTTTGGGGAGGTGCCAGTGAGCTGTAGTGAGGCCTAGGGATAGTGCACAGCTGACATTTCCTGACCTGCATTCTTGGAGAGCACCTCCAAAGCCTTTAGATGTGGGGCAAACTGGAGCCTGCCCCTCAGGTTGAAACTCCAGTACAGGCAAATAGGCCTTTTTCACAGAAAGACTCAAGGTGTGTTTCTGTATGTTGTCTCAGTCAGCTTAGGTGTGCAATGCCTCGGGTTTGGTAGCCTACCAAGAACTGTGTCTCTGACTGAACAGACCCATGGGCCTCAGAAATGCAAGCACCCCAGCTACCAGAGCCATGTGATCAAGGAAAACCCTCTGTGATCTGCATATCCTCACTGTTTTTAGTGAGACAGTTGGAGAGTGCAAGAACTGCACATGCCTGCCAGCTTTGGCAGGGCCATGGGAGAGTACAGGAGCTGTATGCATCTGCTGAGCTAGCAAGGTAGAGGGCAAGTACAAAAATGGCACCAGATGGACCCAGCCCTTCCAGGAGACTTTTTAAGATTAGCAAATCAATATCCTTCACAAACAGTCCAGGCATTTTGAAACTGCTGCTTTTGTGTTGGATCCTGGGATGAGTGAGTCTATGTGAAAGCCCGTTTAGAGTGGTATCTTAGCACCTTAAAGCCTTTGGGTTTCCTGGACATAATCCCCATTGTTTTTCAAAGCTAGATATTTGGGGGATTTGTCTCCCCAGTGCAGGTCCCAAGGGTTGGAATGACTGCTATAGGGCCTGGAACTGTCACTCTTCAGGGAGAAGGTCCTGCTTTGTGAGATTCCTCCTGACTGTGCGACACTACTTTGGGAGTGGATTTTTTGGTGAGACCACATCTCTGCCTCTTCTACCGATCTCAATGGAACCCTTTTATCCTTTGTTTTTGGAAGAACAATTCAGGTGGTTTTCAGGTCTTTTCGGAGGGAATTATTCCATATATAGCTTTATATTTGGTTTGTCCATTGGAGGCGGTGAGTTCAGGGTCTTCCTATGCTGCTATATTGGACTGCCCCAACACTCGGTCTTAATGACGAAATGACTTTTTTATTTTTTGTTGTTGTTTATGTGTCCCTGATAAATAAATAATGAAATATGCCTTTTAATTGGCCACATACTGGTGATCCATATTTAGGTATCACCTGTGGTCTCACCCAATTGGTAGTCAGATGTAGTAATGCAGGAGAGTTAACAAAAATCTCATGCCATCCAGTAAAATGAATAGCTGTGTCAACTTCCATAATAGATGTGTCACTATTGACCTGTATCTGTGCCATTACCAACTGAATAATTTGATTGCCATCTACAGTGATCATTGAATTCTCTGTCGCTGTGAGATGCACTTAGGGAAAAAATTAGGTTCCTCTCAAGAAAATTCAGGTTTTGTCCACCAAATTTCTATGAAAATACAGAAATGGCAGTAAATTGCTTGTATCAGGGGTCCGGAGGCCTGTGCCTGGTCCAGCAAGTATGGATTCTGTGTTAAGGCCAGTGCAAGAGAACTTTGAGCCTGGGAGACACAGTGGACACAGTAGTAGGGTTGGATACCAAGGGACTTTCCAAAAGAATGATCTACAATTTGCTTAGGAATCTTCCCAATCATGTGTGCAGGGAGTGCCTATTATTTGCTCAGCACTGAAATTTATAATGGGGAGTTTCTAAAATAAGAATCTCTTGGGCTGTAATAAAAGAACAGGCAGAAAAGCAGCATGAAGCAGAGTGCAGAGCCCTTAACATACCCCAATACATCACTCAGTTCCAAATACCTGCTGCTGGGCCAGGGGTCTCCTCTGGCCTCTGCATCTTAGGCCTGGAATGATGCCCAGAATCTCTGATTTCTGTTTTTCTGTTGCTCAAAACTTTATCCTGAGAAACTTTCAAGTCAGTCCAATCGAAGTAGAAATTCAGTGAAGAATGAGGATAAGTTTTAAAAATTCATATGCTGTTTACTGAGGATAATTTTATTATAAAAAGAAAAAAATTCAAAACAGGAAAAGACTAACACAAATGGTTTGACTTGTAGCATGTTCTAGTCATTAATGTTTACAAAATACATCCTTCAAAGCATTCTAAAAATGCAATAGTGTGGGGGACAAAAGGGAAAGAGGAGAGAAATAAAGGAGGTAGGAAGAGAGAGAAGGAGAGAAAGGGAGAAAGGAGGAAGGAAAAGGAAGAGAAAAAAGGGAAGAAAGCTCTGCATGACTTCAGTATATAGATCAGATGAAACAACAGCCCAGCTCTTCAGGCATCTTTCAAAATATTTCCCTGTGGCACACTGAGATTCCTCAGCAGGAAATAAGTCAGGGAAGCACTAAAACTCAACTACCTTAAAATAAATTTATTAAACCATTTTTATGTTTAGCCATAGGAAGGAAAAAATCTAAATCAGCTACCTTTAGGAAAATATATTAAACTAATTTGTTTCAACATCAGCACAGCAGGGAAATCCAAAATAAAGCAATGACTAGCAAATAAATGAGCCATGCAGTGGGAAAAGAAGAAAGTTAGACAAGGAAAAGACAAAAGGAAAAAAGAAAAAGGCAGTCTATTGGTTAAAAAAAAGAAAAGTAGCTGTAACCTTGAAAATAAGTGCAGTTCTTATATTTCATGAAGATTGAATGATTGTGTTTTTAGGAGAAAATATTTATTTAGCATGTTGGTTTACTTTTAAACATTCTATTCTGTGATTTTGAGCTCATATTCATAAGTTCCTTTTAATAAACTATTCTTTTCATGATATTTCCTACATGGCCAATGCTATACTTACTTTGTTTTGGAAGTATATTTATCTTGTTATAGTACCTCAGTATTATTATGGGAGTATCTAAATATATTTTTTTCTTTACATAGAAATTAAAACTGAGGATTCAGATTTGCATTTGGTGCTGACACTGAATCCTTCTGGAAGGGGAAGGGTCTCTCTTAAGCTAAAAAGAGAAGAATATATGTACACATACTAGGCTGTTGTTAATGCTATGTCAGAAACTAGTGGCATACATATAATACATGTATTTTAAAGACATTTGGCCAATAGGATTACCCACATGTTGCTAGGCTACTAGAAAAAAGAAACTTTTCCTAAAGTTCACAGTGGCTATTTTTATTAATATCTGTGTTTTTATTTTCTCTAATTTTCTTTTGTTTTTTTTTTTCAGGAATAGAAACTAGTCCATATTGCTGTTCTTTTAAATGCAGAGTTTCTAGTTCTTCAGGAGAAATTCTGGTAGCATCTCTTCCATCTCATCAATCGAATCATTAGTACAAAGCCAAAATAACTTTTAAAATTAAATATATTGTAAATCACCTCACCATCAGCCCTCACTCTACTGAATCATTTTCCCTTGATTTGTCATTTGTTACCTAACAGATTTTACTTATCTCATGATGGATCCCTAGCATTCTGTAACTATTAGATGATGTAGGTATATGCCTGAATTGATGGGGGATATCTGCAACTAAACCAGTTGTCATTAACTCATGAAGTAGTCTGCATGGTTAGCAAGAACTCACAGTGGTTCCACATAATGCTCTTACAATGTTTAGATAGTTTAGATGTCAATAATTAAGTAGCTTGATGTAGACATAAATCTCTGAATGTGTAATTGTCCGTTTCTTAGTTTAGGCTACTATAACAAAGTACCATAGACTGGATTGTTCATAGAACAACAGAAAAATATATTTCTCATGGTTGTGGAGGCTGGAAGTTTGACCTCAGGTTGCCAACATGGTTTGGTTCAGCTGAGGGCTGTCTTCAAAGTTGCAGACTGACTACATCTTGTCTTGTATCCTCACTATCCTCATGTGGCAGAAAGCTGTAGAGAGAAGCAAGCCCTCTCCTTTAATAAGGTCCCTAAAATCATTCATGAGGACTCTACCCTCATGACCTCATTGAATCCTAATTACCTCCCAAAGGCCCCACCTCCTAATACCATCACATTCTTACATACTTTTACATAACTTAGTGAACATAGAATGCTAGGGATCTATATATCATGAATCACTGCACAATCTATTAGATAATAGGTGACAAGTCAAAGAGAAAATGATTCAGAATAATTGTTGAGTGAGGGCTGATGATGAAATGATTTATAATAAATCTTACAGATTTTAAAAACTATCCTGGTTTTGCACTAATGATTTGATAGGTTGGATGGCAGAAATATTAATACCACCCTAGTATCTCCTAATACCATCACATTAGATTTCAACTAATGAATTTTGGGAGACACAAACAGTCCATAACAGCTTACCTACCAATGGATTGTTGTTTGGATCTCTGCATGATAGTTACCCATTTATAATTTATAATTTCATAAATTAAACATGATCAACATACACTGAAAAGGTTTGGTGACAGGTATAGGGTTATGGGGTCATAATCCCTCATCCAAAACACTTCTGAACAAATGTTTTGGACTTTAGAAGTTTCCAGAGTCTAGAACTATAATGGAATGCATAGACTATATGTGATATAATACCCCCATGGGGTTTTGAATGAGCACCCGGTAATCAAATGATAATGTTCAGCAAGATGATGGATGTTTATAAAGTACAATATATAATGACTATATGTAACTTCATATCAGTTGGGGTCACACCTAGTTTGAGTCAGGTTAGGGTTTGCCACAAAGTGAATTACATGGAAAGCAGTATCAGTTTTCAGAAATTTTTGGATTTTGGAAATAGGGATAGTGCATTATATGCATTTACTAGCTGTGGTGTATATGCATGGAAAAGGGGGTTATATATTGAATGATCATGATTCAGTAACCATTTAAGAAAATTTATCTTCATTATATCATATAATTCTCAAATCAGGCCTGAGAAGTGTAAGTCATTATATCTGAATAAGTTACTCATCTCAAAATTAGGAGCCACCCCCATCCCCACCCCTTGAGAACCAAGCTCTGCTACTAAATCCTTTCCACCTGCCTTTGCAGCTCTCCTGTTCTGCTGTGAACACTTGCACTTGGTTGTATTCCTTTTATGTTTATTAGAGTGCCTGGAACAGCATTAAGATTCCAATAAATACTCAGTAAATATCAACCATTCATCAGATAGCTCTAGCCATTAGATAGTTCTGGGCATTCATGGAGCTATGTTTATTCCACTCCAGTTTTGTTTAGATCCACAGGGTCAGTAAGCCAAACTTTAGAACAATAAAGTTCTTGGGGACTTATTAGTATCAGTTTTCACAAACTGTTAATGCAACTGTAGCATGCATAAAATGGAGAAAAGTATTATAATAGAACCTATGAAAGTCAAGATATGTTAAGTAAATTTATGCATAAACTTTATGGGATGTGCATATAATAACAAATGACATGTATCTAGCTCTATTAAAGATATTAAAAATATTGAAAGCATATTAACATCCTAAAGGATTTTAAAAGGCATGTGATTTTTTAAATTAAAATTATTTTATTGATTTATAACTCAAGTATTTAGTAATTTTTACTTAGAATCTTAGATTAATTACAACTTTTCACCTCAACTGTTCACCTATTTACTAAGCTTTTTTAGAGCTCCCTCTGCTGTTCAAATGTGAGTATGTTCACTGAAATTAACTAAGGAAGGTAGTCTGGTTTAAAAACATTCAGCCTGCTGAAGATATATGTATAATGAATAAGAATAGTATCTTCAGTCAAAAATGTAAATTTCCCTCTGTGACCATTTATAATAATCTAGTTTTATAAGCCCTGCTCCTCAAATCATAAAAATCTATTTATAGCAGAATATATATGGCAACATAAATATGCTCATTTCAAAATCCCACCTCTGGCCCCACTTTATCAGTAAATAGCTTATTTCTTAATTCATATATGACAAAACTACCTCATAAATAATATAACAAGAAATATCCTAAAGGTTACATAGTGGAAATTAGAGAAGGCTTAAAATATTATGTGCTTCATAACTCCACAAGGTGAACAATATATCATGCTGACATAAATGATATAAAATTATGTAAGGCCTTTTCATCTTTAGAATGTTTGAAAACTCGCAATTCTTAAGCAGGTTAAATAAATGTTAAATATTATCCAGGTTTATGAAAAAGACTCAGATACTTATACAGCATTAAATCCACAAAATAAAATATTCTCAAAGGCAAATTTGTCTTATCTTGATCAAGTTAGATGTTATGGGATGAAAAGTTTTCCTTATTGGAATTAATATAGTGAATAGGAAGGTTCACTATTATTGAGGCAATGTGTAAATTTCAGAATGCTCCTTCTTAAAATATTAGAATTTTCTCAATTATGGTTAAATCACAAACACTAAAATGTGAAAAGTCAAAAAATGTTTTTTCAATAAAATACCAAGAGTAGCTGTGGTAGAGTTTTGTACCAACATTCCATGAAACAAAATGGTCATTAGCTCCATGAGATAGAATCATCAAAGTGTAAAATCCCACTTAAGATAATGGTAGAGTTCATTAATTCAGTAATTCAAGAGACAAAGTACAGTAAGAAAAAGCTTAGCAGTTAAGAATATACATTAGTTACATATTTCTCTGATGAACTCATATTTAACATTACATAATTAATTAGTTAGGAAGTACCAGGAAAGTTGAAGTGAAATTGTATTACCCTGTAGAGAGAAAAAGTGATTTATAGCTGTTATCTCCATTTCTAGAAACAGAAAATAATTTTTTTTTCTGATTTCATAAGGCTGATATTTTTTTAAGCATCTGTGAGTGTCATTTATATATTCTCAGGATTTTTGGAAACCTAGAGATGGAGTTATATACTCAAAAGTACAGTCATAGAAATGGGAGTTAAATACTCAAAAGTATATAGAAATGTTAAAGACCTTAAGAAGTGATATTGACTCTGGGCATTTGATAGACTTTTATGCAAAAAAAAAGGGAAGAAGTTGGGTAGTTGCATACGTCCTTATTTAGTAAATGCTTATATAGCACTTACAATGTATCAAGCACTACTTTAAACACTTTCTAAACACAAATACAAACTCACTGAAACCTCTTAACAGGTAAGTACTGTCATCACCCTCACTTTACAGATAAGGATATTGAAATAGGGAGAAGTTAAAAAACCTCCCAACTAGAAAGTAGGGAAGCTGATATTTAAACCTGGACAAAATGGCTTCAGAGTCTTTGCCTTTAGCCACTCCATTATGCTCACATCACTACTCCTGCCTGGGGTGGAACGGGTTTTTATGAAATCATGAGCTTAGAATTGAATCAGTGTGAACTAGGGAGTTTGGTCCTGGGGATAACTGGAGGGAATTAAGAACCGCATTATTTCCATCGTCCATTTTCAGTCAAAATCTCATTCACTTAAACAGTGTGCTTAAACATTACACAGAGGTTAATCAGATGTCTAAACATCTATAGGAGTCATCACTGCCCACCTATTGATACCCTTATGTAGAAGTAAATACTTAATGTCTTTAAAAAATGTATAAACTTCTCTAAGGAGGAATGAAAAAACCTATGCATAAGTACAGATATGCACATTTGAGAAGGACTCCATAACTTGCCTCTGAACCACAGATTGATATATGATCCAAAATGGTTAAGAACCACCAGCACATTTGAGCTACTTAACAGGAGAAATTGCAAGGAGGATCTCCATCCATACATAACCTGATTCCATAGCTTTTGTCTGTGGTATCCTCCGGACACATTGGAGTGTTTTCTTTTTGAACTATACAATCTTAGAATTCTGAGTCCTAGCTATATTCCTAGATCTTTGACCCCTGAGTGCATCACCCTCCCTTCATCCTACTGTTCTTTTGTAAGTAGTCTCTCATTTGCGCAAGTAGGAGTCTAAGAACCTCAGGGTTTGGATTTTGTTTGTTTGCTTTAACTGTTGAATTAATTTAATTAGTTTAGCACTTAGATGTTACCTGGGACTGGATAAGTATTAACTGTTTGTTCTTTTGTGTTGTTCAAAGGCTATGGCTTTGAAATCAAACAAATCTAGATTAAGATCTCAGTTCTTTCCTGTCAGCTATATGGTTTGGGCAATTTGCCTAATATCTGTTAAGACTTAGTTTCCTCAACAAACTGGGGGTGATAATAGTTATTTAACTGAGTGATGTTGGCAAATCAATTAAAAAATTATCTAGAAGTACCTTTTTGAAAATTCTCTCAGATTATTATCAAACATTCCACCTAAGAGTCAGCTGGTATCCAAGGGAATTATAAATTTGTTTGATTTTGATAGTGATAGTAGTCAGACTGTAGAATTAGATGTTAACTTTTAGAAGGTAAGTAACGGTGATTTCTGTCCACCCCAGATAGCCCCCCAAATTATATTTTTATTGCCCTGTAGGATGTTAACTAATTTTGTATCTAATCTGGCAACATTATTCCTGAGATTTTTTTTCCCCCAGTGACTTTATGTTAAGCAGCCTATTTTATTCTCCTTACAACTGGCTTTATCATGTTGCTACTTCCCTCAATAATTTGTTAAAAAAAAATCTGCTACCTGAGCTCATCATATTTTCTTTTATTTTGACAAGACTCATAGCTTTAACTTTGTTTACTTTAATTCAAGCAGCTAAGTGCTTAACCTTATTCGGTTACTTCATTCCCTCGCACTTTTTGTAATAATCCACCACTGAAGATGCTCTTGCTCTCTCACAGGCAAAATACCCTTTACAAGCTTTTCCTCTTATTATCCCAGCCATCCCCACTGGCCTAGTTTTAAATGCTTTCTCCTTCAGGAAGTCTTAACTAATTCCATAGATCAGAAGTGACTGCTCTCTGTGTTCCCACAGCATTTTCTTTGTCATTGAAATTAATCATGGTTATTTGTGTATATGTCTTATCTCCCAGGATGAACCGGAGTATATTTGAGAGCAGAGATTTTATCTTACTCATCATTTAATACGTTACATTTTCTACACTGTGCTTTGAGCTAGCAAGTGTAGAATAATAAATATTTGAATATTAGAATTAGGAAGGAAAAGCAATGAAATAAATCAATTAAATGTATTAAAATGACAAAAATACTCAGAATGGGGGGATGGTATAATAAAAGCAGGGAATTAATCACCAGTAAAATATAGAGAGTAAGAAAGTACAAAGGTTCTTTTATTATGCAATCACATAGATTTATAAAGCTCTAATTGCTGATAGTTAAAATAACAAGAAAAAGAACAGAGTGGAAACTCATTCTGAAAATTGTTCTCTTTGTATATCATACAACTTCTAATTGCATAAAAACTCAACGATGTTAGTAAGAGTCTGTTGTTATTATCTAAAGCAGCATTCTCTTTATAGCTCCAAGTTATGGAATAAGATGAAGAAATCATTTTAATATTGATTGCTCAACAAATTTATCATTACTGACAGTGTAATATGTGGTAAATCACATCCCTTCTGCACCCTTTTCTTTCTGTCTGTAAAATTAAAATGTACCCCCTTCCTATCATAGAAAAATATTATGAATATGAGCTATGCTAAATCTTCTTGCTCTTTGAGAAAGAATAAATGATATATACCTGTGTAATAAATAAAATATGCCTTCTCAAACTTTAATGTGTGTACAGATCTTCAGGAAACCTTGTTACCATGCAGATTCTACTTTAGTCTGTCTAAATGGATACCAAGAGCTTCTGCAGTTCTCAGATGTTCCAGGTGCTGCCGACACTGCTGGTCCAAGGACCAGACTTTAAAGAGGAAGGGCTTAGAAAACCCATTTAAAAACTGACCTTCCTCTTGGATGTTGGCTTTCTCATAACTAAACTTTCAAAATTTGTCCTTCTTATTGTATAAACTTGATGGGGGTAGGAAAAAAATCTACTCATCTCTTTGCTCAGTGAAAATGGAAGAAAAAGAAAACTTATTTACAGATATTAATTACCCATATTCTTGATATTTTAAAAATCCTGAAATAGTCAAGATTTTTATATCAATCTACCTTTAATATTTTCCACTTTTCCTTTTCTGTATACCTTCAATATGATGTGCAATACAGAAGGTCATTAAAAATGGAAAATTCTTGGGAGATAAACCCCATATATGCTTCTCTCCTAATTCTATAAAATAATTTTGTATATCACTAATATTTCTTGTGAGTAAATAATGCCTTATTTTTCAGCACTCAAAATAATGTATATAAATTCCATAATACTACTTATTGGTCGTGTATTTTCATATCTGTTAATCACTATTGTAATTATTATTTTTTAATGTTCACATTGTATAGCAGATAATTATAAATATTACTGGTCATAGACATATCTTTGCCTCTTTGGAAGTAGAACAACTATAACAGACAAGAAGTTGGAGAGAGATGTTTTTATTGCCCTTTGGATCAATAAATGTAAGTTGCCCTCTATAGAAAGGCAGACAAGTCACTTTTTATGTTTGTTTTGAAAGGTTAAAGAAATATTTCTTTTTATGGTCATAAATATAACCCACTTGCCCAACCCAAATATTAGTGTGCTAGAGGCAATTCTTTCAAAATTCGTATTTTAACCTAGAAAATGTCAGTCATATGACAATCCCTACAATAAGCCCCTCAGTAAGAAAAACCTGAGAAAATCTAGTTCAGATTTTAGATTTGGGGTGTATGTGTGTGTGTGTATGTATGTTAATGGAAGTATTTTAATGGCTGCTTCTAGTTACCTAGAATATGTTATTTTAGTTTTGTTTTTGTTTTGAGTGAGATGTTTTCAAATTCTTCGTGCAAGAACGAAGAATAATGTATAAAATAAATTTATAGATGATAAGAATTTTGACATAAAGTTGAGTTTACATAAACATAATTGGGGGCATCTGACTGTAATTCTACCACTTAAGATGATGCCAAATGGTAAAACTATAATTAACATGGTGAACATTTTGTAATGCACATAAATGCCAAATCACCATCTTTTATACCTGGAACTATTATAATATTATGTCAACTATACTATGAAAGAAAAAAAGAATGTGCCAGATGTGTGTTAACCATGCAGTCATTCTTAATCCATGGATGGATTAGGATGGATTATGTTTGAGTGGAGGAATTATTATATTTGAAAAGTACCTGTCATGACAAGAAGCACGCTCCACCTTCATTCCCTTTTGAATTACTTAATAAACACAAATATAGCATCCAAATAATATGCAGTAATATGCAGTAGCAACACCAGGTACTGATATGAACTCTTAGGAGATATGAGCTGCAATAACATTAGCCTGGCTCACATCACTCATGTACTTCTTTACATGGAGGATGAATTTATGGACGATATAATACTGTCACTACTGGCAATTCTCAAATGCGGGAGTCTTAAGACTGTGACCTCATATAATCTTTAAATCCAATCAGTTTGTTCTGTTTTAATCTAATTTTCTATCTCTGAAAAGCATTCTATTTTGTCAGTGGACCACATATCATTGGTGTACTATTGGTATAATCACAAATCAGGAAGGCTATATTTTACTGAGATTAAAGCTTTCAAAAGCACATTGAGGATATGAGTTTACTTTTAAGCCTCATTTTAAAAAGAAAAAGTATTTTTAACACTTTATCCTCTGTGTATTGTTTCTTTCTCATTTTAATTTATCTAAATCACTTTCATTTTATTCCAATATTAATAAGAATATTAATAATATTCATTTAATATCCATTGACTAGTTACTGTATATCATGGACTGTTACATGCTGTTTATCTAATGAGGAAGATGGATGGCAGACCATATTATCGGATGACTCACAAGCTGGGAGGTGTGGGGTCTTAACAGACAAGGAAACAAGGAAACAATCAAACACAACAGGGTACATATAAAGCCAGAGTTTGGAACTGGAGGGTGCTACTGAACCACCTAGGGAACTTGGAGAGAAGAGGATATAAGAGGCTTTCCAGAAAGAGAGCTTTTTAAGCAGTAAGTTGAAAAGAATAACTAATAGGGGTTAGCTAGGACAGGAAATGGCACATGGGGGCAGAGGTTATTCCAAGTAAAGGAAGTATCAGGTGCAGATGACCAGAAGCATGAGATCGTAAGGCAAAGGAGAGGTACTGATGAGATGCTAGGCAGGTGACAGATTTGTCCTAAGAGCAATCGGGAACCATTAAAGGAGGCTTTAAACAGGGAAGACACAAGGTCAGTTTTAAGTTTTAGAGAGATCGCTCTGCCTACAGAAGGAAGGACGACTTGAAGGGAGTGCTATACGGCAGCAGGAGGGGATCCAGGGACCAGACCTAACCAATAAACACGGGGGTCGCAAAGAGACACTACTAGACCCAAAACTGTGCGAACATTTCCAGGACTGTTTGTGTTCTTTTCCTTTTCTTTCTGGATGCATTTTCCCTCTCAGCAAGACGCTCTCCCCTCATTTCACCAACCCAAGGTTTTCTGATCTCTTTCTCCTTTTAAGGACCTCCAGTATCTCCATCCTTTCATTCACATCCTTCTCCTCCTCTTTTTTATATGCTTGTACGTGTGCACATGTGCAAACACACAGTATTAGGGTTTCAAAAGTCATATACACTTACCAGATGTGACTGACTCATGTTAAACTGATTTTAATTTTCGTGTTAAATTGATTCAATTTTACCTTTCGGGTTTAATGTTCATCTGTCAAATTATGGGATGAAATCCTTTTCAAATAGTTGTAGCATCAGCATACATAATCTATCCCAGGAAGATGGAAAGCAATATGTTGCTCTCCTTTCTAACAAAAAACATTGGTAAAATTCTCTCCTCAATGGGTTATTTTTTAGAGGCTTCATCCATAATCAGAGTAGAATATAATTAGTGAAACTTTTCATGTACATTATATGTTACTACATGGCAGCTTTTTTTTAAATCTAAAACTATATTCATTACTTTTTAAGAAATAAATTAGTGATTTTAGGAAAGATTGCCAGAAAAGTTTCTTCTACCAATAAAGAAGATTTTATTTTCTTTTAAAAAAAAATCACTCCTCCTCTATACTCATCTACCCCGTAAACTTGGAGACATAAGAATTTCATTTCTGTAAGCCAGGAATTTATGGCTTCACACTGGAAACCAATTTCTGCTGATCTTATATGAGACACATTTTTGAAATTCAGCTTTTGGTGGGTACATTTCAGTTACACCAATGCAGCAGGAACCCTCCGACTCAAAGAGATTAGCATGTTATTACCTTTAATTAACACTGTTGAGTTGTCAGCATATCCAAAGCACTTTATACATTCTTCAGCCACACCTGAAATGTAGCTACACCACAGAATCACTTTGTACTTGATCAAGTTAGAAGCAATTTAACACTAGGGGTACTGGGGGAAACATCTGGATTATGGGTTTTAATCTCTGAAGTACACTACTTGGATGTTGGAAGTAGAAATTAGTAATACTTATTTAGAGAATCTTGAGCCTTCTCATAATCCATGTATTTTTTCTCAGAAGAAATGATTACCGTCATTAATATTAGCTGAAGAGTCATTGAGTCATAGTTGATGAAATATCATAAGTAACTCCTGGATCATTGATATACTTCAAAATCCAACAAAGAGTCCTTTACCTAATAATGTCCAATCAATCCACATTTACTTTAGATTCCTCTTTCTCCTTCCTTCCCATGGTCTGCAGTGTTCCCTCTCCAAAACTTTCAACTTTCCCTCTCTACTTGAGAAACTAATATATAGTAAAATATTAACAGCCAAAACTAGAGTGAAACCGTTTAAATCCTGACGCTGTCACTTACCAGTGTGGGATGGGACCTTTGTCAAGTTCACTTCTCTGTGCTCCAGTTTCTTCTGCTATAAGTGGAAAAACAGTAGTAACTATCTCGGAGGAGTATCACTCCAAGTCTCTTCGGCCTTGTCTTCCCTCCGACTCCAGCCCTGTATTTCTTCCCGGACACTGCAGCTGCCTCCTCTCCTTTCTTCCCAATTCTTCTCCCTTCTCCCTTTGCTCCTTCCTCCACAAACAACCGAGTGATCTTTTAAAAATAGAGATAGAATCATATTACTTTCCTGTTTGAAATCCTTCCACTGGTTCTACAGCAATCATAATAAATAAAAGAACATTTTTACCAAATAATTTTTTTGTCTGTACTCAAAATGATATTTCTCCAATACACCAGATAAGCCCATCCTACTCTTTTTTATCATACAATTTTTTTCAAAGCTTATAGCTATGCTTATTTTTGCATTTATTTTTTAATTACTCTCTTTTCTCTTAAACTGTGTAAGTACCCTGAAGTCAGAGAACTTTTTTTTTAACATTATATCTTTAGTGTTACTAGATCAATAAATACTTCTTGAAGGGATGAGTAAATTACTGAAAGGAGTTTCCATAGCTATTTTCACAGAAAAGGCTATCAGGTATACTGTACTGCAAATATTACCTCAGAAAGATTGTAATTTTATCTTGATTATTTGGAAATGATGTACTTAAATTTTTTATTCATGTGTTGGAAGGGGAATTTTATGTCTAATTTGTCTACCTGTTTAGACCAGATGGAGGTCAGCTGGAGCCATATGTATGAACTTTGGAAGCTGATAAAGTAGGGCATAAGTTTTCATTGCTCCTTCCAAGAAAAGTCTGATTTTGGTTAAGTTACAGGGAAAAAAGCAAACTATGAGTGTTTCCTAAAACAGAAAATAAACATGATACAACCTAATCAGCTAATATAAAGATGAAATTATATGTGGCAAAAATAAGTCAGTAGGGACTCAGAAACAAACGTGTTACCTTTCTGAGTCAGGGCCTGCGCCAGGGTGTTAGCGGCCTTGCTTCAGCCCTCACCTTGGGCCCTCCCCCGGGGGCTGCTTGCAGAAGCCCCCCACCCCCCCACCCCAGGGTGAAGGAGAACTGACTCCGGTAACCACTAGTCCTTCCTGTACTCTGCTCCTGAGTTGGTAAGTTAATATGAGACCTGTCTTTGGGGCTGGCATTATCTTATTTTTGTTGTCTGTTTTTTATTTCAATTTTTTTTTATCAGTGTCATCACTCAGATTATTATATTGTTAACTTTATAAATGTTTGTTTACTTTAAGATGATTGCTGTTCCTTCCTTTATTTTGGTCTTTATTTTATCTCTAATTCTCAATTTATTTATTTCATCTTTTGCTACTCGTTCTTGTAGTTTATTTTCTGATTGTGCCATTTAATTGATCTGCTAAGCTTCATTAGCTAAGGTTATGCACTTTAAATATTGTACTCTTTTAAACATATACATGCAGGAGTTCAGCAATAAAGAAGCACTTGGGAAAGCAGTTAAATTACTTTTTCCTTCCTATTGGGTCAGCAGCCACCCTTCTAACCCTTACGAGTAAATATGTCATTATTAGAAAAATAGAAACCCTTATTCTAAAATAACAAGAGGGTCTTAACTCTTTAAACTTAAGCCCACATTTGAAAAACATAATTTCTTTAACCATGACTACCTTTGCTCCTGAGATTTTAGGGTTGTTCTCTTCCCCCCCAGGACCCATTTAGAATCATTAGGCTAGACAGGGCATTAACCTCTACGGAGCACCTGAAATCTTACTGGTTGATGAGAGTATAATGAAAACAAAAAGTGACTCTTACCCATAGCAGCAACCTCAAAGGCTTAGCAGTTCTATAAAAGTGAGACATGGAGGTCTGTGGGCTGGTTTAATATTTGTACAGGTTCAACAGATGAAGCATCATGAGTCTTTTCCCAAGACTAGAATAGTATCAATAGCAGAACAATGATTCTGATTACATAATGCAAGAGAAGTAGTCTTTTGGTTAGTGAGTATAGTTGGTTAGACACAGCTTTCAAAATTTTTATTTCATAAGAAAAATAAGAAGTGAAGTACTTGAAGTGGCAATGCTTAGGGTCACTGAGGTACTCACAAGGTCCGGTAACTGAGACTACATAAATTCATGAAATAACAAGAAAACTATATGAAAAGAAATAAAAATTTGAGTACTAATTTACATAACATGGATTTGAATTTAAGCAAAGAGAAAACATGTGATAGATAGCTAAGCAGAACTCACTCAGGATACATTTGATTTTTTAAACGTATAAGAAATGGTTTGGCAAAGCAAAACAGAAGGAACAAAATAGCAGACTCACAGACACCGAGAAAGGACTAGTGGTTACTCAAGGGGAAGTGTGGGAGGGGGAAGGGGATTAAGGGGCACAATAATTTGCAATCACAATATAGGTTGGTCACAGGGACGGTAGTACAGCACGGAGAACACAGTTAATGATTCTTTAACATCTTACTATATTGACCGAAAGTGACTGCACTGGAGAGGGTGAGGACTTGATGATATGGGTAAATGTTGAAGTACTGTGTTGTGTATTTGAAACCAATGTAAGATTGTATATCAGTGATACTTAATTTAAAAAAATGAGAACAGCACAGAAAAACAAACAAACAGAAGAAATGGTTTGTTGGAAATTCAAAGGAGAGAATGAAAATAAATTGTGGATGTGCAAATAGGTACCCACGTGGTAAGGGGGAAAGGCTTAGGGAAATACAGGAAGAACTTGAATGAAGTAGAGAATTAACTATGGTAGTAATGGAAAAGGAAACATGGGGGTTGGGTAGGGTAAAAGCTGCTAACCATTGTTTTAAATGTTAGGAAGAAGTTTAACTTTATTTTATGCACAACGAACTAAGAGTATACTCATACTCTTAAGCAGATCAACTGAAAGAAGATGAGGAAAAGATCAGTTAAGAAAATATACCAAATTTGCAAAGTTTCATGATATTTGCTATGATTTTCAAAATATATCATGAAATTTGCTTCTCATTTTAATTCATGCTAAAAATTATTGTACTGCTTGAGGCATAAGATGAGTATGGCCTGGGCTAGACTGATAGAACAGAAATTAGTCATTGGGAAGAAGGCATACAACTTGGTGATTGACAGGACATGAGAGAGGTCAAAGGTGACTCCCAGATATCTGGCCAAAGTGACCAGGAAAGCGATGGTGCCATTGACCCTTCCTAAGGACACAATTAGCCTGGCTTTTATCCTTAACCTTTAATTAAATTAGTTGGGGTTCTTTAAAGAGAGAAATTATTGGTACCATAAATCCTAAATTGCTCCTCTCCTTTAAAAATAATTCTTCCCTGGTTACTCCATAACATTGACCCTTCAAGTCAGGCATCAGATTTTATGGTTTATTTATAGTAATGACATTTAAATGGCAGCTTTTTGGCCTTCTAGTAGTATTTATGAAAGGATGTATATTCAGGGATAAAGAGCTCTACTGCATTGCACAGGCAATTTGAATTTTTAAAAATCCTCTTTGTGAAACAGAAAACTGTAATGCTATGTATTTTTAAATTAAAACATTTTGCCATAATTCTCTACATGGTTTATAATACTATTTGTAAAGTTTTCAAAATCCTCCCTCTTCAAACGAAAGAAAAGGACAGAAAAAAACTACAACAAATAGGAAAGAAAATAAAACGAAAACCTAATATCTGACCAGAATATGCTTGGATTTGTTTCACTGCAATATATATAAATATATTCAAGAGAATGTTTTTCAATTCATGATGTAAGACATTAGGTTCTTATATTTATGGATTTCTAATTGTACTAATTATAATGGTGGAGAACATTGTAGTTGGAATCAGATTTAAGACAGCAGTTACTGTAGTGTATGGATTAACTGGCAGATAGCATGTTCATAATCTACATAAACCACTTCAAATAACACAGACATTGGCTAGCAACTTTTCTGCACACTTGAACCTGTTTTGAGATTTGGTAGCCTATAGATTGCTATCTTATGACAACTCTATTTTTAGCCCCTTTTTCACTGTGGTGGGTGGGGGGAGTAATTCCTATAATGTCAAGAAGAGTCATAATCTATTATGAAATTTTACCTTGAGATATATTTAAGAAAAAAGAACAACACCAGACTTGTTTGCTACCGCGTAGAACTCAGCTGCAGGCAAAACAAAACAAAATAGCAAGTTTTTTTTCCTTGAGTGTCAAGAGGCAACAGATGAACACCTTATATACCTTTCTGCTAATGTAAATGTCATATGCCCTTGAGAGATCTCTGAGGATAAAGTTTATAATATTTTAACTGTGTGTTTGCAGAGTTTATCTTAGTTTCTGGCTCATGATAGATGCTTATTAAATATTTGGTTGAGCAAATGAATTAGCAAATGAGGTTAACAGCTTGATGCTATAGTAGAATATGGACTAAAGAATATTGAGATGGATTCTTTCCTAGAGTATTATGTAGCTCTAATATGTGACATAAATACACAGACAGATACACACACACACACACACACACACACACACACACACACACACACAATCTCTTACATAGACGCCTTTTGGAATATATTACACAGCTATCCTTAGCATTCAAATTACCAAATAGAGTGACCTCTTCTCAGACTTTTCACAGCATTTCAGCATCTTAACTCTACTTTCCTGGCCTCTCTCCTTTTGGGGTTTACACAATTCATTTCTCCAGCCAGCTTTCCTCCTCACCAATTCCTCTACCTTTCATAGTCTCCTCTAGGGCTGCTCCTCAGATGTTAATTTCTTCAGTGTTTCCTGCTTGAAACATTACCCCACTTCCTCTAAGTTTCTGCTGAGCGTGCTTATTTATTCCTGTGGGTTCTGATGTGCTCTATGCTAACCTGATGTCCCTAGTCCCTATCCCCACTGGCCTTTATTTCTAACTGCACACTGGATCTGAATTCTATTACATACCTAATGTCATATACACTTTATTTAATCATGCCTTTTCTTTTTTATCACATCCAATAATGAGCAAACTAAAATCCTAGAGTTTGTTTTAAACTGATTTCCCATTTTTTCTTTTTTTTTGAGAAGTGCCTGAACACAGTTCTTCATCTGAGATAGCGCTTGAATTCTGCCTGACTCTGCATTCTTCAGACACTACTCCTCACTTTCTATTTAATCAGCCTTCCATGGGACTGTTGCCTCAAGACTTTGCCAAGCTCAGGTTCCTCCCACTCCAGTCCTTATTGCCTCTAGCTCCAGAAAGCACATCATCACTTGCTCCTTAAAATCTTTCAAGGATGCGTTATCATCAGTTGAAAAATGTATAAAATGGCACTGCATATAAGATGCTATATAATCTCAGTGCAATCTATTTTACCAAAAAATATCCTACCATTCCTATTATGGTTTGAATTGTGCCCCCAACTTCAGAATTTGTATGGTGAAGTCCTAACCCCTAGTATCTCAGAGTGGACATATTTGGAGACAATCTTTAAAGAAGTAATAAATTTGAAATGAGGTCATTGGGGTGGGCCCTAATTCAACATGACTGATGTACCTAAAAAAGGGGGAACTTTAGATGCATAGACAAGCATAAAAGAAAGACATTGTAAAAAGACAGCCACCTGCAAGCCAAGGAGAGAGGCCTTTACTCACAGCCCTCCGACAGAACCAGCCCTGCTGCCTAGGACTTTTAGCTTCCAGAGCTACAAGAAAATAAATGTCTGTTATTTAATCTACCTGGTCTAGGTACCTTGTTATGGCAGTCCTAGGAAACCAGGACAACTCCCACACATGTACACATTATTAACCACCTTTCCTTGTTAACAATATGCTGTCTATGTAGTACATCTTTCACCATTTAAATGACACTGCATGGGAAATTTCCAAGCTGTCTTCTTGTAGAATTTTATTCCTAAGTATTCTCAGAGCCTAGTGCTTAAACCATTGGTAAATGTATTTCACACTGTATCATAGAAATAAAAATACTTCATCATAAGACCTTTTTTCTCATTCAACAGTAGTTTATCACCTTCTGAATGCCCTTTAGTAATTTGCCATCTAGTCAAGAAAATAACCAAGACAACAATGAAAATAATAAAAATAATTGCATAATGCTTATTATGTGCCAGGCACTGTCCCAAGCACAGATTGAAATATCAGCCTTGAGAATATTCAGCTTTGTGGGGAGAGGAAAAAGATGGTGGCATGAGATGCAGAGAAGGCAGTTCTAAGAGAAAAGTATATTGCAATACAGGCCTTACCTTAAGAAAGAAGAACAATCCCAAATGAACAGTCTAAACTCACAATTAATGAAACTGGAAAAAGAAGAACAAATGAGGCCCAAAGTCAGTAGAAGCAGGGACATAATAAAGATCAGAGAAGAAATAAATAATATTGAGAAGAATAAAACAATAGAATCAATGAAACCAGGAGCTGGTTCTTCAAGAAAATAAACAAAATAGATAAACCCTAGCTAGACTTATGAAGAAAAAAAAAAGAGTGTGCACACACAGTATCAGAAATGAGAAAGGGAAAATCACTATGGACACCATGGAAATACAATGATTTATTAGAGAATACTATGAAAAATTATATGTTAACAAATTGGATAACCTAGAAGAAACGGACAACTTTCTAGAAAAATATAACATTCCAAGACTGACGCAGGAAGAAACAGAAAATCTGAACAGACCAATTACCAGCAATGAAAGAAAGAAAGAAAGAGAGAGAGGGGTAAGGAGGGAGGAAGGGAAAGAAAGGGAAGGGAAGGGGAGAGGAGTGGAGAAAAGGAAAGAAACACTAGTATTCATGGATTTAGACAGTTTCTCCTGTGGGCAAGAATAGAATAAAAGGGGAAATTGAAGGAGACTTTTTTTTTCTGCGATGTGTTTATTCTCTGGGGGAAAAATTTTAATACAATGGTGTTCTTCAGGCACACTGTGAACTTTGTGAATTTCAATGCCACATTAAACTGAAAAATGTTGATTTCATTTTAGCACACTAAAATTTTCTTAGACAATTCATCACATTCCTTTAATCCAGTCATTTTCAAACTTTAACAAGAAGTAGAGTCATCTGGAGGATTTTTTAAAACAGCTTTCTGGGCCCCAGCCTAAATTTCTGATTTAGTTTGTCTGGGGTAGTGGGGCGACACTGAACTCTCACATTTAGGTATTTAGGAAGCTCCTGGATGATGCCGATACTGCTGATCCAGGGACCACATTTTGAGAACCAGTGATTGAACCCATAATCATTAACTGAAAACTTTCATATCTGATGAAATGCTCCAACGGATGCCATCATTGCCAAGGGGAGGAAAGACAATAGAGTATATGACCAATCATAAATGTTCAGTCAGTTGGAACATCTAGAAAAAAACACTAGGATAAGATTCTTAGCTGTGTTGTGCACATGTGGTTATTTTAATGTCAGGTCTATTTGGCAAAATTTATCATTAGTTGGGGAAATGTGTGTGTTCTGTGTATATCTGTGTGTGTATGTATATATATAGCAAAATAATTCTCGATTAGCAATCTAATGAATAGATTTGAGGCTGTAAGGGAGCATTCTTATTTTTAATCCTTTTGAAATAATTTTTTTAAATATAATTTATTTTATTATCATTAATTTACAATTACATGTGCAATATTACGATTACTAAACTACCCCTTCATCAGGTCCCCCCCACATACCCCATTACAGTCACTGTCCATCAGCGTAGTGAGATGCTATAGAATCACTACTTGTCTTCTCTGAGTTGTACTGCCCTCCCCGTGCCCCCCCAACATTACATCTGCTAATCGTAATGCCCCTTTTTCCCTCTTATCCCTCCCTTCCTGCCCATTTTCCCCAGTCCCTTTCCCTTTGGTAACTATTAGTCCGTTCTTGGGTTCTGTGAGTCTGCTGCTGTTTTGTTCCTTCAGTTTTTTTCTTTGTTCTTATACTCCACATATGAGTGAAATCATTTGATACTTGTCTTTTTCGGCTTGGCTTATTTCACTGAGCATAATACCCTCTAGCTCCATCCATGTTGTTGCAAATGGTAGGATTTGTTTTCTTCTTATGGCTGAATAATATTCCATTGTGTATATGTACCACATCTTCTTTATCCATTCATCTACTGATGGACACTTAGGTTGCTTCCATTTCTTGGCTATTGTAAATAGTGCTGCAATAAACATAGGGGTGCATCTGTCCTTTTCAAATTGGGCTGCTGCATTCTTAGGGTAAATTCCTAGGAGTGGAATTGCTGGGTCAAATGGTATTTCTATTTTGAGTTTTTTGAGGAACCTTCATACTGCTTTCCACAATGGTTGAACTAATTTGCAGTCCCACCAGCAGTGTAGGAGGGTTCCCTTTTCTCCACATCCTCGCCAACATTTGTTGTTGTTTGTGTTTTGGATGTTGGCCATCCTCACTGGTGTGAGGTGATATCTCATTGTGGTTTTAATCTGCATTTCTCTGATGATTAGCGATGTGGAGCATCTTTTCATGTGCCTGTTGGCCATCTGAATTTCTTCTTTGGAGAAGTGTCTATTCATGTCCTCTACCCATTTCTTAATTGGATTATTTGCTTTCTGTTTGTTAAGGTGCATGAGTTCTTTATATATTTTGGATGTCAACCCTTTATCAGATACGTTTTTTATGAATATATTCTCCCATACTGTAGGATGTCTTTTTGTTCTACTGATGGTGTCCTTTGCTGTACAGAAGCTTTTCAGCTTGATATAGTCCCACTTGTTCATTTTTGCTTTTGTTTCCCTTGCCCGGGGAGATATGTTCATGAAGAAGTTGCTCATGTTTATGTCCAAGAGATTTTTGCCTATGTTTTTTTCTAAGAGTTTTATGGTTTCATGACTTACATTCAAGTCTTTGATCCACCTTGAGTTTACCTTTGTGTATGGGGCTAGACAGTAGTCCAGTTTCATTCTCTTACATGTAGCTGTCCAGTTTTTCCAACACCAGCTGCTGAAGAGGCTGTCATCTCCCCATTGTATATCCAAGGCACTTTTATCAAATATTAATTGACTGTATATGTTTGGGTTAATGTTTGGATTTTCTATTCTGTTCCACTGGTCTGTGGGTCTGTTTTTGTGCCAATACCAAATTGTCTTGATTACTGTGGCTTTGTAGTAGAGCTTGAAGTCAGGGAGTGTAATTCCCCTGTTTTATTCCTCCTTCTCAGGATTGCTTTGGCTATTCGGGGTCTTTTGTGGTTCCATATGAATTTTAGAATTATTTGTTCCAGTTCATTGAAGAAAGCTGTTGGTAGTTTGATAGGGATTGCATTGAATCTGTAGATTGCTTTAGGTAGTATAGCCATTTTGACAATATTTATTCTTCCTAGCCAAGAGCATGGGATGCATTTCCATTTGTTAGTGTCCTCTTTAATTTCTCTTAGGAGTGTCTTGTAGTTTTCAGAGTACAGGTCTTTCACTTCCTTCTTAGGTTTATTCCTAGGTATTTTATTCTTTTTGATGCAATTGTGAATGGAATTGTTTTTCTGATTTCTCTTTCTGTTAGTTCATCATTAGTGTATAGGAAAGCAACAGATTTCTGTGTGTTAATTTTGTATCCTGCAACTTTGCTGAATTCAGATATTAGTTCTAGTAGTTTTGGAATGGAATCTTTAGGGTTTTTTATGTAGAGTATCATGTCATCTGCAAATAGTGACAATTTGACTTCTTCTTTACCAATCTGGATGCCTTGTATGTCTTTGTTTTGTCTGATTGCTGTGGCTAGGACCTCCAGTACTATGTTGAATAACAGTGGAGAGAGTGGGCATCCTTGTCTTGTTCCCGATCTTAGATGAAAAGCTTTCAGCGTCTCGCCGTTAAGTATGATGTTAGCTGTGGGTTTGTCATATATAGCCTTTATGATGTTGAGGTACTTGCCCTCTATACCCATTTTGTTGAGAGTTTTAATCAGGAATGGATGCTGAATTTTGTCAAATGCTTTTTCAGCATCTATGGAGATGATCATGTGGTTTTTGTTCTTCTTTTGTTGATGTGGTGGATGATGTTGATGGATTTTCGAATGTTGTACCATCCTTGCATCCCTGGGATGAATCCCACTTGATCATGGTGTATGATCCTCTTGATGTATTTTTGAATTCGGTTGGCAATATTTTGTTGAGTATTTTTGCATCTACGTTCATCAGGGATATTGGTCTGTAATTTTCTTTTTTGGTGAGGTCTTTGCCCGGTTTTGGTATTAGAGTGATGCTGGCTTCATAGAATGAGTTTGGAAGTATTCCCTCCTCTTCTATTTTTTGGAAAACTTTAAGGAGAATCGGTGTTATTTCTTCTCTATATGTCTGGTAGAATTCAGAGGTGAATCCATCAGGCCCAGGGGTTTTGTTCTTGGGTAGTTTTTTGATTACCAATTCAATTTCGTCACTGGTGATTGGTCTGTTTAGTTTTTCTGTTTCTTGCTTGGTCAGTCTTGGAAGGTTGTATTTTTCTAAGAAGTTGTCCATTTCTTCTATGTTTTCCAGCTTGTTAGCATATAGATTCTCATAATATTCTCTTATGATTCTTTGTATTTCTGTGGGGTCCGTCGTGATTTTTCCTTTCTCATTTCTGATTGTGTTTATGTGTGTAGATTCTCTTTTTCTCTTAATGAGTCTGGCTAGGGGTTTATCTATTTTGTTTATTTTTTCAAAGAACCAGCTCTTGGTTTTATTGATTTTTTCTATTGTTTTATTCTTCTCAATTTTATTTATTTCTTCTCTAATCTTTATTATGTCCCTCCTTCTGGTGACTTTGGGCCTCATTTGTTCTTCTTTTTCCAATTTCAGTAATTGTGTCTTTAGACTATTCATTTGGGAATGTTCTTCCTTCTTTAAATAGGCCTGGATTGCAATATACTTTCCTCTTAGAACTGCCTTTGCTGCGTCCCACAGAAGTTGTGGCTTTGTGTTGTTGTTGTCATTAGTCTCCATATATTCTTTGATTTCTGTTTTGATTTGGTCGTTAACCCATTGATTAATTAGGAGAGTGTTGTTAAGTCTCCATGTATTTGTGAGCCTTTTTGATTTCTTTCTAAAATTTATTTCTAGTTTTATACCTTGGTGATCTGAGAAGTTGGTTGGTAGGATTTCAATATTTTTGAAATTACTGAGGTTCTTTTTGTGGCCTAGTATGTGGTCTATTCTGGAAAATGTTCCATGTGCACTTGAGAAGAATGTGTATCCTGTTGCTTTTGGGTGTAGAGTTCTGTAGATGTCTGTTAGGTCCATCTGTTCTAGTGTGTTGTTCAGTGCCTCTGTGTCTTTACTTATTTTCTGTCTGGTTGATCTGTCCTCTGGAGTGAGTGGTGTGTTGAAGTCTCCTAAGATGAATGCATTGCTGTCTATTTCCTCCTTTAATTCTGTTAGTATTTGTCTCACATATGCTGGCGCTCCTGTGTTGGGTGCATATATATTTATAATGGTTATATCTTCTTGTTGGACTGACCCCTTTATCATTATGTAATGTCCTTCTTTATCTTTGCTTCTTTCTTCGTTTTGAAGTCTATTTTGTCTGATACAAGTACTGCAACACCTGCTTTTTTCTCTTTGTTGTTTGCATGAAATATCTTTTTCCATCCCTTCACTTTTAGTCTGTGTATATCTTTGGATTTGAGGTGAGTTTCTTGTAGGCAGCATATAGATGGGTCTTGCTTTTTATCCATTCTGTTACTCTGTGTCTTTTGATTGGTGCATTCAGTCCATTTACATTTAGGGTGATTATTGATAGGTATGTACTTATTGCCATTGCTGGCTTTAGATTCGTGGTTACCAAGGGTTCAAGGGTTGCTTCTTTACTATCTAACAATCTAACTTAACTTTCTTGTTAAGTTATTGTAAACACAGTCTGATGTTTCTTTCTTTCTCTCCCTTCTTATTCCTCCTCCTCCATTCTTTCTATAATAGGTGTTTTATTCTTTGCCTTTAGTTGGTATTTGGATGGTCTGCTTTCTTTGCTATGATTTTTTTTCCCTCTGGTGACATCTTTTTAGCCTTAGGTGTGCTTCCATCTAGAGCAGTCCATTTAAGATATCCTGTAGTGGTGGTTTATGAGAAGCAAATTCTCTTAACTTTCGTTTATCTGGAAATTGTTTAATCCCTCCATCATATTTAAATGATAATCGTGCTGGATACAATATTCTTGGTTCGAGGCCCTTCTGTTTCATAACGTTAAATATATCATGCCATTCTCTTCTGGCCTGTAAGGTTTCTGTTGAGAAGTCTGATGATAGTCTGATGGGTTTTCCTTTGTGGGTGATCTTTTTTCTCTCTCTAGCTGCCTTTAATACCCTGTCTTTATCTTTGATCTTTGCCATCTTAATTATGTGTCTTGGTGTTGTCTTCCTTGGGTCCCTTGTGTTGGGAGATCTATGAGCTTCGGTGGACTGCGAGACTACTTCCTTCCCCAGCGAGGGAAAGTTTTCAGCAATTATTTCTTCAAAGACACTTTCTATCCCTTTTTCTCTCTCTTCTTCCTCCGGTACTCCTATAATGCGAATATTGTTCCGTTTGGATTGGTCACACAGTTTTCATATTCTTTCATTCCTAGAAATCTTTTTATCTCTCTCTTCCTCAGCTGCTCTGTACTCCTGTTCTCTGTTTTCTATTCCATTAACAGTCTCTCGCATCTCATCCATTCTGCTGTTAAGCCCGTCGATCGCTTGTCTGATTTCTGTATTGTCTTTCCTCAGTTCCCTCACTTCCTCCCTCAGCTCTTGCACATTTCTCTGTAGGTCCATCAGCATGGTTATGACTTTTATTCTGAATTCTTTTTCAGGGAGGCTGTGCATTTCCATCCCTTCAGACTCCCTCTCTGGGGTTGTCTGGTTGATTTTGGTCTGAAGCATATTCCTCTGTCTTTTCATGGCTGTATAATTTGGTCACTGATAGTTGCCACGTATGTCAGCTGGGCTCTTTAAGACTTTAAAAAGAGAAGAAAAAAAAAGAGAAAAAAAAGAGAAAAAAGAAAAAAGAAAGAAAGAAAAAAAGAAAGAAAAGAAAAAAACAAAAACAAAACAAAAAAAAAAAAAAACAAAAAAAATGCCCACCGGACGTAGATTCTGTGGGAATGCTCTAGGTGGCGCTATTGCCCCACTATTCCACAGCTGTGACTGTGCTGCTCCGCAGGGCCCTTTATCGCTCTGGCAGGGGTGGGAACGAATAGGAGGCTGTTGATCTCAGTGAGAAGTGTTAAGTATGGCTACGCTTCCTCAGTCGCCAGCTAAGGCGTCTGAAACTCCCCAGGACTCCCAGCCTGCTGGGCTGAGTGTGCTGGGGCGATCCGGCTCCTCCGCTGGGCTCCTGTCTCTTTAAGACCGCTGAAGAAAGCGCGCTTTTTTTTTTCCTTCCCGGAGCCGGCTGCAAGCACCCTGGCGCGTTCCCCGCTCAGATCCTGCCCCTCTGTCTCTCCAATCTCCGCTGCACTGCGCAATGTGGGTCAGCGCTCCCCGCGCAGATCACCAGGGCTGGCTACTTCGTGGGGTGTACTTCCACTCCGTCCCGGCTCTGAATCCTCTCCTCCCGCCAGGGCGCTGGGGTGGGGGAGGGCTCGGGTCCCGCCGGGTCGCGGCTCCATATCTTACCCGCCTCTTGGGGTGCCAAGTCCTCTCAGGTGTAGCTGCACGCTGTGCGCTTTCCTGTGTATTCTCGTCTCTCTTTTAGGAATAGATGTATTTGCTGTGTTTTCGTAGATAAATATAGTGTTTGGAGGAGATTTCTGCCGCCCTGCTCATGCCGCCATCTTCCCGGAAGTGGCAGTATTCTATTTTTCATTGATTTCTCACATCCTTGAAATCTTATGTATTTCATGGTTTAAAGTATGCAATTTAAAATTCACTCCTATACTGTCTTATCTTGTTTTCTACACACTATAGCCTTTTCCTACAGTTTGTACATTTATGAATGAAAACCGTAACTCATATCATATGTGCTCCACTTAATTTAGCCACTCCGAACTGAACTTACCTTCAACTCATTTCTCTATTGCTTTCTGATTGGCCAGCTGGGATCTGAGTTGATTTGCTGAGTACTCATTTCTTCCACTACTAAGAAGCTATCACAATTAACCCGTCCTTTCAGATGGCTGCCTAAAAGCCTAAATTTGTAGGACTGGAAGGACTAGCAACCCCCATCCTCTCAACTCAGATAACACCCCCCTTTCTGGCCCCACCACTGTCCCATCTTTGGACAGCCTCTGGGGCAGGGTGAGCAGGCAGGGACAGACGGCACCCACTTTGGAGACCCTTGGGAAAGCCTGCTCTCTGTGGTATGCGGGCTTCCGGCCACCCTGCAGGCAGAGGCCACCTTCCCCTTTGCTCCAAAGGAGGCCACAGAGTTTGCCCTGGGCCCTGAGCCGTGCCCTCCACACCTGTGAGGCTGAGGACTAGAACCACTTTGTCCCAGAGCAGGAGTCCCCCTACCTCCAACTCCCCAACCCATCTGTTTAAACCAGACACTCAGGGAGCCCTCCTGGCTCCAGTGTCCCAGCTTCCTGTGCCGGACCCCATGGTGGTGAGATCTGGTCCCTTAAGAGTGACTCCAGGTGGGCCAGGCTGGCCCCTGGAGGACCAGGGGACTAGCCTCTTTTTACCTCTTCTCATTCCTCCCAACTCCATCCCTCCAGTTGTTTTTGCTTTGGGTTAGGGTATTTTTGTTTTGTAAAGTGGTGCCTTACTTTTTGGATAAATATTTTTGAAGCTGACATTTCTATTTCTTTTGGATGTTTTTAATGTTAATTTGTTTTGGGTGGGAAGGGGTTAGTTATACCTGGATAACAATCTTCTGTCTTTGAGTTGGCATAGGTTTAGAGTTTTTTGCTGGTTTTGTGGAGGGTTTGATGTATTAAAATTTTAAATGAAAAAAAAAAATTAATGGCCATAAGCAGTCCCTCCCTTCTTAGCTTTCGGCCCAGAGCCCATCCCCCGGCCCCACCACCTCTCCTGCACTGGCCAGGGTCCAATGCTAGGCGCCTCTGCAGTTTATTTGATTGGTGTGGGTTGGGGGGCCCGAGCACCCACCAGCATTGGGGGTACATGACAGGTGGTGTGACCACACTCCTTACTAACAAATCCGAGACAGGAATCTCCAGCCTTTGGGGCATCCAAGCGTTTCTCATCCCAGGACTCCCCTGCCAGCCCTGGTTGATCTCCTTAGATCCCACGAGATTAGGCTTCTGCTGGGAGGAGAGGTGGCAGCTGCAGCGCCAGAGGCCTGATTGCACAATTCTTTGAGCCGCCCTGGACGGCGCATCCGCTTCCCGCCCCTCCTTCAGGACCTGCACTTCCTCCTCCCACACACCTGAAGTGGGTTCTGCCTGCGCTCTGCCTTCCTAGCAAATCCCACACTCCACCAACCAGGTGGGTTGTTCCCCGTGGTGTTCAAAAGAGAAAAAAAAAACAGTTCACACCTGAATCATGTTCATCAGAAATAGTTTGGGTAATAAAGGTGCATTTGATCACTATTTGTCTACCTCCTAGTTCTGTCAGTTGATTCTGAACTCCACCTGGGTGAAAAAGGGGTTTAAGTATTAAATCTCTGACCATTCTCCCCAAAATCCATATCGAACAAAAATACTTTTTATCCCCAGTTGTGCTTTAAATTTTTATTTTAAAATGCTTACACTTCTACTTTAATAGCTGATATGTAATAAATGTAACTGAATCTTTCTTTTGCTTATTTATAAACCTGCCTTGTTTCTCACAGTACTAAGAAATAACTTAGGCAAAAGCACCTACTCCGTAGCTGATACACTCTAGGTATAAAACGCAAGGTCTCTAGTACCAAAAAAATTGGCTGATCAAGTTTGCTTAAATGCATGTAACATCTTTGTTTTGTTCTGACAACGTTTATCTCACATGGAAAGCTTTATCAATCTATTGGCATGCTTTATAGCCACAATTCTTTTGTCTGAATCACGGCTAATTGTAAGGTGCAGTTGTAAACAATCTGTATCAATTAGCTCAACAGCAAGATCCTCTCAGAGGCTGCTATTTGCCTCCTTTGAACCTCAGACACACATTTCTACTCTTTTGCAAGTTATCATCCCAGGTTTTTTCCAGGCTGAATTTCTGTATTTTCAATATTAAAGCTTAGAGGTACATATCTGAGACCCTCTTCAGACAGGCTCTGGATGCTAATGAGTTCCCACTAATTAGATAGCTGAGCACAATATTTAGAAGGTAAAAATAAGTTGGGGACTAACTTCCGGCCACATTGTATATAGCTGCTGCTAAAATAGTTCATGCAAAGGGTCATTTCTATTGCAGTCCTCCTATCTTGGTGATAAAGGCACTACAGCAGTGGTGAGGACAGGAACTGGCCCCCTGGTGAACAGTCAATGGCTAAGTGGGTATCAAGAGGAAATTGTAGCAGTGGTGGTGGTAGTTTTCTAACAGCTGAACTGTCCACTGTACTGAGGTGGTCTTGGACTGATCATTTCCAGTACTGGCCTCACTTTCCAGCTTCCTATGGTTAGCTGTAGCATACATTTCTGAATGTTCTAGGAGGACCAACTTATATCCCATCCCATTCTTCCATTTATTTTATAATCATTCAATTCTTTATGATAAATGACTTTCTGTTTAAAATGGTAGCAGTGCTGATTCTTGAAGTGACCTCTGACAGCTGTAGAGCTTCTCAAGTTTAATTCTTGAGTCTGCTGATTTTGCAGAATTAAAGACATTTTCTAAAGTATTTTCATTTTTATACATTTTAACAATATCCTGAGAAGACTGAAAGAACTATTTTTTATTCAATACCTTAGATTTTAAAGTGAAATGTCCGAATGGATCATTATAGCAAGAAATAACCTTATGTGCCTCTATTTCTACCATCACAGTGTCAGACATTTGAAGTTTGAAGAACCTAAAGTCAGACACTGATGGATATACTAGTTGTGAACAATATAACAGACATTAAATATAAAATTAGTAGATATGGATAGACTATGTAACAATATATAATGTTTAAATGTTAACATTAAATAAGCATTAATAAGTATAGGTATTATCAATGGTTTTTAAGGATTATAGCAACCTAAAGATTCATTCAGATTCATCAGTACAGTAACTTTTTTAAAAAAGGACTAGTGTAAAGTGGGTTAGCTTTGGATAGGATCAAAATATATATATATATATTTTTTACCCCTAGCAGCTACATTTTCTGGGCCATTTCCAGATGTACTGATAGCACCAGATGTCAGTTAGTAGAAACGAAAGCCAAAACAACAGAATTTTTAAAAGTCAAAGCAAAAAGCAAACAAGGCAATAGATAATGAAAAGAGTATGGGGGAATAACATTAATCAAAACATGAAACAGGTCCTTTCTACTTGTAATTCCAGTTAAAATTTTATCACTTTGATTAAATCTGAGCTGTATCAAAACAGTGGTGTGAATGCTGAATAGGTTGAAACCCGAGGTCAGATTTTATATGTAACCAAAGAGTCCATCAAAGGAAACGACAAGCACCACGTAAAACAGACATATTTCTGATTTGCAGCCTTAAGAAGGTTTGTCCATCAAGCTCTTTACAATTCTTACTGAATTTGTTGTTTAGAGAATGACTAAAATGAGTTCAACTTGTTATATATTGATTGGCTACTTTTTATATTTCATTACAATAACATGTTAGGAAGTAGATTTCCAACATTTTATATTGCTGGGTTAATTGCAAGCTGCCACAGACAGGAGATCTTGTAATACAAATTTCAAGCTTTGGCAAATATAGACTGTATTTAAGTTTATTTTAGAAACACGATTGCAGGGTCCAGGCAGGTGAAATATGGTTCTGAGGGACAAAAGTTTGGACCTGAGGTGGCCAATAACCTTGTCACTCTTCCAAGACATTTTTTCACATGCTGGCTTTTAGTGCCCAAGATAGTGTTTAGTTTTCAAGTACGGGCTTCAGTAAAGGATTAGAGTTGATAGGGAGCCTGAGAGGAGAAGACAAGATAATGGATGATTTACCTTGCAGACTTGTTGTACCATTGATTTGAGTATGTTTTATTTAAAATATAGACTCCTTCAACTTCTGCATGAAAATGCAGGTCAATGTTATTTAGTTCCCTAATTACACTTAAAGTTATCATGTAACTTGAACTTTGCCAGGGCTCCTGGCAAACTAATCATGCATAAGCTGTATATTTTCCAACCACTGAAAAGAAAAAATATATATATATATATATTTGTCCTGCAAACACCTGTCAAGACTAACACATGACATAATCTATTTGAGTGAGGTTTGTAATCAGACTTTAAGCCCAATTTGTATTTCCCCATTTTAAAATGTGACTCTATACAAATTTTATTGTGAAATTACTAAATCAAATTTACACATGTATCTTGATTAGTCAATGGAAAGACACAAGTAGTAACAAATAAGTTTTCTGGCTTTGACAGGATACAAGATTATGAAAATATCATGATGCATATTATTTGTTTGATGCTCTTCTTATTGTCCTACTAAAAGATTGAGATAGTTCAACATGAAATAAGTAGTAATTGTCTTTTATATAATTAGTGGACCCTGCTAAATATGACTGTGTCCTTGAACCATCTTTGCCTTAGCTGTGGTTTATAAGTTCATAAGATCTCACTTAATTTTAAATGTCACTCACTGTTTTTTAAGGATATTCTTTTTCATCATGCCACCTCTTACCTAGAGTTTATTTACACAATTTATCTTTGTTTTAGGTCATTATAGTTAATGGGTAGATAGAATTCCTATGATGTAGGACATCTATCTCTGTAAATGTAAATCAAGTTTTGAAGCATCTTTCACATTTTGTTTTCCTGACTTATGTATAATTTCTATCTATAAGACATTTTCATTTTAAATACATCTGTTTTTCCCATATTTAAATTCATCTCTCATTTTACATCTCTAGTCAGTCTCAGACATTTCATGCCATTGAATTCCTACTCTGAATGATTCCTCTATACTCTTTTAAATATCAGGAGCCCCAGAAACCATGATGTGCCTTTTCCTGATTACAACATACTTTCTCCACAGAGGAACTGTTATATCAAATTTTGGTATAGTTTCTTGATTTTCTCCAGTTTTATAATCCATGTATATATGGCTAATCACTATATTTATAGTTTGATTTTTGACATTTTGAAAATGGAATCATAAGGCTCATTAGTCTTTTATAACTTGAATATTTTATTCTTTTGTTCAAAATTGTTTGAGATGTATACATGTTTAAGGGTGTGCTTATAATTTATTTTAATTGTTATTTATTGTTTTAATATAACGCAGTGTCTTTATCTATTGTACTGTTGATGGAATTTCAGTTTTTCTAACTTTTTTCCAAATAAAAGCTTTACTATAAAAGGAACATTCATATATATGTGGGTGTGTGTACACACACAAGATTTTACATATAATATATATATATACACACACGTTTTTAAATAAAATATTTTATATATAATCTTTTTACCTATCCTTTTGCATATATGTAGAACTTTCTCTGGAGTGGATGGGTCATAGAGTATGTGAATCTTTAATTTTCCAGATGGTGCCAAACTGATTTTTAATGATGTAATAAAATCAATAGTTTTTGTGGTTAGCCAATGTTCAACAATCTTGACAACACTTAATTTTTGTAGATTTTTAAAATTTTGCCTGTCTGGTGGCTATGTAATGCTCTCATTGTGTTTTAATTTGCATTCACTTGATTCAAAATGAGCAACTTCTCATATGTTATTGAACCATGTTATATTCTAAATGTTTCTACTTTTTCCATTCACAATTAAGATTTTTAATATACTTGAGATTGATTTTCACTCATGACATGAAGTTTGGGGCATGTTTTATTTATTTTTTTCCATAATTTGCTTGATGTACTGAAAACTTTGTCATGTCCATATTAATCCACACTACTATTTCTCTAAGGTGCTAGGTATTCATATATGGGTCTGTTTTTAGGTCTCCTGTTATTTCATTTTCTTTAGACTTAAATCTATGTGTCAATGCCATAGACTTAAATACTACAACTTTATAATTGGAATGCTTAGGCCACTCTGCAGAAGCAGAATGGACCCACATCCAAAATTTGGTTTGCATGTGACACTTACGATGCTACACACAGAGCAAGGGTGTATGAAAAGGTTTACTACTTATATAATGATGTTTTCTGAGATTAAAGCACGCCTCCAAAGCAGATCCTTAATAGCTTAAAGAGAGTGGGGAAACAAGACCTACATGGGGCTCTCATTGAGTTAGGAGGTGAGGCTAGGGTGAGTATTCCCACACATAGGCAGGCGCTTGCATGGCTTCAACCTCTTGCTGATGCCAAAAGAGTGAGCATCCCAGGCTTTCTTAACACCTTGTCCAGATGTAGGGCAGAATGGGAAAGGGGATAGAGTAAAGCTGTTAGCAATTAAACATTAAATTTTGGCATCAGATTCTTTATTAAAATTTAATCCTGATGGTTACTGATGACTAGATATGACATGTTTCACTTAATTAAATTTGAACTTGTTTAAGCAATTACGGTGCTCTATGAGACCTACAGCCTGACGCCTCTAAAGCAGGTAAAAGTTCCATTGAATGCTCTGTTCAAGAGCCCAGCATTGTTTATTCTGAGAAGTGAAATTAGTGCCTTGGTCACTATCAGTAATGTCTGAAACTCCAAAGGGGGTGAAGAGTGTCTTAGTAAGACCTTGTATTATACTTAGTATATAAAAGGAATATGACCTTGATTAATACTTGGAGTATCTGTGAGGCAAGAGATTCTGTGTCTTCACCCCAAAGGGGGAAACCTGAGACAAGGATTTGTTTTGCTGCATTTGGCTGGACCCAAAAGCCTATTTGCAATGTGCCATATGTGCAAAAATATGCTTTGGGGGCCTATTGTTGGCCAGGGTATTCAATATTAAAATGACTGCCTGAAATTTGGCCATTTGTTCTAATGCTTGGTTCCCATCCTTTATCAGGGGCATTCTGGGGATGAAAATAAACAACTCTCCACTAAGCTCCATCACATGTAATGATGCTGCACCCTCCATAAGTACATGAACATCCCTTGATATTCACTTAGTAAATCCCAAGGCCTCACCGGGTTGGCCAAAGAGTCCTTCAGCACTATGGCATTTGGCAAAGGACTGAGTACTAGGGAGGCCATCCCTTCTGGCAGGTGGGATATGCCCAGGTTGGGCTCTTTCACATAGCAAGGAGGCCTTGGTAGCCATGTGACATTATAACATGCTGCTTCCATGACCCAGGGTGTAATAAGCAGCTAGTTATGGACAGGCACAGGCTTAGGGACTATAAGAACTTCCACTTCCAGGAGAGTCCAGCATATGAACAGCAATTGCCACTCCAGTGGCACATAGCATGGGGCAGAGGAGGACAGTTTCTTGCATCAGAAGACAATAGGCAAATTGTGGCCATAATGGGAAGTCCAGAGATTACAGGAGGCATTAGAGGTTGTTGCTAAAGCCTCTAAAATGAAAGAGTAACTCAGACTTCTTCAGGGCACAATTAGGAGTGCTCATTGTATTTCAGTGTGATCAGATGTTAGAGCCTTTTGTTGAAGGTTCCCATTCAAGGTGGACTTATTTACAAGAAACAACACAGATGGCTTAAATAAAACATAATTGTGCAATATATTCCTTCCAGAACCCATAAAAGCCTAAAAGATGATATGGCTGCTGAGAAGGTCAGAAACTTTTTCTTGAGGGTATTAAAGATGAAGAGACCCTTAGTTTACCAAATAAGCTTCATGAACTTAACTGAGATAGCAGCGCCTTGCACTATGTATGAGTCAATAACCCATCTCTTTTTTTGTGAGCTCCTTTGTGAGTATTTGTATGTTATGAATGAGTGTGAAATGAAACTCTTTGGAGGAGGATCTTAGCAAGGTAGTGTCATACCTGTGCGCTTGGAGAAATTGTACTTTTTAGATACAGAATATCTGTTTGGTTTCTTTTATAATTTTTATTTCTTGGCTTATATTCTCCTTTTATTGAGAGATCATTTTCCTGGCTTCCTTTAGCTCTTTTTCACGATTTCCTTTAGCTCATAGAGCATATTTAAAATACCTGATGTAAAGTCTTTGTCTAGTAAGTTCACTGTCTTCGCTTCCTCAGGAACACTTTCTATTACTCCATCCTGAAAATTGACCATACTTTGTTTCTTTGAAAGCTTCAAGATTTTTTTTTAAAAACTAGTATAATATGCTTACTCTGGAAGTCAGATTCTTCCCCTTCCAAAGGGTTTGGTTTCATTGTTTGCTGTGACTATAATAGTTTGTTTAGTGACTTTTCTAAGCTATTTTATAAAGTCTGTGTTCATTATGATATGTTGTCATTAAGTCCCTACTTTTAGCTTGTGGTCATTTGAGAGATATTTCCTTGAAGGCCTAGAGGCAAAAATATTTATTTTTTAAAAACCTCTTCTAGTCTTTCCAGAGTAGTTCTGTGTTGGAGCTTCTGTCCATGCTTAGCCAAGCTATGTAAAAGTCTACCTTAGCCTTTGCTTCTCACTTGTGCCAAACCTACAGATCTTCCAGAAGTAGAAGTTTTAAGGATGTAATTTTTGTATTTCCATAATTGCTCCCTTGATTTTCTTCTGCTTTTCTTATTCACCTCTTCATCTAATTGGCCTGCTTTATATTTCAACTCAATGTAAAAAAAAATTGACTACCATATTTAAATTCACAAAAGACCTTTCTTGTTCTATACTTTTTTTTTCCTACCCCATAATACCTTGCTCTTCTTTATCATCATTTTACTTATGGTTTCCTTGATGTGTCATACTACTACATCTATTTTCTCTTTCTTTTCCTTTTTCCTGTTTGTTTAGGACCTATTTTCATATTGGAGGCTTCCCTTAATCATGTGGTTATTCATGTTTTTGGATGAGGATTTTATGGACTCAAGGGTTATTTTGCATTCATAAAAGAATAATATTTTATTTGTTAAGAATTAATATTCAATTTATTAATTCTATCATTTTAGAATTTAATTTTTTAAATATATTTTATTAATCAGTTATAAATTCAAAAGGACTCTAAATATCATGTGCTCAATTTCAAATGAAGTTAATTGTAAATTTTAAATTGTATTTATACATGTAATTGTTTAATTCCCTTCTAAATTACTTCACTTGTTTAATTCAAACAAAATCTTTCTGTGTAATTAAATAATTCATAAATCTAATAAAGTAAACTTACAAATATAATTAAAGTTCTCTCAGAGTTTAATACTGAGTATATGCTTAATAATATTACATCTTTAAATCAAAAAACTAAATCAGTTATTTAATAGTAATAAGGCTGTCACACTATTGGGCCAAATTCTCTTAAAATGATTACAAGTGCATAAAATTCCATAAATGTAGGTACAAATCCAATGAGCCTAAGAGATTCATTCTCTTTCTGCATCATTGGTAAAAATAAAACTAAGCAGGTTTAAAGCAGCACAAAAGAAAACACAAGTTTCCCTAGATGCTCTACTTCCCCAAAAGGATATTAATTTCCTTTATCAAGATGCTTCTGAAAACTGCCGGCACCAGCAGACTGAGACCACTGCCAGAAAACAGACAGAAAGGTGGCCTGGCCCATTGCCCAGCAACAGCAACTAGGGCTCCACCACAAAGGAGAACCAGGCACTGGAGAGTAAAGACCCTTGAGCTTCTGTACACCACAGGACAGCTTCTTCATAGAGCCATTACTCTGTGTACCAGGAAGTATAGCAGATACACCTAATACAAAAGAAGAAACACAGAAACCCTGACAAACTGAGGAGGCAGCAGAATATGTTCCAAAAAAAACTACAGGATAAGACACCAGAAAGAGGGCTAAATGAAACAGATTATCAATCTTCTTGATAAAGATTTCAAAGTACAAGTCATAAATATGCTCACTGACTTGAAGAAAAGTATTGAAGATCTCAGGGAGGACTTCAACAAAGAGATACAAAAGCTGAAAAAGAGCCACTCAGAGCTGAAGAATACAATAACTGAAATGAAATATAGACTGGAGGAAATGAATAATAGATTGCTGCAAGTAGAGGAGACACTTAAATGGAAATTAGGGAACAGGAACACAATGAAGCTGAGGAACAGAGAGAAAAAAGAATCTCTAGGAATAAAATAATGATATGAGAGATGTGTGACCAATCCAAATTAAATAATAACAGACATATAATAGGGGTACCAGAAGGAGAGAGAAAAAGGGATAAAAAGTCTCTTTGAGGAAATAATTGTTGAAAACTCCCCCAATCTGAGGAAGGAAATTGACATGGAAGCACAGAGAGCCTTTTAAAAAAGGAACCCAAGGAAGACAACACCAAGATATTTAATAATTAAAATGACAAAGATTAGAGATAAGGACAGATAACTAAAAAGAATCCAGAGAGAGAGAAAAGATGACTTATAAGGGAAACACCATCAGGTATCAACAGACTTGTCAGCAGAAACTTTACAAGCCAGAAGGGAGTGTCATGAAATATTTAATGTATTGAAACAGAAGGACCTTAAACTAAGAATCCCCTACCCAGAAACATTATCATTCAAATTTGAAACAGAGGTTGAGCAATTCCCACATAAATGAAGACTCAAGGAATTTATAGTCACTAAACCAGCATTACAGAATATGTTAAAGGGACTGCTGTAGATGGAAATGTTCCTACAAGGTGAAATTCGTTTTAAATTGATGAATTCTTAGGTTTTCTTCACAGTTCAGTGAAAATAAAGAGTATAAGAAAGCAGTATGAAAAGCTTCTTGCTCATAAGCACTTCTTTTACTCATTTAAGTTCCTTACTGGCTTTTCTGTTTTGCTTGTCTTATCCTTTCATTTTGAATTGGAAAAAAAAAGAAAAAAGAAAACCCAACAAACCCAACCATGCTACCACATTCTTCTCTTTTAGATTGTTAGAAACGGTGATTAGCGCCTGCATGAATATGGCTCCTGTGACTTACTTGATCTGCCCTGTGCAGTCTGATTCCCACGAGGGGCTTTATACTAGGACATGGTGTTGCTTTGATCAGCTGACTGTCAGGGGTCCCCGCGGGGATGACGACTGGCAGGCAGTCCTGGGCAGACACTCAGGTGCCTGGCAAGCTGAGAGGTTCTGGGAAGCCGGGGCGAGGGGCAGGCCATTCACGGCAGCTGGCTCACGAAGGGTTTAAGGTCTTTGCTCATCTCTGGGCTGCCCTCCACCAATCAGAGTAGAAGGCGTGGCCCAAACGTGATGGACTTTGATCCTCTTCTCAGTTTACCCCAGGCCCCCATGTCCCCTCTCACAAGACAGATGCAGAGTGGTGGCTTAAGGAAAAAAATGTCAGGGGAGAGGTCCAAGGTGGTTTCCTCTGTGACTCAAAGGCAGTACTTGTAAGGCTCCCGGGTCAGAAAAAGCTGCCTATGCATGATACCCACTCAAAGTTTCCTATTCATATAATCACTTCTTTTCACTTCGATGTTAAGAACCCTTAATTTTTTGACATCCAAGACCCTTACTTTGCCCTGTGTCACAGGCTGTCAGTCAAGATCATGCTAAACGGCTATAAAGTAGCATTTGCTCTCCTGTGTGGAAACTACCTCCTGAGGTTGGCGGAAGAGGTCCAGCCACACACAGCCCCTGAACATGACGCAGAGGTCAGGGGCACGTGAACGTGGCACTGCCCATCCACCAGTGGTCTGAGATGTGAGACGTGCCTCGTCATTGAGTCACCTGTCCAAGCAGGTGCTTTGACCCCAAATCCGTCCCTGTTCAGGGTCTCGTTTAATGGCTGATTTCAACTCCCTGTATCATCATCTATTCTCCAGGATGAAGTTTATGGCTATTTAACCCTCTCTCCACCCATGTATAATTCCGTTTTCTGTCCTTTCTGTTACATAAACAACAAAATAAATATTTCTCTAGTCTGTGAAATATGTAGTCTTGGACCTCTTAAAAAATAGTTTTGGTAAGCCTCAACATTTTTGGCGGGAGAGATGCTGCAGGATCTTGCTGCAATAGCTTCCAAATTAAGATCAATAAGCAAACCAGCAGGGTGTGAAGATGAAGGCTTGAACTCTCTCAAGGCAACCATCATGAAAGAGCCTTCTCTTCTTCTGTCACAAGTTTACATGTGCCAAACTTGGGTTAGAAAGTTTGAAATCTCCACTTTTAAAAAAAGTTTGGAAAATCTTGGTAATTCTTCTGGTCTCGCAACAGAGCAGACCTTAGACTTTTACAAGAAACAATTATCAAATACTCCAGCAATGTCCCCTTAGACAGCTTCTCCTGCTCCTGTGGCTTGACAAGGGACTTCCTTAAGGCACAGGGTGCTCACTGTAGGTGACCTCAGAAAGAGATGAGCAAAACAAACATTTAGTAACGGATCTGCCGTGAAGTTCTTGCAGTGCTGGCATTGCAAAGGAATCGTGCAAGGTACCACGTCTCACTGTCAGCATTTCCAAATCTCTGGCTTAGTTGGTGGTCACACTGGCTTCCTTCTGACGTAGTCTTTCTTTCTGTTGTTTGAGGGAAAAAAAATGTGTTTATTATCACTCCTTTTCCTAATTTTTCATCTTTTTCAAATTTTCAAAAATGTCTCACGTGTTGGTCTAGAATGCTGAATAGAGTTGTACCAAACACCCTAGAAATGAGAGTATCTCTATCCTTCTTTACCTGAAACCTCAGGCACCAACCTCCTCCAAACTATCACCACCCTCACCCTCCAGAAAGCAAGCAAATGAATAACCAGCTAATTACCAACTACGTCCATTAAAACATGACTTTTACTATGCCAGGCTGCTCTGTTCCATTCTCCTCTTCTGTGACAAAGGTCTTAGCTTTGAAGTGTTACTCCAAGACTCCTCCTATCCCCAAGCTCAGCCCACTGATGGGGTTAGGGAATGCTCAAAAAATAGTTTCTAGGGAGTCTAGTATGAAAAATCACTGTTTTCAAGTAGAATGTATCTGTGCATGATCAACCTGGCAGAGCCGAACAAACACGGTGCTGAATGGAAGGTGACGAGACCGAATCCATGCAGCATGGCAGACGTTCCCATTTCGCCATGGATGTTCTGCTGGCAAGATGTAAGAATAAACAGAGACCCTTACTGTTTCTGGGACTTTAAAGAAGTAAATATATTAAGCATAGTAAGGAGGAGGGTGTCTGCTTTTTGCAGGGGTGAGGCAATCAGAAGGCTAAAAGAGAACTGGGAGCGGCGCACTCCTTTGGAAAGGACAGTGCAGAGAGAGCAGACCTCCCGCTGCCTGTGATCTATGGGACGCGGCAGTGAATTATTGAATTGGCCTAGATGTGAAGTTAAGATGGTGATTTTTGACCACACATCTTGAGTTTGATCCCTGCCTTGAGACATTGAATCAGGAATCAGTTTACCAACCCTTCCCTCATTCCAAACAACCAAACAAACAACCCTGAGAAGTTGGGGTCACAGCCGAGAGAGCTGGCTCCCAGTGGGGTTATCTACCAAAGAATACCACAGCAAATCCACTGCTTCCCCATTTGTCTGTGGGGCTGACTGCATGCTCTCTGCCCCGCAAAATAAGGTTTGGCTGTAAAAGTTAGTATAGAGGCCCAAATTAGAGGCCTGGGGAAAGGGACAGAGGTCGATGAAGGAGGAAAACAAGAATCAGGGCCCACTGCCACTGGAAATCAGACAAATGAGTGTGATGAATATATCATCAAATGGGCAAGGAGAGTGGGTCCATTCCGGTAGGAGCTATTATACACGAAGCACAGCTTTTCTTGACCAAGCTGCATGGCCTGACTTCTCCAGTTCTCACTCATCAACGTCACTCAACATTCATTTAGCTGCCGATGTGGAGTTGTTACGGGAGACAGAACAGTCAATCAGCAGAAATAATTTCACTTCATAACTTCTACCCCACTTAGATCATCAAAGGGTTTAAAGCAGCTGGCAAAAAGTACTTGTAACAGAAGGATAAACTAAGTAGCTGTGTGTGGCACCAGGGCACAGGAAGGTAGGGTCTGAAAATCAAAGTGAGGAGAGCGATAACACCCACTTACACTAACTGTTCTTCCCCAGCGAAAGGTCAGCCAAAGCTGCTGAAATTCATAACAACATGAAAATAGCTAATAGTTACCCAGCTCTTATCATGTGCTGGGCACTTTACATGTCTCTTCTCCATTTCCTCAAAGTAACCCTAATGCAGAGGTAACATTATTTCTCTTTTCATCAAAAAGAAGGAAGCAAAATAACTTGAGTAAGGTTTTACAATTTGCAAGTGGGTGAGCTGGGATTTGAACCCCGACACCTGGGGTTCCTAACCATTTAGCTATTCTGACTACTGTCTGTAATGTATGGTGGAGATTCACTGTGATCCTTAACTGAAAATGGGACTGTGGAGGGCAACTGCCCGTCACAGTGAGAGCACCACCTAGACCGTCAGTTTCTAGCTAGGGGAAGACGTTGGGGGAACCAGAGTCTGGGGCTGGTTTTGTCACCCATTTGGGAAACAATCAGAGGTTGGCACTATCTTCTGCATCTCAATTTTCCCAGTTAGCAAGAGAGAATAATCCCTGCCCCTTTCTTGATATGGGAAAAGGAGTTGACAAGGGTAAAAACGCTTGAACATTTCGGGAGAGAGGTGCTTTGAGCTTAAGGGGGATAGTGGGGTGGCAGTGGAAGGCTGTGAAATGGTGACTGAATTCGGTTTTTCAGGAAATGATCTTTGTTGGGTTTGCTGAGAATATACGTGAAGCTGTGTTTTGTTCCTTATGCCCTGTCCCCGGTATGCTTTTTTACATCATGCTGCTCTGGGATGCAAACCAAGAATCTAGATATTTCTCATTCCTCTAAGCTTTATCCTTTAAAGTCAAACACACTCCTGAGTGAACACTCCTCAGATATAACAGAAGATCTTGCAGTTATGTCGAAAAATGCAGCTTACCAGACTAGTTGTGGGATTTATCTTCTTTGTCTCCACTTTCTTCTCTGATGTCAACTTGCTGACTGATTCCTGAGCCATTTTCAATCTGAAATCAAAATCAGGAGTGGGAAGGGGAGAGGAGGACAAGAAGGGAGGAGGAGAAAGAAGAAGGAGGAAGAGGCCAGGTCAAACAGAAATCCAGATGCTGTTGACTTAACTGGCAGTCTGAAAACATAAGGAACGGTTTCTCAATGCCTTTCATTATTAAATTCAAAGTCTGATTAGGTGGGAAGACATGTCTGCTGTTATCCAATATCAACTTCCTTCACTGGCTGAGAGGCTCACCTAGATGACTTTGAAAAGTCTGTGTTTTTGAGACCAGTGCTAGAGTGTCTTCTGATGGATGGACTGCAGATTGCATGCACGGCACTCTCCATGCGCTCTTCAAGGCTATCTGGCTTGTGATCTACTCAACACATAACATGGAGGCAATTTTAAAAACCGAAGTTTTGAGGAAATGTGTGAAAACTACAAATATTTAAATTCAATTCATGTCAAGAAAGTGAAAGGACAATCCACAGGATGGAAGAAAATATTTGTAAATCATACATATGATAAGGGATGTACATTTAGAATATATGAAGAACTCTTGTAACTCAAACAGAAAGGCAGATAACCCAATTTAAAAATGGGCCATGGAATTGAATACACGTCTCTTCAAAGATGACATACAAATAAATGGTCAATAAACACATGAAGAGGTGCTCAATACCATTTATCATAAGGGAAATGCTAATCAAAACCATGCGCTGTCACTTCACACCCATTAGGATGGCTAAAATCAAAGAGAAAGACAAGCAGTGCTGGAGGTGTGGAGGTGGAGGAACCGGAACCCTTACATGTGGCTGCGACTATACAGTGGTGCAGTTGCTCTGGCAGTTTCTTAAAATGTTAAACACAGTTACCATATGACCCAGCAATTTCATTGTATAAGCTCTCTCTATATGTACATACGTGTCTCCAAGAAAATGAAAATAAATGTTCATACCAAAATTTTCATATGAATGCTTATAGCAAAATTACTCAAAATAAAAAAAGCCAAGAGTGGAAGCCACCCAGACTTCCATCAGCTAATACATAGATAAGCAAAATGTGCTACATCTACACAATAGGATATTATTGGCCATAAAACGGAATGAAGTCCTGATACATGCTACAACATGGATGAGCCTCAAAAACCCATATATTACATGATTCCATTTAGATGAAATCCAGAAGAGGCAAATCCACAAGGACAGAAAGTCGATTAGCAATACCAAGGGTTGGGGGCAGAGGAGAGTGGGGAGTTACTGCTGAGTGGGTAAAAAATCAGCTAATGGTGACGGGTGGACATCCTTGTGAATATACTGAAAACCACTGAATCATATACTTGAAAGGGTGAATTTTATGTGTATGTGTATATCATCAGATCAGCACATCTAATAGTCAATTATCAACTGTTATGGAGGATGTGGGGACATGAGAACTGCCAAATAGTGTGACAGGGCATGTAGCTTGGGGCAGACAACTGGATTTGGCATTATCAGGTAAAACTGAGAACACCCATACCCTATGAGCTGGCCATCCCTCTTCTAGGCAGATACCCCAAAAGAAACTTTGATACACAGCTACAGGGCTCTCACTGTAGCAACATATGCAGTAATGAAAAACTGGAAATAACCCATGATTAGGCTATAGGGTAATGGACAGATAAAAATAGCAAATAATAATTGTTGACATTTATTAGGTGCTTACTATAGTACTTTTCTACCTGCTTTATCTGAATTAAAGCACTTAATTCTTATGACAATCCTGCGAGATAGAAAGTTTCCCTGTTCCTATTTTACAGGTTTTAAGCATCATGCAATGCTGCTTACGTATTCTCTTCATTTAATGGAATATGGTGTAACTGCGAAAAGGAATACTCTAGATCTATGAATTCAGTAAGTACATATGACAGAAACATGACATTGAGAGAGTGAAGAATTCTGCAGAGTGATTCAGTGGCCATCTAGCGTGATGGGCAAATGCTCAGGCCAGACACTGACAGTGGGATCAATTCTCAGCCCTTTCACTTAGTAGCTATATGGCCCAAGGGCCCAAGGTACCTCTCTGTGCACCTTGATTCCCTAAAAACAGGGTAAGAACAGTGCCTGCTATATAGAAACATTGAGAGGATTGACACAGTGCAGCTGCAGGCACAGTGTAATCCCTCACTACACATTCTCTACTATTGTTTCTGTGCATGCAATATGCTACACTGTATATACGTTTGTAAATAGTATCCACAAAGCAATACTGTTCACAGATGTGTGCAGGTGTGTACAAAAACAAACACCTATATTTATATATAGACTGGAAAGATACTAGTTTCATGATAGATTTTCATTAAAAAGATGGAAGAAGAGACTGGAATTAGGAGGTGGTATGTCAAATAGAATTTCATTTTTTAATTAAAAAATCTTAAAGGATATGCGGCAAAACGTTAACAGTTAATTCTAGGTGGTGGGAATATGGGTGTGTTACATCATCTTTTTATGTTTATTTTATAAATTTCTTCAAAAATATTTTTAAATATTAAATATTTAAGGAACCACCAACTCACAGACATTTTTCAAAAAATGAACATGCTTTTTCTTTGGGTCTCAAATAAAAATCTTACACTCAGTCACATATTGCTTCATACTGAAGAAGTGGCTGAGTGCTTCAGCTCTTTGCTAATTTTATACAATTTACTTAAAACACACGTTTAGTAATCCAATCTCCTTGCCCACATGCACAAGTTAGTTACAATGAATTCAACATGCTGACTTGTGTATCAGGAAATAAATAAAAATGACACAAATATGAGCAATGATTTATAAAATTCAAGAAATACATCTTCAAAGCTGCCCTGAGAATGGGCACCTCTCAACACTGACATAGGTCTGAGCACACACCCGACGCTGCCTACTAAACCTTTCCATTTGCAGCAATAACTATGGCTGTATGCACACAAGAAAAGAATGCACTAAAAGGATCAGATCCAGGTCAGACTGCCTTGGAGACTCTGACTATTAAGGGATTTGCAAACCAAGATGATGGCGCTGTAAATGAGCCTGCAGCCTGTAGCATCTACCCTTCCTGGCTTCTCTCCAGCAAGATTTGTTTTCAAAGAGCACACCAATTAGGGACCCTTTAATCCTGATTCCAATGAAATCATTTGGAATTACTATTTCTCTCTGGACCCCCTACCATTTAGAGAATGTTTTGGGGTGATCTTTTGCTTTCGTAATTCCTTTTCACCTTAGAATTCTGGTCTTTTCTTTCAGAGTTGGACTTCTACCATGCTTTCTCAGCATCTCCTTTCCCCGTTCCCACATCCCTCACAGCAGCCCTGCCACCCTCCCCATGCTCTCTGGATGTCTGTGGTGATGGCAGTGGCTGCAGTGCCGAGGCTGGGGGGATGGGAGCAAACTAAGGTCCAGTGCTCACTGCAAACCCTTTCCTGCCAGGCAGTGGCGTTTCAGCAGCTTACAGGCAGTCATGCACACTCCAGCCTTCTAAGGGGGAACGCCCATTTCTGTGAGTCTATCCTGCTTTTCTTCAAATGTTCTCATTTAATTATCATGTCTTGCTGTCACAGGGCACAACTGAAAATCATAAAGGATTAGGAGAGGGCATAGCTTGGTGTTAAGTAGCTTCACATCAGGCTTGATTCTAATTCGAACTCTGCCAGTTATTAGAAGACTTGGAGCAAGTTAATCATCTTTTCTAAATTTTAGTTTCCTTATCTATAAAATGGAGATTAATACAAACTATATGGCATTATTGCGAAGATTAAATGAGTGAATATATGTAAAACGTCTGTGTATCTGTTATATGGCAAGTTGTCAATAAAGGATGACCATTATGGAATCTTCCATCACAGAGATAAAGGATCTTCTTAAAAACAAATGACAATTGTTTCTGACTATCTGTGAAATAAGTAGCACTCTTAGGCAATCACAGGCTTGCAGTAATATCATTTAGATGAGTCCTGAAAGACAGTGAATTCACCTCAATTTTTCTGATGTGAACACAGATTCTAAAAATCCTATACAGAAGCTAAACTTTAGTGTAAGTATGACAAAAATGTCTCAGTCAAATAAATAAAAGAAGCTACTTCAACTTCAAAACAAAGGTTACATCTATTTCCTCACACTTTTTTCCCCTAAGCTTCCTAGAGGCAAGTAGTATAAATAAAATTTAAATTTCAAATAGTAGAACTTCTAAGTATATATTTTTCATATTAACCTTTTCTGATAATCAAAATACTTGTCCATTATAGAAAATTTATATATTCGTATGTTTAAAAATTATATTTTCAATTTACTATATATTTAAAAATATAAAGAATGAATGAGACTCATTGGCCATTTTAATATTCTTCTCAGATTGAAGTCTACACATGATTGGACCAGATAATGAAAATGAACACATGCAAGGCTCTCGGCTAGACTGGAGATACATGAAGGCTAGAGATGGTGGCTGTCATTTTTACTGCAGTATCTCTAGCCCCTGATGTAGAAGCTGGCATGCATATATGCACCATAAATGAAACCTAGAGAACAAAATTGAAAACAATTGTCTACTTCAAAAAATACAGCTCACTCGAATTTCTTGAAAATTTTGAGCCCCACAGACTTCACAGGCTTGTGACCTGTGCCGTCAGTTGGGGCCCCCGGGTTTAATGCTCTCCTGTCACTGTTTTGAAATTCTAAGTTGTCCAGCAAGGGTCTCCATAAACTATATACTTGGGCCTGCCTAAGACTTTCTAGGACATTCAAAGTCATTTTACTAATAAAGCAGAATATTTTTCAACCACTGTTTTTTTTTTTTCCAGGGCACCTTTACTACATGTAGAAAAGTAAATTTGGTTGGAGAGGACTGACACCTCCCTCCAAGGATCACGTATTTCACTGCATTGTGACCAGCTTTAGGCACCCACGTTTTACACTAGACTGGAGCCTCTCAAAAACAGAGGATGTGGTTTCACTGTCTTTCTTTCCTCCACCTTTTGCACAGTAATTGGCATATGGCAAAGTGACCAATAAACACTGAATAAGAGAATGCATGAATAGAAGATGACAAGTGAGTAATCCCGAAACTGCAAAAATTCAGGCATCAAGAAAGGTTGTGGGGAAAATATTCAAGTCCATTAAGGTAGATTAAGATGTAAAGCCCTTAATCTCACGGGGCTATTACATCACCAATGCTTATCACTAATCCTGCAAAATACAAACCAGCAAATTCTCACTAGATTCTCTCTGTCCTTAACATCAGAGTCCACATCACTTTTAGGAGGCAAGGTTATTAGTCAGCTGCTTTTGTCCCATTCCTATGATAAGAAACAAATGCTTAAGTATTCTGGTAATCTAGCTATATTACGGACACTGGTTATGACAGAGCATATAGGTAAGTCTTAAGAACTGCCTGGACCTGGCTAGTGATTGGGGTTGACCAATCAGTTGGCCAGTCAATCTATCTGTCCGTCTGTCAAATGTTCTTCAAAAAACTGTGGGCAGGGCGCCATATTCCTGCTGAAGAGATGAGTGGGAGATTGAGGAGGGGAGCAGACAGCGTGTTCAGGCAATTGTGTGGGAAAAGACCGTAAAGTTGAGGTCTGCAGTGTGATTCACCTCACAAGGTTTAAATACATTTAAATTCAGTTTTCATCCACCATAGGAGTTTTAAATAAATTTGAATTCAGTTTCCAACATTTGAAAATGCAGAGACTTCACAGAAGCTGACCTCCTCATAAACTTGGAAGGGCAGCAACCTCAGGTGGTATTTCCATGCAGCCGCCTGTCGGTGGCACTGCCTGTCACTCCCCGTCATACCTGCAGTCTTAAGGCTGTCAGGCAGGGCCGTCAATCGGCTTGTCTGCACTGTTGGTTTTCTTATACCTATAGTACTTCCCTCATTTTGTTGCTTGTCTGGACCCTCTAAAACTTGGAAGTTCTGGCTGGGAGACTTGCTGGGAGGCGACCGTGAGGGTCTGGGGGCAAACGGATGAGAGCCCAGGCGACTGCAGGAGTCTTCTCGGCCATCTAGTTCCCTCCGGTCCATCCTACTGACGAATGTGGTCTCAATTAATAACGCGTAACTCTAAGAATGTCACATCTCTTCTCAAAGACTTTCAGTGACTCCCAATCAATGACAGCTGGGTTTAGCAAAGATTTTCTGAAAAGGGCCAGACAGTGAATATTTTAGACTTTGCGGGCCATGTGGTCTCTGTGACTATTCAACTCTGCTGTTGTAGTGTGAAAGAAGCCATAAAAAAATATGTGAATGAATGCCGATGCAATGCTCTTTTCTAATAATTTAACAAAACTGATGGCGGGTGGGATTGGGCCCACAGGCTATAGTTTGCCAGCCCTTGAACTTTATACTACGTGATTCAAATTTCTTACTCTGGTAATTCTAAACTTGATTTATGTGTCTGTCTTACCTTTTCAGACCCACATCTGTTTTTTTTCAACAATTGAAAAAATTTTTTATTTTTATTTGCTATGTTCTTCAGTTAGTTGCAGAGCTGAGGAAAATGGGATCAGACACCAAATTTAAACAGATTAGATTTTTGGGTCTCCATGAAATTCTCAGTATTTTATATATAAGCTGTCTCTAGGCAAGGTGCTTCCTTGGGTCGCTCTTTTCCATTTCTTTTTTCTTTTTTTTTTTAAGTTAAGGCATCATTGATATACAATCTTATGAAGGTTTTATATGAGCAACATTGTGGTTTCAACATTCACCCGTATTACCAAGTCCCCTCCCCACCCCACTGCAATCAGTGTAGTAAGATGCTATAGTCACTACCTATCTTCTCTGTCCTGTACTACCTTCCCCTACATTATGTGTGCTAATTATAAAGCCCCTTAATCCCCTTCTCCCTCCCTCCCCACCCACCCTCTCCCATCCTCTTCCCTTTGGTAACTGCTAGTCCCTTCTTGGAGTCTGTGAGTCTGCTGCTGTTTTGTTTCTTCAGTTTTGCTTTGTTCTTATGCTCCACAGATGAGTGAAATCATTTGGTACTTGTCTTTCTCCACCTGGCTTATTTCACTGAGCATAATACCCTCTAGTTCCATCCATGTTGTTGCAAATGGTAGGATTTGTTTTCTTCTTCTGGCTGAATAATATTCCCTTGTGTATATGTACCACATCTTCTTTATCCAGTCATCTACTGATGGACACTTAGGTTGCTTTCATATCTTGGCTATTGCAAATAGTGCTGCGATAAACATAGGGGTACATATGTCTTTCTGAATCTGGGATCTTGTTTTCTTCGGGTAAATTCCTAGGAGTGGAATTCCTGGGTCAAATGGTATTTCTGTTTTTAGTTTTTGAGGCACCTCCATATTGCTTTCTACAATGGTTTAACTAATTTACATTCCCACCAGCAGTGTAGGAGGGCTCCCCTTTCTCTGCAACCTCGCCAGCATTTGTTGTTTCTTGTCTTTTGGATGTTGGCCATCCTAACTGGTGTAAAGTGATATCTCATTGTGGTTTTAATTTGCATTTCCCTGATAATTAGCAATGTGGAGCATCTTTTCATGTGTCTATTGGCCATCTGAATGTCTTCATTGGAGAAGTGTCTGTTCAGATCCTCTGCCCATTTTTAAATTGGGTTATCTGTTTTTTTGGTTGTTGAGTTCTTTATATATTTTGAATGATAACCCCTTATCAGATATGTCATTTAAGAATATATTTTCCCATATTTACGATGCCTTTTTGTTCTGCTGATGGTGTCATTTGCTGTACAGAAGCTTTTTAGTTTGATGTAGTCCCATTTGTTCATTTTTGCTTTTGTTTCCCAGGTCTGAGGAGATGTGTTCAAGAAAAAGTTGCTCATGTTTATATTCAAGAGATTTTTGCCTATATTTTCTTCTAAGTTTAATGGTTTCATTACTTACATTCAGGTCTTTGATCCATTTCGAGTTTACTTTAGTATATGAATTTAAACAATAATCCAGTTTCATACTCTTACATGTAGCTGTCCAGTTTTGCCAACACCAGTTGTTGAAGAGGTTGTCATTTCCCTATTGTATATCCATGGCTCTTTATCGTATATTAATTGGCCATATATGTGTAGATTTATATCTGGGCCTCTACTCTGTTCCATTGATCTGTGGGTCTGTTCTTGTGCCAGTAACAAATTGTCGTGAATATTGTGGCTTTGAAGTTGGGAAGCGTAATCCCCCAGCTTTATTCTTCTCAGGATTACTTTGGCCATTTGAGATATTCTGTGGTTCCATATGAATTTTAGAACTATTTGTTCTAGTTCATTGAAGAATGCTGTTGGTATTTTGATAAGTATTGCATTGAATCCGTAGATTGCTTTAGGCAGGATGGCCATTTTGACAATATTAATTCTGGTCCATGAGCACAAGATGTATTTCCATTTATTGGTGTCTTCTTTAATTTCTGTCATGAGTGTCTTATAGTTTTCAGGGTATAGATCTTTCACCTCCTTGGTTTGGTTTATTCCTAGGTATTTCATTCTTTTTGATGCAATTGTAAATGAAATTATTTTCCTGATTTCTCTTTCTTCTAGTTCATCATTAGTATATAGGAATGCCACAGATTTCTGTGTATTAATTTTGTATCCTGCAACTTTGCTGAATTGAGTTATTATTTCTAGTAGTTTGGGGGTGAATTCTTTACAGGTTTTTATGTAAAACATCATGTCATCTGCAAACAGTGACAGTTTAACTTCTTCCTTACCAATCCAGATGCCTTGCATTTCTTTGTGTTGTCTGATTGCCGTGGCTAGGACCTCCAGAACTATGTTGAGTAAAGGTGGGGAGAGTGAGTATCCCTGTCTTGTTCTCAATCTTGGAGGAAAAGCTTTCAGTTTTTGCTGTTAGGTAGGATGTTGGCTGTGGGTTTGTTGTATATTGGCTTTATTATGTTCAAGTACTTCCCTCCATACCCATTTTGTTGAGAGTTTTTGTCATGAATGTATGTTGAATTTTGTCAAATTCTTTTTCAGCTCTATGGAGATGATCATGTGGTTTTTGTCCTTCTTTTGTTGATGTGGTGGATGATGTTGATGGATTTTCAAATATTATACCATCCTTGCATCCCTGGAATAAATCCTACTTGATCATGATGGATGATCTTTTTGATGTATTTCTGAATTCGGTTTGTTAATATTTTGTTGAGTATTTTTACATCTATGTTCATTAGAGATATCGGTCTGTAATCCTCTCTTTTTGTGTTGTCTTTGCCTGGTTTTGGTATTAGAGTGATGCTGGCCTCACAGAATGAGTTTGGAAGTATTCCCTCCTCTTCTACTTTTTGGAAAACTTTAAGGAGGATAGGTATTAGGTCTTCTCTAAATGTTTGATAAAATTCAGCAGAGAAGCCATCTGGTCCAGGGGTTTTGTTCTTAGGTAGCTTTTTGATTCCCAGTTCAATTTCATTGCTGGTAATTGGTCTGTTCAGATTCTCTGTTTCTCTTGAGTGTGTCTTGGAAAGTTATATTTTTCTAGAAAGTTGTCCATTTCTTCTAGATTATCCAATTTGCTAACATGTAATTTTTCATACTATTCTCTAATAACTCTGTGTGTTTCTGTGCTGTCCATAGTGATTTTTCCCTCATTTCTGAATCTGTTTATGTGTGTAGACTCTCTTTTTTTCTTTAAAATCTGGCTAGAGGTTTATCTATTTTGTTTATTTTCTCAAAGAACCAACTCCTGGTTTCACTGATTCTTTCTATTATTTTATTCGTCTCAGTTTTATCTATTTCTGCTATGATCTTTATTATGTCCCTTCTACTGACTTTGGGCCTCATTTGTTCTTCTATTTCTATTCTAGTTTCATTAAGTGTGAGTTTAGTCTGTTCATTTGGGATTGTTCTTCTTTCTTGAGGTAAGCCTGTATTGCAGTATGCTTCCTTAGAACTGCCTTTGCTGTGTCCCACAGATTTTGGGGTGTTGAGCTGTTTTCATCTGTTTCTTTCATTCCTAGAGATGCTTTTTCCTCTCTGTTCCTCAGCTTCTCTGTTTTCCTGTTCTCTAATTTCTATTTCATTTACAGTTTCTTTTACTTCATCTAACCTTTTAAATCCCTCCATTGTTTCATTTCAGATACTGTATTTTTTTCAGTTTCTTTTTTAAAGTCTTCCCTGAGATCTTGAATATTCTTCTGTAGCTCTGTGAGCATGTTTATGATTTTTAATTTGAAATCTTTATCAAGAAGACTGGTGATTTCAGTTTCACTTGGTCCTCTTTCTGACTTTTGAATTTTTGTTTGTACCAAATTTTTTTGGTGTTTCATTCTAGTAATTCCAATGGAATAATAACTTTGTGTAGGCGGTGCCCTCTAGTGCCCAGAAGCTCTACTCTCTGGAGCTGCTGAGTACCTGGAGCAATGGAGGGGGTTGCAGGCAGTGATACCAGCGCCTGCCAGGAGGAAAGACCTCTGTTCTGCTCCCCTGCTGCAGTGCCTGTCTCCACTGCCAGGTCCAGTGGGTTGTGCGTGCAGGTAGGAGCCTCTGTGTAGCTGCTGTAGGCGGGACCACCCTCCAGCTGGCCTGGTGCAATGGCAGGGGAAGCAGATGTACAGACCCGTGCCTGCCAGGAGGAAGGAGCAGCAGGCTGCGTATTGTGGTGGGGGGCTTCAAGGCTGCATTTCCAGCCAGGCAGATGGGGTGGTTGAAGCTCCTCAAGGTTCCCAGCCTGCTGGGCCAAGAGTGCTAGGGCAATATTGTCCACCTGCCCTTTCTCCTGAGCAGCAAGCTCTGTGGAATCTTTGCCCCTTTAGCAGCCCTCTCACTGGTGGGAAGCCTTTCAAAGTGCCCTCCTTTCTTTTGCCCCAGAGCAGCCGGTTGTGCATACCTGTTCTCCACAAGTGGCTGGAATCTCAGTCTCTCTGAGTAAATCCCACTAATCTCCAGAGCACCATGTAGTGTGGGTTCATGCTCCTGGAGCAGATCTCCAGGACTGGGTGTTTAGCAGTCCTGGGTTTCTACTCCCTCCCCGCTCCGTTTCTTTTCCTCCCACCTGTAAGCTGGGGTGGTGGAGGGTTTGGGTCCGCTGGATTGTGACTTTGCTACTTTACCCTTTTGGGTGAGGTCTTCTCTTTTCCCCGGATGTAGGCTGTCTGTTCTGCAGTCTTCAGGTCACTATTTCAACATTACCTGTATTTGCTGTATTTTCATGTTATATGTGGTTTTGCAAGGAGGTTTCTGCCTCACTTCTCACACCTCCATCTTTTTTCCCCACATCTGGTTTTATATAGTCCTTGGTCAGATCACTTACCCCTCTGAGCCTCATCTGTTAAAAGTGGGAATAATAGCACATCTAAATAACACAACTGCTGTTATATATGATTACTTATCATTGGTACTCTTTCCTTCCCTTCACTCCATGTCCCAGCCAAACAACTCACCATTCTTTGTATCAAGGCATTTCTCACCTCTGCATGTTGTCTTACTCTTCCCTCAATGACTTTCTTACTCGTTTCCATGGGTTCAAATTCTTCCCATTCTTCTTTTCCCAGCTTAAGTGCCAAAGTCATGAAAGCTTCCTTCATCTCTCTTAGCCAGAAGTAATTGATTGCTCTGTTCTCTAGTGAAAGGGCACTTTGTGCCTCTCTTAAGGCACTTAAGACTTTTCATCTTGGGACTTTTTAGGTGTCTTATTTCCCTTAAACCACTGGAACCACTCGAGCTCAATGATCACACATTATGCGTATCTGGGCTCCTCCATGTCCCTACGTCTAGCACTGGGCCATGCACATGTCAGCTGCTGACAAATGCTAAGGGACAGACAAGTGACTTGTACTGATAGCTTTTTACCCTTCCCTTAAACAAATGAAATGTTTAGTAAATACACAGAGCTGTACAATGATTTCTGTTACATTTATCCTTGGGGAAAAAACACAAAAACATTTAAAAATGTTCCAGTTATTAATTAGCCAATTGAGTCCTAAATGAGAGGACTCAAGGCCACCCAAAAGTGGTAAATATTTATATATGGCAACTTACATATACATTCCAGGATTCCTAAAAGTATCCCCATTACTTTGCTGAAAAGGAAACTGAGGGTCAGAGAGGAATACAACTTGCTCTAAGTCTGGAATTTGCCTCTTTCACTTAGGAGGTAATAGTCAAAGAGAACTTGTTAGATGATTTCTAGCTACATAGGCTAAATCTCTCCCGTGGCTCCACTGCTTGTGGACTTATTTTTAGTTCTGGACTAGATATTGGTTCTGTTTTTGTTTCTCGTCTAAATAGGTACTTTAGTATATCACACATAGTTGTTCATGATTACTCATAAGCAAATACCCTAGACATGATTTTAAAGGTTATGTGGCACCCCCTCCAAAAAAATAATGTGAAATATTGCAGAAAAAAACATACAAATAAGTTAGAGAAAAACATCACGATTCCTAATTCATAAATGCCTCAGTAAAATTGACTTTTGATAAGCCTATCTTTCTTCTTTCTCATTTTAATGAAAGGTATTGAGGGCCCCAGTAAACTTCAGTTGCTGCCATAGTCTACAGAGGAAAGAGTCAAGTATGAGATGGGACAGTGACACACGTCTTCTGATTCCTGCTTAGTCCTTACTCCACAGAAGTGATGAAACCTTGATTTCATATTAGATCCACTTGGGGAGGGAATTCTGCTTCCACTTAGAATGCAGAAAGCTATAAGAGAACATTGTTTTCATCCTATCCATGAAAAGAGAAAGAGAATCTACAAAATCACATTTTTTTCTTTAACTCGTCAGAGATCTGGGGTCACAGACAACTACTTTCAAAGAGTGGCATGCCTTTTCATTTAGAGGCCTGTGTTCCCCACTATTACAAACTTGTTTTCTGTGAGAACTTAAAACAGGGTATATATACTCCAGGCTTTCCACAGGCTAGATTTATATGCCTGCAGCTAAATCAAACCAATTCAGAACACAGCCATGTATGAGATCGAAGAAGTATCATCTCTTTATTCTTCTGACAGCTAGTGTTTCATTGGTTCATGGGACACAAGGCAGAATATACTGAAATCATGAAGTTTATAATAACACAACTGCCTCTTTCATTTTTGACCATAGGAATTGAGTCAATCCAGCCAAGAGATAAGTGAGCGACTGAGGAGGTGGGGTAGGTAGAGTGTTCACACTGTTTTACCCTCCTTGTTACTATTTGAAAAACCAGTACTTTACAGCAGTTTTTCTAAACTGTCTTCCCAAAGAGTCTTAACCTTCAGTAAAGTTGCCTCAGGGGGAGGAGGAAGTTAGGGGACCTTCTAGACCCTAACATCTGTAAGCCCTGCCTCAACCAGGAAACCTTTATTTATTTTATATATTGGGGTTTTATGTATGTTTTCACTTAGACAAAAAGAGCTCTGCTGTAAAAAAAAAAAAAGGTTGGAAAACCTGTGTATGGAATTCAATAGAACCCACCGAAGCTCCTAGTTGGGCTTTAATAAAATATCAAATCTTTAAAAATCAAAACAACTAGTTCCACCACTCTCCTTTCCATATCACTTTCCAGATAGGCCCTTAGCCTGTGATGAGCAGTCTCTGGCAAATACTTACTGAAGGTCCAGTGGGGACAGATCCAGATGAGCCGAAATGTGGGAAAATCAAGTCCCCGCTGGGCACCTGCTTACTTCCTTTTCGTCAAGGCAGAAGCTCCCTTGCACTTCATTACGATTCATCTTCCTTATGGCCTTGCGTGGGATTTTGCTGGATCGTCCTGATTTCAGTCTTATTTTACTTTCCAATGTCTATTTGCTTTTAATAACCCCAGGATGAAAATGAAATGGAACCATCTGATCACGTCTGGCCCAAGGTTCCCCCAGTTTAATTCTTTGCCTGCAATTAACATTGTGAGTGGGGGGCAGGCAATCTGTTCATTCCCTTTTCCTTTCTTTCCCATTCTAAATAACTGCCTGAATTGTACCAAGACCAATAACCTATTAACTTTTGAATAACTCTTAAGTATGAAGCTTGGTTATATTTTTAATTTAAAAAAGGTCACACAGGCAACTAATTGGTGTCTGAACACAACTGATCTCAAATCATGGCTCGGGCTGGGGCCTACCCTCTAAACAGTGGTGTTCATTTTTGTGTTTAAAATAAGTCAATGATCTGGAAAAGGCAAAACTATGGAGACAATACAAAAATAATCCGTGGTTGTGGGGCATGGGGAGAAATGAACCGGCAGAACACAGAGGAGTTTTAGGGCAGGGAAAATACCCCGTATGATAGTATCATGATGAATATGTCATTATTCATTTATCCACACCCATAGAGTGTCCAACACCAACAGTGAATCCTAAGGTAAACTATGGACTTTGGGTGATTATGATATATCAGTGTAGGTTCATCCTTGGAAAAGGAAAAAAGTACCATTATGATGAGAGCGCTGGTCCTTATAAGGAAGACTGTGCATGCGTGGGGACAAGGGGCAGATGGGAAATCTCTGTACCTCTCTCTCAATTTTGTCATGAATGTAAAACTGCTCTAAAGATGTCTTTAAAATTTTTTAAAAGGGTAATGGCCCCCACAAAATTACCATTCTGTTTTAAACATGTGTTGCTGATATTTGTTAGAAATTTTCTTAAATGGCAATGACTAATTCATTTCAGCAAGTGGAAAATACACTATATAGTAATATTACCAGGGCATAGTTGTTAATAAATCATCTGCTTTTTAAATGTAGACAACAGGACCAAGAAAGTGACTCCAGGAACACAAAAGTAAAGCTTCTGCCTATAGTGTGGCTAGCTTCCAAGAGGAATCTCTGTTAGCCATCCAACCACTGTGACCTAAAAACATTAATCGCTGCAGATTCCAACCACTACCTACTTTCCTGAAGACACTCAGAGTCATTGGCTTTGGAATCATCGGTGGATAGAGGCAAAGAAAAGGGAGGTATTGCAGGGAATGCAGTTCCTGAAATGCATGCTGGTGAAAGCATGAAATCTGACCAGCTGTAATGTGAATCTGTTTAAAGAAGACTTAATATCACTCATCACTACAGAGAGGAGGTCAAAATAGTCTAGAAAAGGAACAAGGCAGGCTCTGCACTGATATGTATGGTAATGGGCCTCTAAGTCAGCATGCCGCAGGGAATACCCACATTCCCTCAAAAGCAGGATAATAAAAGCTGAAGGTCCAAACCACTATAGCTGCTCCTATTTTAGACTTACCCTAAAATTTAGAGACACATGAACCGGAATCTAACAAGTACAAGAACTCTTCATGCTGGTGGCTGCTCTGAAATACATGGAAGAACCTGATCAACCAGAGAACAACATGCCTTTGTCAATGGCCCGGGAAACTCTGGCTTTGGGCCCTCTGAATGGTGGATAAGGCTTTTGTGTGCTGGGAAAGTTGTTGGCATCCCCTGAAGATCAATCACACTCATAAAATAAATAACCAGCCGTTCCGGCTCTGCACTGTGGACGCTTTACCAATCGGTAGGGACAGCTTCTTCTGTAAGCAAACGATGATATCTTTATGGTCTCCCTTTAAGGGAAACAGATCAGAGAAGAGGTATAAGAAGCTGCAAAGATGAAATACCAACTGGCTATTTGCCATGATCTCCTTGTAGCCTTGAACTAAGTAGCGCCAGGCCAAAACAAAGAATACTATACAAAGAGACTTTGGGAGGGTGGAAGTGGCTTTATTGCTTAGAAAAGCTCAATGCCACGTATTTATGGCACTTTAGATGGAGAAGGTTGAGGGCAACATCTCGGTATTTTCCTCATTAGGATTACTGAGGCACAGAGGGCATGAACATCATAGGGGTTGTTCCCAATGTTGTGCTTTTAGAGGACACAGCTATCGAGCTGTCCTTCCAGCCACTGCCTAGTAGCCTGGACATGAGAAGTAAGGCTGTGTGTTTCGTGGACCTTGCTCAAGTCTGCCAATACTTCTCACATCTCCACAAGGTGCTGTCCTCAGTTCACTGAGAGTTTCTCCACAGCCAGGGGCAAAAGGGCGAATGTCCAGCTTTGGATCTAAAGAAGTAAGTGCCGCTGTGGAAACCTGCCAGAAGCTGTGGGAACCATCCTTATTTTTATCCACCTTGACAACACTGTCTCACTAGGTATTTTTGTATTCTTGATATAACTATTACACATAGATAATTGCTATGAAATTCAATGATGTAACCACTTACTCTTCTCTGCCAGTAAAGAACAAGGCGAAGACCAAACCCATTAACTCCTCAACGTAAAAGGCAATTCTTTCTCACTGCAGCAGCTGATGGGAACATCACTGACTGGTCTGAGTGGAATGTTTTCAAAGGGTAAGAAAATAAAACTCAGAGCAGAGAGCCATAGAGACTATGAAATAATAGGTAATCCCCAAATCATTTATCTCAGGCAGGCCAATGGGTTACAGACTTGGACAGACACATACTGTTCTACGCTCAGTCTCTCCTTAGGGTCTGACCCTTGATCCTGACGACCCCTGCACCCCATGTCCCTTCAGGTCAGTCTCACTTGCAGCCATGGTAAAACGGTGACCAGCAGGAAAGTAATGCAGGTCTTAGACTTATAAGACTTAGGTCCTTACACATTAGAATGGAGTCTCTTAAAGTTATTCCATGATAAATTAGCCCATCACTTCTACTTCCTAAGTCTGACAACTTTCCATACCTCATTCCTAAGACATTTTTCTATTTACAATGAAGGAAGTCCTTTTAGAGACCAAATTTCACCAGCTACACACTTCAACCACTTTATAGTTTGTGTGTGCTATCACTTGTAGTACCCAAACACACTTTGACTTCAAATGATTAATTGCAGAACAAAGGCCGCTTCCGTTTGCAGCTTGCAGAGCTCCTCCCCCAGGCCATAGTGGGGCGGAAGTGGGGGGTGGGTCCCTGGACTTGCCCTGGAATGCGTGATCAGTCAAAGCCGATCACTCTGCACTTGGGAGACGAAACACCCTGAGTTGGCCGGCGATCTAGGTGCAGAGTGAAAGGTGACGGCATCGCATTTCCTTGTTCAGCTTGGAGACCAAAGCCGGCCCTGTCTCACGAATGTGTAAGTTTAATTGCCATTCACGGCTAGTCTTTGGAAGACCTTTCCAATTCTGATAATGAAGACATGCATATGCTTGTAGATCCCAATTCCCCCCTTCTGGTTTTGAAACCTATGTACCACCTACCAAGTCTCACCAAAATCTAGAACTAATCAGAGCCTGTTTGCACGCATGATGAAAATAAAAAGAGGAGACAGGGGGGATTGTCTAGAGCAGGCAGCCTTTCTGGCGCCCCTCAAATCATCCAACCCAGGCAGTCCCCTGTTCCATCTATTCTACACCCAGGGCGAGAGCTGTCAGGAGTTCCGCAGATAAGCAATTTAGAAATATTGTAGCTGAATGAAGGAGCATAACTTTGGGTTTTCCATTGCTGTCTGCCAAGCTAGGGAAATGGAGTGTGGACAGATGCTCTCTAAGGTTCTTCCTTGGGCTGCAAAGGGGTTTCAGGCTTGGCACAGCCTTAAATCCCAAGGATCTTCCTTTTTTTTTTTTTTTAAGATAAATTGAAAGTAACAGTCAAGAACAGAGAAGGTGATTGTTTTACTGTATTAACTAATCATTCTTGTTCTGAATATGTCTGTCTTTTTCCACAAAGCTAATAAGATTTTAGATGTTTGGGCAAAAGCGATCCATATGAGATATACTTGGGGGCACTCTACCACCAGATTTCAAATAAATACAATGTCTCATCTGTCAGCAGCAAACAGCAAATTCTGTCATCAGTTTCCATGTGGCCAAAGAAAACATAGTGATCGTTTATTTAACAAATATCAATTGAGCATCTACTATATATAAGGGATTACAAGGAACTAGAGAGGAAACAAAAAGGTACAGGACATTGCCTTGTCCTTTAAGAGCTTATGATTTATTTAAGGGAGAAAATGTCTTTAAATAAATGCATGAAAAAGAGATCACTAATGCCAAAATTGAAGAGACAGTAACCCCCAGAATTCTGGAGGAAAGACAGATTACAGAGATTGAAGAAAACTTCATGAAGGAGACAGTATGTGATCACTAGATTAAATTCTTCCAGAAAAGAGTCTTACAGCTTATATAGCACTTATGCCATAGTAGATATTTTAAAAGTATGTGTCTGAATCAAGGTGATTAAATGCTATAAATTTAAACTAGGGGAATGCAAAGTGCAAACAGATGACAGACTGGTGTGGACCGAGCAGTGAGAGAAGGACACACAGAAATGATGGCAGTTAGGCTAGCTACAGAAATCACACTCTGTGATTCCTCCAAAATGTGCTTTGGTTCTCCGAAGTCCAGGCTTTTGCATGTGATCTCCAAGAATGTCCTTACCCCTTTCTTCTCCAAGTAGCTGAATTCATCTGCTCTGTCAATGCCCAGCTCATTTCCTACCTAAAGTCATAGGAAATCAGGATTGGAAGAGACCTTCAAGATCAGCCAGGTCTAGCATTCCTAAACTTGGCTGAACATAGTAAGAATCACCAGGGAGGAGCCCTTCTCCCTCCCACCTCCAAAGGTTACCTGATATATTTAAGAAAGGGATGTGTGAAGCCAAGGCAGCTGTTGAAGCAACCAAACACAAAATGTGTTCTTGTTCTGCTCTCTCTGTGGGGAGCTAAAACTGCAGGGACCTATGATCTACTCCCAAGGAACTGTGATTCAGTAGATCTGTTTACTTTTTAAAAGCTCTCCAGGTGATTTGGAACACTTGCCAGATTTGGGGGCAGCTGGTCTCCAACATTCCTCCACTGGCTTCTGAATCCCCTCTGCAACTTTCTGCTGAGCGTAGTCCTGCTTATGGCTAAACATACTCCCAAAGCCCTCCTTGACCTGCACATTTCTTTGTGATTATTTCCTTCTTCAAACTCTGACACTACCCAGGATCTTTAATGCTCACTTAATATCAAGTTGTACTATGTTGCTGTGATGTCCTTTCTATGTCAATAAACAATTATTGGGCTCTGTGTTAGAGAATGTACCATAGAAGATATAACAAGGAATGAGTTTATGTCCTAGAGGTGGGAAAAGATACATAAACTGCTAGAGTAACAATCTGGAATGAATTCGGTGCTAAGGGATGTTAAGAAAAGTATGCTGTCGGAGACCAGAGGAAGAGCTGGTTCTTCTACTTAAGGGCATTTCAGAAAATTTCCAGAGGAGTTGGTTTTGGGGATGGGCCTTAGAGGATGACTACCTTTTGACCCGCAGGAAATAACTGGGGACTATTATAGCTGGGTATAAGGAAATAATCCAATGAGAACACAAGGTAAGAATGTGCAGGTGTGAGAAGGGGTGAGTTGTTATGGTGGGTATATATGGGAGGAGGCCTCAGGAAATGAGGTTGACAAGTGAGTTAAGGGCATATTTTTGGACACTCATGCTCTAGTATGGGAGAGAATATGGAATAATTGAAAGAGCTCAAGCTTCAGTGTAAACACCTATATCCTTATCCCCATCCTGTTGCTTGCTAGTGGAAATATGATGTTGGTGATTCATTTACTCTCTCCTGTGCTTGTCTATGAAATAGCAATCCACCCTCTTTTCAGAGTTATTGTAAAGATTCAGTAAGTTAATGAATATAAATACTAACCATGACCAATTCTCCTCCTTTTATGTCCTCAGTAATAGAAAACAACAGAATATGTTTAAGGAAATAGGTGTGATCTAACTTCTGTTTTAGAAAGATAGCTGCATATAATGTTAAGAGGCATTAAGGAGGAAATAGAAAAAATATAGGCAAACAGTTAAAAGCATGTTTCAACCATCCAGGTGAGAGATGAGGTCCTAAACTCGGGCAGAGCCACTGCAAAAAACAGGGTGAAGAAGAATACCCACTGAAGAGGTGAAACAGAAAGTCAGCAACAGGCAGAAAATGAATATTGTAGCATTAACGATGATTCAAGTTCCAGCTTGCCTCTTCCTACTAGGGGGAGGTAGTGGTACAGTGGAAAGTTAGGGAACCTGGGAGGAGCAGGCCTCTGTTGAGACGAGTAAATTCCAGCTGGGACCCACTGAATTGCAGATGAAGCACAGGCATCTGTGGGAATGCTGAGTGTGCTGTAGGAGATTTGGGTTTAAGAACTAAGAGGTTGGTTCTGGGCAGGGGGGTTTGGAAGGCCTTTGCAAAGAGATGATGGGGAAGCTCTGGAAATAGTTGGGACTAACTAGGGAGAGAGTTATTGAGCAGAAAAGACAAACAGTTGAGATCTAGACCTTGGGGGAGGTTCGCACTTCGGGAAAGAAGAAAAAAGAGGAGCTAATGAAGGAGATGGAAGAGTGGTTGCCTTTGTAGGAAGAGACCCAGAAAACTGTCAGTGCAATGAGGCATTTGAACATGGAGGAAAACATGTTAAGAATATCATCAGTGTCAAAAGTTAGTAGTGGAGAGGAATTAGAACCACTTGATTTCGTAATTAGGAAAGGTGGCAAAGTGTGGTGATGGGCTCAGCATCCGTTTCTCCTGCTCCCTTTAGTAAGGAAACCCATGCGCCTTTATAGTTGGAACTTTGGCTCCCAGATAAGCCTGCATTTTCCGGTCACCCCCGTGTGTAGCCATGAGACTAATTCTGAGCAATAAAAAATATGTGCACCTTCCAGGCCACGTCCTTCCTACGGACAGGAACTTACCGATGTGGTGCTGGTGGGCACGATGTGAGGCACCTCCGACCTTGCGAGTAAGGACCGCACCTTAACGACAGCTGCCACAAAAGAGAAGGAGCCTGGATCCCTGACAGCCAAACAACTGGCACTCAAATTGTTATACAAAAGGAAAATAAATTTATTTTTGTTTACGGTCCTATAATTCTCACAATTTTAAAGTCTACTATCACCTCTCCTTATTTATGGCACATTTTAAATTTTATGGAAGTAGTTTTAAATTTATTGTCTGGGAAATAAGCAGGTTTTATTCTTCATGATTATGATAACCGTGTATAAGTTAGCTCTTTGGGACATTTGCTATTTGTGTATTTGTACAGAGCTGCCCTCAAATGTGAGGGTGATTGTATTATTAAAGGGACCCTTTAAAAGGTGAGGCTTCTTAGCGGTCAAGTGCGCACAAACCATTTACCCACGTAACGGGGCTAGGGAGAAGAAAGTTACCTTGTTAGAAGTTACTGTAATGATCATGTGTGTATGTCAGTAGGGAAGCAGAATTCAATAAATAAGAAACTGTAGTTTATGGAACTTTGTCCAGGAATAACTTTATCATATAAAGGGAAGAATTCCTGCCATGTCCATGTCTACACTGCAATCAATGGCTCCTTTATGAGTTGAGTGACGGCCTCTCTAAATTCCCAATTCCTGGTCCTAAAGTTACCTGAGCAGTAGGGAGCTCTGAGAACAGCTTTTGGGGCAGCCTCACAACAGCTCTGAACTCTCTGCTGTCAAGAGTATGAAATATTATATTTGCATTTTGCATATAAATCACCAGACTAATTACTTACCCATTGTGGGTGTTTTAAATGGCACTTTTAAAGTTTGCTTGGGCTTAGGGTGAATTATTTGCCAAGACTTTGTTCCTGGAGTCATTATTCCTCTGGGACTTCTTAACCTTTTGCAAATTCATAGGCAGTTTTGTGTGAGGTAGTAGCTTGTAGCCTCTATGTGGGGAGCAGTCCTATGATATCCTGAATGGTGATAAGGAAGGGTCCTATATCCCAGAGTAATTACACCGGGAAAATAAAAAGCAGAAACTATGAGTAAAGAGTAGTCAATAAAGAATAGCAGCAAAAATAAGGTTACCTCCTTGGAATTAAGTATATGCTTGGATAGTCTGTTGATTTAACAAGTAGAAGAATTATGGGTTATAAAAAGTCATTGAATGTTTGCATATCAAGAAGCACAAATAAAAAAGTGTGTGAAGAAGTAAAATGAGGGAAAGCTGCCTCTGAGAATATAAATCTTGATAAAATTTAATAAACTACCAAATGGAATATTAGATACAGATGAGCAGAGGAAAATATTTTTTGTGTGTACACCCACAATTTAAAAAATGTGGTTTTTAAGACCAACATTAGCATTTTAGGAGAAGAACTGGGGGTGTGAGGTAAAGTAGCTGTGATAGTTACCAATTCCAAGAGGGCAACGAAAATTCTCCCCACCCCAAATCTCTCCCTGTCACCACCAGACCTTGGCTGGAAAGCCCTTCCATCGTAGTCCCGAATGAGCTGCAGAGCAGAGGTGAGGGGCACTGTCTCAGTAATGAAACACGCAGTTTCTTAGAATATTAGAAAAGTTGTTTCTAGATTCATAGAGATTTTGAGCTAGAAAAGATCATAGCGAACATTTTGTTCCTGTTCCATTCCAATACAGACATCTTACAGACATGACAATTGGGTGCCCCACGCAGTAAGTGACTTGCCCTAGATCACACAGCAAATTAATGGCATAAAAATGCTGCTTTTCAACTCTCCATCTAGATGTCTTTTTTTATATGACTGAGCACTGCCTGTATTCAGAAGGGGTAAGAGAAGAGGCTGGTACATTTCCCCGGGGGGTAAGTTCCAGTATTAGGGGAAGCATAGGGGGGGGGCCCACAGACTCAAGATCTTAGAAGCATTCTGGACTTGTGCCTAGCCACAGAAGTTTCCTATTTTGCCTAATATTGACTTAAATGCCAAGGAAAATTTAGTGCCATTAATATACCATCATGTGGTAGCTGGCTCTGCTGCTGATACAGTTAATCTGCAGGTAAACCATATCCCCAGTGAAATACTGTGTCTCTAGCACTCAAACACAGAATCCTGCCCTGACGCGAGCTTAATGCTAAGCTTTATCATTCACTCACAAGGCACAAGAACATTGGCTGTTTTTATATAGGCATTAGTGCATTTGGAGATCACTCTGGATTTCATGAGGGGCAGTTGTTATCCTGTTATGGAATGGCATCCATCTCAATTCTGCATCAAGACAACATATACTCATGGAAACCATGCCAAGTAGAACAAAAGTAAACATTCTCTGCCACCTAAAATGGACTGAAACTGGTCTAGTTTTTAACACTTCCATGTCATTTGAAAGTGAGTCTGTCCCCTTGAAAATACTATTACTGGTCCTTAATTTTTCCCAATAATTTTTGAACTAGCTGGCGTTCTAACATTAAATATTTTTAAATAAAATCTAGTGGGTGAAATTTCTTTTGATGGGATCCCAAACTATAGTTTTTCCCCCCACATAATTATAAGCTATCAGGTTTTCATTTGGTTATAAATTTTGTTTTTGAGGATGTCTTTTCACTATGTTATATTACCTCCTGACATTTAGGATTATTGGTATTTATTGGATTTTGGGGAAAAGTATAATAAAAAATGACAATAATGAACATCATTAAATAGGTATCAAAACAAAGAAATGACATTATTTCTCATTTAACTATAATAGAAAAATTCACGTAAATCTGCTTATTTTTACCACATTGAATACGATTCCAACAGTTTAAAATCTAAAATCCTTAGCAGACAAAGAGGACAACTTAAAAATCCTCACTTTTGATGAAAACCCTGAATATTAATCACCTTGGATGAGTAGTAACATACACAATGTGCTAACATTTCTTAACAAATGGATTTTTGTAAACAATGCTTCCAACAATATTTTATGAGCTGTCATTAACTTTCCAAAGATGTTGTTTTAGGTAGGAAACCTTAGTGATCCATCTCGCAAAGTGTGGCTGGAATGAAGAGACCCCTGAGATTGCTAAAGGAGGAGAACCGAAAGGGGGCCTGTGAAGTCATGACCCTTTAAAGGTGTGGGTTTACAGAGTGTGAAGCAGGCAATTCACCAGCTGCACCCCGGAAGCGGCGCTGCAAATGCCTATGTGTAGCAATCAGAGAACATGTCACTCTGGACGGCTGGCTACACCACTGCCACCACAGGCCCACAGGTAGTTTGCTCTCAACTAGGAAAGGCAAAAACTCCCTAATTTGGAATAGAGTTTAGTATTATTCAACAGAAGACTGTTACAATGAAAACCAATTAATTACCCTCTCTGTTGGGCTTTTTAAGGATCTTTTTTTAGCACTCCAGTCACCAGGACAAATCCACTAAGGACTATACTCAAATCTGAGGCGCAAACTCTTTTAAGCAAAGGCTGTGCATCCAGGGCCCACTGCTGGATTTCCAGGCCTTCAGGTGTGAGCATGAACGGATTGGCCCTGGTACTCTGTTAGAGGGTGAGGAGTATAGTTCCATCACTTTCCTAGGAGGTTCACAAATCAGAATTTATTCCACAGAAGCTTATTTCAGCTTAAAGGGCCAAATTAGCAATTGCCACGCAAGAATCGTGAGTTGGGTATCAAGATAATTATGGGTTTTTTTCATGTTATCAATAATCTATTTCTTAACAAAGTCACTGAACTACTTCTCTGTTTTGGTTTATCTATGTAGTGGATACACTCACTTTAATTTCCATGTTCTCAAAGAGGTGATGGTGGAAAGATATGTTGGTCAACATTTTTAAAGCTCTTTGAGTTCCTTAAAAAGAAAGCAGTCTTTGCAAAAAATACAACACAATATTTAGAGACTCTGTAATACTAGGTCAAAAATTCTAAATTTTGATTCCTTTAAGAGTACCTTTTTAAGGTGAAACATATTAGTGTATTGTATGTGGGTAGATATGATGCATATACCTTTTCTCTGATTACTAAGTAAAGAGCAAAAATACTAAATTATGGAATTTCAGGTCTCAAAGTGATTGTTATATAGAAGCTATAATTAAGTAAATAATTTCCCTTAATTTGGAGATTTTTGCCTCTTATCCCACTTTGAATGACACTCTCCTAAGTCTGTTCTGTAGGAGTGACAGTGCAACCTGTTTGAAGTCTAAATCCATGACACCCTTTGCAGAACAGTGGCAACCTGATCAAAACAGTGTTCAGGCAGAAACATTTTCTGCTAAAGAGCGCCAAATTCAGCATTTCTAAGGAGAATGAACACACACACACACACACTCCCCGCATTCAGAGCTGAGATTTTTCTTTAACCCCCAGCTAATAAAATCAGGAGGCTGCAATGAGGCTGAGCGGCACACAGTTTGATGTCCTCAGCAGGACACAGGGAGTCAGAAGTGGCGCTGTAAATCCAGATCGGGCCTTCAACACTGTGTTAAGTGTGGCCCAAGTCTCAGAGATTTCCTTTTGATGCAAGTTCAGTATATTAATGGGAAAAGCATTCCCTTTTATTTGTCTGTACTGTCTGCACCAGCAAGGCCGCCTCCTTTAGCCTGGGCCAGCATGGGAATACACACAGAGGCAATCTGTTGCAAATTAGCACAGCAACTCTTTCATTTAATAGTGAGTAATTGGAAGGAGCTAAGAAAGTGTAACTTATCAGACCACGTGACTATATCTGTTTGGGAGGACAGCAAGCCTCCCCTGAATTTCCCTGTGAACCCTGAGGCAGTAATCCCTCCTCAATGTCCACCTGACCTGGAAGAAAATACTGGTATGTGTTGACTGTGGTTTGGGAAGGTGGTTTCCTGGACTCCTGAAGGGGGTATTAATGACTCTATTAGAAATTTACCTTTCTTTAGATATGTTTTTACTCTCGCGCTTCCAAATGGTCTTGAAGTCACTGCAGAACTCGTACCACACCATAAACACGTGGCTGGGTGTGATCTCCTTCTCACCAGACTTTGGTTTCATCCCAAAATATCCTACTGTTGTTTCAAAACTGCAACAGGTGAGAGAAAAGGTAGAGAGAGTGAGGTAGAGGGTGAGAAACTGTCAATGGCCAAAACTCATCAGGGTGAGGAAACGGACCCTGGGGGAAGTTTCCTGCTTCTCCATTCTCTGACCCGGGAGCCTGGCTCATGACCGCGGCGGCTTATCCTGGGCCTCAGAAAGCCTAGTCACTCAGACTGATTTTCCAAGAAATTCAACTTGATTGGGGATACTCCTGGGCGTATCCTATCTGTATGAAAACCAGTATATATAACTCCAGGGGCTGTATATAGCAAAATCTTTTTGAATCTGTTCTTCATCTCAAATCCATGTCATTTACCGGCTCTTCATTTTGTGTTCAGTGATCCCACGGAACTGATGACATGTCGATTCTGTAGCATGAGAAGATACTCCCACTGGGAATAATCGATCTGTTGAATGTTTCATGGAAAATCAAGAGACTATTCTATCCCTTTTCTGGCATCCACTGGCTTTGTAATTCCAGGTCAATCACTCGGTATCAGGCTCTCAATTTTTCTAAAGGGTAAAATGAGACTTAGATTATATGATCTTTAAGAAGGCTGCATTTAAAAGCCTGATATGATACAAGAATACGAACCACCAATGTACAAAAACAGATATAGTTGAGGGCACAGCAAGGTTTGGATGAAAGACTATCTTTGATTAAAAAAAAAAGATCTCTGATATGGTCAGAAAAAAACCCAGGTTTTCCACAGTAGATTCCCAGATATCACTAAGAACCTCCTGACCTACCTACCCCATGGAGGCTCACTGCATGCCAGACTACCCGGGCCTCCCAAGCAGCCCTTCTTGGAGGCACTAGCTTTGCAGCAATTTATAGCTCTGCACTCAATCTTTCCCCCCAGCTACCCCTACCCACCCCAAACCTCACAAGCTCATTTGCCATGAGCAAGAACACTTAAATAAATGACCCCCTTTTCTAGGGTGTTGGAAACTAATCAAAGCAGGAATGGCTGGCCAGGTTTATTACTCAATGCTCTATCATCTGTTCAGACACAGTGATTTTTGTGGCCATCCTGAATACTGAGTTTCTAATGGAACTCTATTCAACGGCGATTGTAAAATCCTGAAGCCCCATTACTATTATGGAGCATACTTTCATCTCGTTCTCAGTTATTGGGCAATATGTATCTCATAAGATTTTATCACATTTCACAGATGAACTGTTAATTGATTCCATGGCTATGATTAGGTGAGATCCAAGCTGGAGCTGCAGCTCTGAGTCCCATAAATTCTTTGTGCTTCTGTAAATAATAAATCTGTTTTTAATGCAAATTAAAACTACTGGCCAGGGAATTTTGGCCCCACTTATTAAAAGACTGGTAGTGCATAAGTGGAGAAAGGCAATAACTGCAGTAATTTCTTAAGGGACTCTCCTGTAATTCCAAACATACATATTTTTGAGCAAGACCAATAATGGAAGAAAGCAGCAATGTCCATTTTCACCCCAGACATGACTCCTAATTCTGTGGCAGTCAAAATACTGATAAAACGAAATGCGCATTCTACAGCATATACTCTGGTTTCATTCAAACTGAAAATTATATTGATTGTACCATGGAAAGAAGTACATAGAGACTTATGTAACCTGTAGGAGCAGGCCATAAAGTTCTTATAGAGTCATGGACTTTAGAGTTGGAAGGATTTACAGGTTAACTTGTCCAATGTTCTCATTTTAGAGATGAGAAAACAGAGACCTGGAAAGACCGAATGACCTTTTTCACTGGCAGAGCTGGGCCTGAATCTTGAGTCGCCTCGTTCTCAGTGAGATGCTTTCTCCCTTCTACCATTCTGTTGCTCGTGCTCACTGACAGAGGCCTGTAAAAAAGTCTTTTTTGTTTGTTTGTTTTGTTTCCATGTTAGACACGGCTGCCCCCTGTGTCCTACACACTGTGCATTACTGCCAGAAGAGCGCGTTGGTTTTTCTCTTCTTTATGCTCAACTTCTTTAAAGAAGCATATTTATTTGTGCATTAACAGAGAAGAGAATAAGTCATTCACTTTTGCTGTTCAGAGGGACAAATTATTTTCCTAGTTTCCAGCAGGATATAGTGAAGAACACAGACCCTCCAGTCGTTGTGCTTCAAGGACCCCCCTCACCCTCGCCCCTCTGCCCAGGTACCTCCTGTGTTATTTGGAGGCTAGATTGTGAGCCCAAGATATGTAAATACTGGTGTAGTTCCAGGGAATGACAGCATCGTTTGTGGGTTATCACAGAGCTTGAAAAATGCATTTCATTGTCCTGGGGGCCTCATTGTCCCCAACTCTAAACTGAAGCTAGTCATGTACCCTGACCACCTCTCCCACTAGGGATTTGTGAGGCTCTGTTTGCTAACTCTCAAAAGGGGTGAAAACTAAAGGAAACATTGAATTTCAGCAGTTTTTCCCCCATATGCTTTAGAAACTAACAAAGCAAGTGAGCCTCTTCAGTAAAACCCAAGCAGACAGGCTCCCAGGGGATGGCCTTGCTTTGGCACTACACAGCTGTGACAGAGATGAAGTTGCTCTAAGGGTGGGCCTTATTTGATTTCAGTATTATCCCTGTGTTTGAGGAAAGGCTAAAGCTAGAACATGAACCTGAAAGTATTTGATAAGGTCTAGGCTATTGTCCTCCCCAAACACAACTCGCTCTTCCTTTCAAATTCAATTTTGATTCACAGACTGATCATTGAAATCCTTCTGAAATTGGGGCATGAAAATTGCTGATATTTACCAACCAGGTGAATTTTCTCCAAAAGACAAAGGGGTAAGCATGCTTTTAGAAATTTCTGTTTGTTGGCAGAGAAGTCTAAAACAGCTTTCAACTTTTAAAAGATTGACTCCTAGTCATATGTTACATTTCATAAAACTTTTTTACTTCACTCTAAACTACTCCCTGACTCTCCTCCCCACTGCTATCATTCCTGTCTGATTTGTATTTCTTAAATTTAGCTGAACATTTTTCAAGTACAGACAATGACTGTATCACACAGCCCATAGCAAAGTGAACTGTTTTACTTTCACAGTGGTGAGAGGCCAAAGCGGAACACATCCACTTATTGTTTTACACGCATGCTTTTAGAAACTGCTTAGAAAAAGCAAATATTCCTTAGCCTCAGAGTAAATTGTTTCTCTTGAGAATAAAACTTAAGAATTTACTGAATCTCACATGCATATTGCAACACTGACCACCAACCTCCTTAAAGAGTGTAAACAACCGCGGTTCCTATATTAAAGATGGGATCTAACACATTTCATGTATGACATGAAAGCTAGACTACCTTCACCACAAAGTCATGGAAAATGCTGACAACCAAAATTCATGACCCCCCCTCAGCATAACTAATGCACAGCAGCGGCTTCGGCCCCTGGAAGGTGGGCCCCCTCTTCCTTAAGCAAGAATCCTGAGGAAGTATTACAAGTTTGACATCCGCTCGAGAAATCAAATTTCCGTTTGTCTGGATACCAATATGTCTTTGTTGATGGTCTCTCCCGCACATGATGAAAATTTCTATGACACAGACATATCATTTTACACACTGAGGAAGGGAAGCTTCAATATAGGGGATGGGCCACAAAAATCTAAAATTGTCTTGATTTTCAAAGATGATGATGTTAGGGTGATAGTCATGATTCAAGAACATGTCTGCACTTAGAAAAATGCAAGATTTGCCTTAACCTCACTTTTATCTGTGTTTAATTTTTATCTGTGCCAGTGCCGTGGGGAGTGGTAAGATGTTGGCGCCTGGTAATGCAGGACAGAGCACTGTCTGTATGTTTTCAGGACTCTTGGAAATTACAGCTAACCAGAAGGAAAATGGCTCATTTCTAGAGTTTGTTCATTTGCATTTGAGGAACTCTCCTCACACATTAGTAAAGCTCATTTGTCCTTATGCGCTACTTCCTACCCTTACCTCTCATTTAGTTTTCTGGTACTTTTAGAATTGGTACCAACAAAATGTATCTTAGTTCTCTTCCCTCAATATGAGAATGCCTTAGTACATTGCCATCCACCCTTCTTAGAGGAAGGGATAGCCAACTGACTAACCTAGCCAACAGACAAAAGGAAAACCCTATAAGGAATCAGAGCCAGTGATTATTGGGCTCTACCGGGTGAGGGGATGGTTCTGCTTTGGTACCTATGACGAGAGAGAAAAGCAAAGAGGACTGAAGTGGGCAAGGGGTTGAACAGAAGACCCCAATTTCTGGGGAGAGTCTCCATCTACAGAGGTCAGTCCCTTCTCCACATTTGCCCCTGGTTACAATATGCTCCGGGACCTGAGGAGAGACGTGGTAAGTCTCCTAGGTGTTTGTAATACCTGGTTTGATCTAGTTGTAATGCTAAGAAGGATCACATTGTTCCCAACTCCCACGGACCCAGGAGCAGAGTGATGGAGGAGAGGCAAATACATGGAAATAGTGCCATGACATGTGAGGCACACGGCTCTCTTCTGGATGACTCTGCACTTGACAAAAAATATTTCACTCCAGCTCCTGATAGAATCTTACGGCATAGTCTCAACAAATGGAGCCCAAAGAATGGCTAGTCAGACATTATGCTAAGTGAAATAAGCCAGTCATAAAAGGAAAAATATTGCACTGTCCCACTCATATGAGGCGCTTAGAGCTGTCAAAGTCACAGAGACAGGAAGGAGGTCGGTGGCTGCCGGGGGCTGGGAGAAGGTGAAGATGGGGAGTTATCGTTTGGTGGGCACAGAGTTTCACTTGGAGAAGATGGACACGCTCTGGAGATGGATGGTGGTAGTGGTCGCACGGCGATGTAAATGTACTCAGTGATAATAATAATAGTTAAAAAAGAATGGCTGACCCAAGGAAGAAGTGGAGCCATGTCAGAGCTGCCTACCTTTTCTGTGCATTCTCCAGCTGACTTTCTTCCATTTTATGCTCTTTTTTGGCTGTGGAAGAGAAATAATTATGATTGAAACAGCGTGTTCTTCCAGTATACTTTTTTGTGCACTCTTCTGACTTTGGTTACATGCATCCATGATCAAAGTCAGTCTGAATCCAGGGGCTGGCGGCCCTACCACATGTCCCGGAAATAGCCCTCATTTCGTTACATCTGCGACCACGGCTTTCTTGACAACAGCTATAGTCGCCACATAATTTGTTGTTCTCATTGGGACACTTCTGAGAGTGAAAGTAAGCGATATTGATAATTACACCTGGACAGAGACATAAATTGGAATAATCCTGGCCAGACTGGTACACGTGGTCTACCTAGTAGCTGGCCTCCCTGTGGGCTCTGACATGTGCTCAGGGCTCATCCCCCTTCCAAGACATAATACACCCAGTACCATCTGCAGCAGTTCTGCTCAGATTCAAGCAGATCCACTGGACCCTTTCGCATCCTGCTTCTATATCATAGGCCCCCCTGGCAGTCTGGGGAAGCCTAGGAGAAAGGGAAGCCTTTCTCAGGATGTTTTTAAGTACATTAAAAAATACTTAACATTACTAAGGAAACCAATGATGCTGAAATACAATTTAGAATTTTAGAATTAAGATTAAGAACCCATGCTCTGTAGGGACTATTAGGAGGTTTAATTTTTGGGTGGTTCTTTTACATATTCTTCTAATGAGAAGATAATAATTATTATATGATGATACCACTCTTACACTTTAAAAATATCTAGAAAACAGGCAAGTCATAATCTTTATAAGCCTTAAGATTCATTTAAGGCTACAATGATGTAAAATGAATGGGAAAAATCAATTATATCTAGGGCCTATTTTGTGATACTCCCTGAAAGGTATTAAAAGATTTAAAAATACTATTTTACTAAGCCTAGCTCTGACATGTACTACCTGGGTGACTGTGGGCAAGTTACTCATGACAAACTGCATAGTTATTGCCTTATCTGTCCTATAAGAATAGCCACAGTGACTGCAGTCACACAGCTGTTATAAAGATTAAACAGTACAGGTAAAGTGCTTAGCACATAGTATGTGATAAGTGACACAGCAGGCATTATTAGTACCTCATCACTATTAACTTCATCACTGATTTTAAACTGTAAATTTTAGTAAGTTGCTCTCCTGCTTAAAAACCTTCCAGTGGCTTGCTGTGACCTTGATATAACCTCTAAAGTCTTTACAATGTCCCATTGGGCCCTGCAAGTCTGTCCCTGGTCCCTCTGTGACATCATATCCTCTTGCCCTTGCTCATTCCTTTCCGGCCTCACTGGCTGGCTGGCTGATGCTTGAGCGTGCTGAGCATGTGCCCTGGGGATGTTTGCACTTGTCAGTCCTCCTCCTTGGGGCGTCTTGCCTGCACTCTTTGCATGACTGGCTCCCTTACTCCACTGAGGTCTCCGCTCTCACATCACCTTCTCAAACTTCATTAAATAAAAGATCAGTCCCTGCTGTGCATCCCGCCCCTCCCCCAACTCTCTTTATCTCCTTGGTTACCTTTGCCCTCATAGCCTGTCCGCCTGACAGACTATCCGTTGACCTGTGTTTATTATATGGCAAATGAATGTAAGCTCTGGGAGAGCAGCGACTTCATTTGGCTTGTTTCCTGTTGTGCCTTAAACATGGGAATGGTGCCTATTTATTATGTAAATTATTTTAGCTTAAAAATACGTGTAGTGGATAAAGGTTCCTCAAAAAAGAGCTACTTGGTTTTCTCAACATAAAACTTTAAAGTTAAAATATGAACATAGGCAAAAGAAGCACGTCAGTCTGAAGTTTTACACTATTATATAACTCTGGTAAATTTCAATGAACAAAATGATCTTTTTTATTTTAACATGATTTGGCTTTGATAACGACACCATTTTAAGTAAAGTTACAGTTATGGCCATCTTTTGCAGGATGATTTCCTCTCCTCGTAGCAGGAACCTTCATGAATTAGTCTAGTACTTAGCCAGTTAGATACAGAGAAGTGACCTATGTCTTTCACAGGCTACCAGGTTCCCCAAGATGTGAAACAAACTGGTGGTTCGTTCCTATACAGTGATTCTTAATCACATGCATGGCCAAACAAGAGGAAAAAGTCCTCTGAGGCCTGAGTGATCTTCCTGGAGTACCTATGCTGTTCTCCATCTCCAGATGGTTTCTAACTAGATACTTCAGGCTGTGCTAAGTGGACTGTGGTTAAGCTGTTGTTGAATATAAATTTAGTGACAAGAAATACCCTTTCCACACTGAATTAAGCATTAGATAAGATTCTGCAACATCTCTATGAACATGGTTCTTTGGAAAAAGCCAACATCCAAAATGTGAAAAATGTAATACTAAGAGGCAGTGCGCACTGCAGAACCCGAGGGCTTGAGGGAGGGAAAGCCTTCAGGAAATGAGAAAAATCTAGGGTCTCAATCTTTCTTAACAAAGGGCCCGTGTACGGATAGGAATGGCAGCCACCTTCATGGTGGGCCTTCAATGCTCTATGAGCCTGAATATTTCTCCTGCCACAATGTGTGAAATTTCCAGCCATGCCATTACACATTTTAAGTTTTCAAAATGCTCTAAACAAAACAAAAACACATTATCTGGAAGGAATATGTTTAAAGACTGGAGTCACAAACCCAAATTCTAATATCATCAACAAATAAAGTAACTGTAGGCCAGGTGTAAGGATCCTAATAGTCAAAAATTCTATTCCTGGCTTTTTAATACTGCAACTGACGCGGTCTCCATGTAAGGAAGCCAACAGGGCATGGTGGGGAAGTGGGAGGGCCGTGTTCCATTTACGGGAAGGAAGGCGCTTGCCATGGATACCAGCTCTTCTGCCTTTTTCAGAGAAGCTAGGATTTTTAAATGATTGCTCCCAAGCTAAAAAAAAAGAATGTTGCAAACCTACGATAGGACAAAGAGGATATTCCGGTGGCCCTATCTGGCTCTGCAAGCTCTGACGTAAGCCTTTTGTAGCTATGGACAAGATGATGCACGAGGGTTTGTTCTTTCATTGCCCCTGCTAGACCCTAGTCTAGGTGCCTGGGACTCCGCAGGGAAGAAAGCAGGCAAAAGTCCTTACAGAACTTTCACTCTAGTTGGGGAAGCCAGAGAGTAAAACCTAAGAGAATATGATCCAGTGCAAGTAATTTTTGATAAGGGGAAGCAAAAAAAAAAATTTCAGCATGATTGTTGCCTGTAGAAGGAGACTTAGGCCAGTTGCTGAACTACGGGGTGCCTGGCTGGCCGAGGCATGCAACACAGGTAGGTGCAAGGCACAACAGAGGAATGAGATAGTGTTTGAACAGTAGATGGCAAGTCTTAGATGAAAACTGTCATTACCCTACACTTTGACTAGCAGAGGCCCTGAATCTCTGTGTGGGATTGACTCAGTCTTCTATTCTATTCTTCAAAGCTGCCTGGATAGTAGTATTCAGGTGCTCCTTTTTCAGTCTAAATTTGGTACTGTGAATGTGCTGGTGGTGGGGGGGGGGTGGGGGTGGCGCTGGGTAGCCTTCTTGGAAGAGTGAGTTTGGAATTGCTGTCAGATACTGACACAGCACCAGGGGAGAGAGAGACATAGCAGGCATTTCCAAACTTGTTCTTTCCTTCACAAGAAGCTGTTGCATTGTCTGCAATGAGTTAAGTATTATTATTTCCAAGTCAGGGGAATAAAGTAGCTAGCTGCTTAGAATGATGACAGTCTCACATTTCAAGATAATAAAAACAGATCAGAGTACTAAAAATTAGAAATTTCGCTTAACGTTAATTCTGCCTTGCAAACTTCTTCACTAAGGCTATGTATACACTGATGATGGTGACTTTCTGGAAGTGCTTGGAGAAAGTGGAGTGTTAAGTTTCTATACTTTCTGTGTTACTAGTAGGCTGCGTTGCCTTTCGTAAACTTTTTCTCCTTTAAAGAATAATATTTATTTTTCATAATTCTATGTTGCAGAGAAAGCAACATGGTTTCTTTAGATGTTTCTTGTTTAAGGATTTAAGATATGAATGTGGATTTTATTTAATGCAGCCTTTACTAAATAAAGACCATTTGCTTTTGTGTACATCTTAAATGCTTTGGAATTTTGTTGCCTGGTTCATTTGATGGCCCTTGTCTCATTAGTTATCATAAAATCACCCCACAATAACAATTCCGAAATCCTTAAGTACTGTGGCCTACCAAGTGAAGCAGACATAGGCCTTTCTATTCAATGGTTGTAGGCCCAAGGAAGGCACCTCAGAGCTATAGTTAAATGCCAAGGTTTAAGCCCAGTTCCGTCACTTCACATGCCATAGACAAGTTGCATGTGTCCTAGTTTCCTCTTTGTAAAACGAAGATAACCATTACCTCCCACACTGTTACAATGGCTACATGAAAAGGACATATGACTGGCTGAACCAGTGTCCCTGCAGTCAGACCTTGATGGTTCCATGTCATGTCGAGGCTGCTGGGGGTTCAAACTTCCAATGGGACGTCTGCTTTGACAAAGTTAAATGCAGGTGTAACGACGTGGGAAGAGCTTGGGCTTTGCCTCAGGAGGACCTGGGTTGAATTTCTGCTCTGCAACTTAACTGAAAGATCTTGGGGAAGCCATTTAACTCCACTGAGCCTTACCCATAGAATTAGAATAATATGATCCACTTCGCCAGGTGGCTGTGACTATTGGCTGTACTGAACATGAAAGATTAATACAGTGACTGACATATGCCAGGCACTCAAAAATGGCTTCCATTTATTATTTGCCAGCTAGAAGGAAATTCTAGTGGTCACTATTTCTGCTCTCTGACTTTGGGATGAATAATAGAAAATTTCAAGCTAAATGTTCCTTTCTTTCCTAAGAATGCTCACAACCACTCTAAGTAGACAGTTGTTCTGCCTGTGATCATTTTCAAGTAGATCAGGTGTCTTGAGCTCCAATCCTCAGTTTCCCCATTTCACTCACAAAGCTGACATCCTGAACATGTCCCTTAAAGCTTTGTACAGAAGAGCATTCCCTAGGTCCGACCTAAAGCAATTTTGTTTGCTGTTTGAGCCTATTTTGCTTTATTCAGGACTTGGGGACAAGAGAAACTAATTTACGATCTTGCAAATACCTGGGAGTCTAAGGGGTGGGTGTGAAGGGAGAGGTGTCTATGATTCTCATCTACTTCTTTTTTCCACTTTGTGATCGCTGAGGTATGCAGTCTTTGACCTGATTTACGGAACCACTTCCACAATACTAAGTGAAAGATAATGATACAGAGGTCTGTTTTAAAAAGGTAAGATTTCTGAGAGCAAAGACTCCCTCTTTAAGCGGTAGGCTCTGTACGGCGACCTGTAACAGGCGCCCTGCGTTGCACAAGAAACCCAGTTCTCAGCATTGCCACCAAATTGCCCTTTACAAGGCAAAGTAGATGATGCCCTGGCTCTGTTGAGGGTGCTCACTAGCTCCCCCTCTGTCCAGGATGAAGTACTCCCACACGGCATGGTAAGCCCTTCGGACTGGTTCCTGCTACTTCCCTCAGGCGCCCCAGGCTCCTGTCACATGGGACTCCTCCCGGTTCCGGCCACCCAACCTGTTTTCTTGCTCCTTTATTTTAGGGCGTATTACTGCTTTCTCTGCTTTGAATGCCTCCTCCTCCCTGCCTTTCTCCTTCCCAAACACCCCCACTATAAACCTCTTTTCCGTTTCCCAAAACCAAGCTTTGAAGTTACCACCTCCACGGAGAGGGGAGCCTCTGTTTCTGAGGCGCTCCAAGAGCTCTGTGTCCACATGCATGGGATGTACTGGGATCAGCTGCTGGCAGTCTGCGTTTTCCTGCTAGATTCTGGGTTTCCTGAGGACAGCAACCAGAACCTACTTCATAGATTTTCTCTCATCTAACACCTGGTAGCTACTCCACTTACTTGACAGATGGGTAAACTGAGGCGAGGGACGCACACTAACAGCACACGATTCCTGCTCATCATCTCCCCGCTGGGGACCAGAGCACATTTCCTGGCACAGCAATTTCTAATCTTCCATTTATTTTTTGCATCAAAGTAGAACCGAATCCAGTAGAATCGAGGGGCAAGAGAGTACTATTTTTCATACTGTTACACCGTGTTTTAGATTGCTACGTTATTTAGACTGCTATACCACAGGCACAATAACATTAACCCTTGAGTTTCACCTGCATCAGACTGAATTTTTAAAACACAGTAAGAATGAACAATGTAAAATCTGTAAAGGTAAAATGACATTTTCAAAAAATATTCAGACTAAGAACATTCATCATGTAAATGTACCAAAACATCCAAAGTTTCATCTTCAAGAGGGTGGCATTCTGCACTCGAAGTGACTGGAAAAGGAGGTCACTCTTCAAAGAAAGTGGGGTTTTATGCCAAATATAATTAAGTCATATTTACGGAAACTCATGTGGGAGGTAATAAATTGTGAAATGAGGGGAAGGGACAGACGTTGGAATATCTTCCTAGTATTCTTTACACAGTCTATTACACTTTAATATACCATGGTTTATGGACCTGACATGGTTGGTATAAACCAACAGGATGCACAGTAAAGAAGCTGTTTTTATTATAGCTCTACAAACAGAGGGGCCGAGGGATGCTGACACAGAAACAAAGGGACCCCACTCCACTGCATGTCGTATCCGTCTGAGGTGAACACGGCAGTCATTTTTCGTTTCTTAGAAAATCATCCCGACATGTACTTCCCAGGAAAAAAGAATGCATTCACCAACAGAGGCAACGGCATGCTGACATTGGAAAGGGGGATGACTTTTTAACACTTACTTGAGAGGAAAAAATATAAACATATAAAACCATTGAGTTATGGAGTGGTCTCACTCTTACACTTTTTCTCTTGGTATGCTTGCCCACAGAGGATATCCTCCTGTCTTCTTATTTTGTAAGTTTTCTGACTGTGGTTAAACTAGACAAATGATCATTTCTGGCCCGTTACAGAGTTTACATTTGTAAATGTCTAGCTGGATAGTAAAGTAAAGAGCCATCTGTGAGATTTTTCTGTGTAAACTGGCACGGGGCTGTGTAAAGGCATGATATCAAGATTGCTATTATATGGGTGTAATTTGATTTCCAGGTCCCCCGTTTAAGGCTAAAGTGCACTAGAGAACCCAGTCTTTCAATGAAAGTACCAAGTAAAAGACATTGCATCACAAGACTTTGAGGGGGGCTTTAGAGTCATAAAATCAACACCCAGATAAAAGGAGCCTTACAAGTTATCTAGTTCAACCCTTAGACTAATGTTTGAGCTGGGATCCTCTTGTATTTAGTTAGACTTTCCAGATCTCATCTTTTTCATCATTTCTATTTGCCATTTTCAGTTGCCCTTTATAATTGAACCTGAGTATTTTTAGGGGCATCAAAAAAAAAAAACCCAAAATGTTGGTACCAGCTAACTTGGACACTGGGCCTTTCTCCACCAAGGTTCTCAACTGAACTGCAGGAGTCAAAAAATTATTTGAGCAGTCATTCTCTCAGCTGCCTCCCCCATTCCCAACCACATGCATAGGGAGAATTTACACACAACAGTGGCCTTGGGGCAACAGGGCTTAATACTCTCATAAATGGTTGAAAAAAGTCATTTCGGATGCACTCAAGCTTACAAATGACTTAAGATCTTAAGTTTACATTTACATTTTTTATTTCTATACCCAGGCATGATAACGTTCAAATACCTCATAAAATATCTCATTGGTATAATAATTCAAATTAGGACAATCTCTCTGGTTATATAATGAAAACAACTGTATTATTCTTTTATATTCTGTGATGACCATACCATAATAACTATTTGTGTAGGTGGTGAGTACAGTTTAAGAGACCACACTTTAATTCTAAGTGTTCACCAGATTATGCACCTGTCGGTTGTCTGGAGTAACTATTGCAAAATAAACATTATATACATTCACAGTTCTAGAAGGTAATCAGACTAAAAGTATAATTGGGATCTAAATGGAGTAAATTTATCCAATTTTATTTATTTGTAAGTCAAGCCACTGTAAAAAGCTCTATGACTCTTTTTAAAAAAATATCATCACCGTAGATGGAACTTCTGCCCCCTCAGGTCAATTTTTTCAAACATTCACCATATTGACATAACACTCAATGTTCAGACTTTATAAGTTCTGCTTATTCTCCTTAAAGGCAACCATTTAACTGACTCTTAATATTTCACTGTCTTTTTCCTCTGCTTCTGCACAGTCCAGGGAAGTCTCTCAATGCTGTACAACTATCAGTACAGAGCGATTTTTTGGATTCAAGATGATATAGAAGAATTACTTGAGAAAGTTGGTAAGTTAACCTAGCTATAACCTAGTCCAAAAATTTTATTTTACAGAAATGAGAAAATGGAGACCCAAGTTGATGATTTTCCTGGGTCACATGGATAGTGGTGGAATCCCGGTCTCTTGACTCATAATCCAACAGACTTTCTAATGCCCCCTGCTATTCCCCAATGGGCTGTGTTTTTCTCTAGAATTTGTAGGCACTAGAGTGGTATCTTAGAGCGGCACTATACTGTACAATTTCCACAGGCGTGTAGACACCAGAGAGTGCCAAGATGGAATTTCAGCTTTCACTCTGAATATTCTGGCTCTCGCTGCTTTAAAACAGACCATGGGGGTAAAATTTTAGAATGATCCACTGAGAGGCTCATTAACACTAATGGGAGTCAGGTGCTTGCATTTTCAAACAGGGCCTAAAATTCTCCAGGTTATCTCATCTTGTAGGCCCATATATATCTTTAACTTAACAGCATTAATAGAAGGGACAACACTTTTACAAAAATATCTTTTCTTATTTTTTCACAGACACTTCTAAACAAGCATATTTTTTAAATACAATTTTCACTTGAGAGTAATTTGTTCATAAATCCTGTTTCCTACAGTGTCTTCCCTGTCTGCCTGCCATCTCATTCCCAACAGGTAGGCTCAGCCCTTCCACAATGCTTTAGAAGTTTTTCAGGGGCCATGTAGGGATAGTGAATTCTTCAGTCTCATCAGTTGGAGAGCAGACACGAAATGAGTCATCATTTAGGAAATATTAGGAGTCACAAAGAAGCTAGATTTGTAAAAGAGGGCTGCTGCCCCATTTTGTTTCATCAAGAACCTTGGTGAAATTTCAAAACAATGGGTTCAGAGTCTTAAGGCTTTTAACAGCCACTTGGTGATAAATCACAGGTACGCTGATATTGGAAGGTCTTTCCCAAACAATTCCTCCTATCTTGGTATTAGCACTAACCTAAGGGTGTCTAATTTCTGGAAGGCATGGACTATATGGCTTTTTTTTCCCTAACTTTGTATTCAAAATGCTTAGCACTTGAGACTATAAACTTTGTGTTTATAAATCAATAACTTGTTGCTCCATTAACTGATGAGAATGACTATATAAGCACCCGCCGGCTTGAATTTATAAGCAGGTTCATGAGCAAAGTGGTGACTGGCTCCATGCTCATTTTTTTTCTGATTTCAGGTAGTTCTTCAAAAGCAAGGGCCTAATTTATTGGTTGTTTAAAAAAATTTTTTTCATAGCATTTAGTACTTTAGTTCTCAGCAAGTATTTCTTAAGCTTTGCGTGAACCAAAATGGGGGAAAAAAAGTTCACGAATTGGCTTCTTTGGTTTTCCCATAACTGCCTCTGACGACGGTCTTCGTTTTTAGGTCCGTTACTGATTCTTCATGCCTCAACTTGTCCATCTGTACACTGGACACAATGAAGCCTCACATTTGAGAACTAGTTTGGGAAAACCTAAGGCATTACCTAGTGGACACCTCTCATGCTATAGTTTAAAAGTAAGCGAAGTGAAACAACAGGGCATTGAATAAATAAATACCAGAATTTTATTATAGTAGACTGGTCTACTGGACCAGGACTCCTGCAGATCACAGCTAATGGGATCCAAGGATGGTTTAATACAGCTGACCAGAATAATCAGATGGAAGGTGGTGGTGGTGGTGATGATAAACAGTCACTGAGTATTCAGTGTGTGCCCGGTGATATGCGAAGGGATTTATATGGATCGTTTAACCTTTCCAATGCACTTATCAAGTGGGTTCTCTCTGTGGGTGAGAGCGGAGCCAAAGCTTCGACTTGCTCCATTGCTTTCTAGTTGCTGAACTTGGGCAAGTTGTTTAACTTGGCTAAGATTGAGTTTCCTAATCTATAAATGGGGGCACTAATAGGGCCTATATGAGATAGTTTTAATAATTCACTGAGACGTGTGTGAGGCGCCCAGCCATTGCCCCTGGCACGTAAGTTCAGTAAATGCCAGTATCACGATCATTCCTGCCACCCCCACTGCCACCCCCACCGCCTCCACAATACTTGGTTGTCCAGTGAAATTTGCTTGTCCAGCTTTTTCTTGGGGTCCCATGAGGCTTGTCTGAGGTTTCTCTTTAGTAACATGTGTACCCCTCCAATTAACTCCCCAAGACCTAAGCAAATGTACGTGATCCAAATACCCTGAATCAGGCTTTTTAAAGGATATCATGGGAAAACATAATGACATAGTTTTAAGTGAAAATATTCAGAAGGTAAAGCAGTAGATACGGTATGTCTAAAATTGTGTTCAAAACATATATCACAGAAATAAATATCAATTAAAAATATCAGAAGGTAATATACCAAAAATTATAGTTGCAATTTCTGCCTCTCTTATTGATAGGCTTTTTATTTTTCATATCTTTAACTGTTTTTCAAAGAAGTAGCATCATTTAATATAATCAGAGAAAGAAATCATATATGCTGTTTGGAAGCAGCACACTGAGAGTGAGTGACTTCCCCGAGGCCATACAACTAGTTTGGGGCACAAAAGAAAGAACTTGTCCCCTTACTCCAGTCTAGTTTTTGGTAGAGCATGCTGTCATTCTTTATGGGTTACTGCTTTAAAAAACCACAAAACTCATATCATTACAGAGTAGAAAATTAGAGAAAAAAGAAGTCATAACTGAAAAACAAAGATCTACAGTTCTAAACTCCTTTATTATACCTTACATATACACACACAGTTGAAATCCTATATCTATAAAGTAAACATACCATACTTTTATGCATTGTCCACAAATATATATAACATGAAGAATGGTTTTCATCATTGTAAAGATGAAAACTTAGATAAAAAGCTGCTTTTCATGGTCAGATATCTTTGTGGCCTAAGACTGATCTCAGCTTATCAAAAATGAAGAAGAGAAAGAAGGCCATACTCATATATCAGATAAAATATAATATGGTATCCACACCTCTACAGAGCTTTCCTCTTCATCTAGATTTATCTATACTGAAATTAAACTATGCTATTTATCTATCTTTATAGCATAAGACATTTGTTAAATTGAAGCTCTCTCTCTAGAGAGGTTAAGTGTTCAGACGACTAGTCGGAAACATGTCCTCTCAGTAATCATGCAACACCCACTGATACCTTTAAACCACTTTCTTTTAGAATGCTGGTAAAGGTTAAGGAAACCATGTGTACAGGACCACAGTAACTGAAGAAAGTCTAGCTTTGCTGACAATCTGCTATTGCTTTCTTTGAACACCGAAATAACGTTCACATGGTTAAGGACTTGTTGCAGCTGGGGTTTAAACTGGTCTACTAGGAATGGTACCCGAGTCACTTTAACTTCAATAGTTGTAATGTTACTAAGACTCTAGGTGCAGGGAGGGTTAAGAAATAGTCTGTTTCTTGGGCATATTTCTAAGAAAAGAAAATACTGGAAGCTCTGGGATTCCCAAAGAAGACACTACAGGAAGATATTTTGCACATTGAAGTTATGCTGGTACAAGTTAGGCAGAAGTACCATTAGCACAAGTGAGCGTCATCAGGGTCAGGGGAGGGAAACAAAGATGCTCGGCCTTAGAACTGAGCACACCTCTTCTAAGTCCGCGGGTCTGAGGGCGCTGGTGGCGGGCTTCATGGGGCTTGAAGTGGCCCCTCGGGAGTCACCTTTCAACTGCAACTGCCATCCGCCTTTTCCCCCCTTTTCTGGATATTTGAGGAAAAAGGAAACAAGAAAAATAGTGCATGTGCCTTTCTTAAGTATGGTCTCTACTAACATTTTGACTTATTGCCATTAACAAAAGTATATATTTACGATCACAATCATTTTGCTTTATTGTATAGTTGAGGTCATATTGAATACATATTCGGCTTCTTCCTTTTTCACTTAACACATCAAGGCATAAGTCAACTTTTAATTGAACACTCATAGATAATTTATCATTTATAATTTAATTTACAATTATTGAGAATAATTATTGAAAAATAAGCCTTTACTTCAGAGTAGGTATAGAACCTCTTCAGATAAAACAGAATAATTGTCTAGCAACCCAGGATATCATTTCAAAAAGTTTCTGGCATTATCTTTTAAATGTAATCTTGTAGGAGAAAAATGTTTAATTGTAAAGGACTATTAAAATATCAAGTTCAATTAATTTTTATCTTTCACTCAACTTGGAAATAATCCATTGCTTTACCTTGTTGTCTTCTTTTTTGTGGCTTAGTAGAGACATGTTTTAGAAGACTGTAAGAAAATCATGTCTAATGCTGCAAAGTAAGTTGAAGTTTCTTTCCACTATGCTTCAATCTGATATTTCTGTTCTGTATTTGGAAAATATAGGATAAAGAAAATATCCATAATAGGAAAAAATACTGAGGGTCAGTATATGCTTGGAAGCAAGTGTGAGGCCTCTGAGTTTATGACAACACACACATCCTCTGTAGGAAATAGGTCTCCCTTAAAATCTGAGAGAGGTGGAAATGTTCAAATATTAGGTAAATTGGATAAGTGCCACTGTCTCCTTTAGGCAGGAGCCTGAAGCTAATTGTGCAAATTGGCATGAAGCTGATTTCAGAAAGGAGAAAGAAGAAAAAAAAAAAAAAAAGAAAAGCTCATGAAACCAGAGGCTTGAAATGTTTTACTGGAGAAAAACCATAGCATTACCTCCTCCTGGGGGATGATAACAATGATTTATGAAGCTGAAGTCATTTCTTGTGATTGCACTTTAGGGAGATTGGTTTCGCATGATCTGTGAAGCCAGGCAACGCAAGCTCAAGAACCACCCCACATGTTCAACTCAGGCTTGGAATCTGCCCTCTTCAAGGGGATTCCAGAGCTCTGCGGAGTGGGGGGAGAAGCCGCTGCTTTCTGATCCATGAACCCCCTTCTCTCCTCCCACAAGCTCATTAGGTGGACACTTGGCTCTCTTACTCTCTCTCCTTTTAAAAGCATTACTACCTTTGCATTGTAAATTCACAGCAGGATAGTAGCAAAGCCCAGATTAATTCCCCGTGGATTTATATGGGTCGTTCTCACCCGCGATGACTTGCACCATTTCAAAGGTGCTTGCGCTGCAGTTTTTAACGACTGGTCACTGACTTTATTCTGGCACATGGCGGCTGGCGCCGTGACATGAAGTGAGCATTTTATTCCTGAATTAAAGTGGATATTTGACAGTTTCTGTCAGAAAGTTCAGAGCAAAGAATCTGTGAGATAAGATTTATTGCATATTTTATCTGGGGTACATCTGTTTCTTTGCTAGTTTTGGTCCTTCCCTTAAAAAAATTTAAGGAAGTTTCCTAAAGAAATATAATGACTGATAGGAAAAAAAATCCAAGGCAGAAGGAAAATATCATCAAATGGTTGGGTATTTAGGACCTAATTTAAAAAAACAAAACAAAAGCAAAAAAAAAAATCCACTCCTCATTTTGAAGAGGAAAAATGACTCAGAGTCATGAATAAAAGCTCAGGGAAACAATGCTGTTATCATTGGCAATTACTTCATGGTGGTTGGATGCCATTTATACAATAAAGTTAAAAATTTAAGTGCCTAGCCTACCATTTTCTGCATACTTGAAACGGGACTGGAAAGAATAATCTGCCTTTGACGTACTTTTTTAAGATTTCACCATTCCAAATGGTGAACTAAATAGGAAGTCCAGCCGCATGAGTGTGGAACCAAAAAAGTATAGATATTTAAACATTTAAAATTGACATGCCTACAGATAAATGCAGACAATTTCCAACCAAGGTCTGCCAGAACAATGTGAAGGGCATATATGAACTTCATCCTCATCTAGAAGTTCCTCCTATACTGCAGCAAGTGGGCACCAGAACAGAGATGTGTGATTACATAAACACAGGGCTCAGACTAGAGCCTTGGAAAAGACAGGCTACTTTTTCTTTTAGCTGCTATGGGAGAGAGGGCCTTTATTTCAGAATACTGCAAAACTGAAAACAAAACTTCCACTCTTGAAGAGTTTGAAAAATTAATTTTTGATTACTTTAGGTAATATGTCTTCTCCCTTTCAAAACGTTAAACATTACAGATAAATTCCTCTTTACGGGCCTCTGCACCCCACCCTTTGCCGCAGCATGCATCCTCACCCTCTCAAGACTCAACTACTGTTATTTTTTTCAGATATACCCTTCCAGAATTTCTGAGTGTCTCTGTGCTGATATGCAAGGTGCTTCTAAGTCAGACGTAGGAAGTACTCTTGCGTGCTCCTCAGGTATGCACGGCTTTATTTTTAGTTGAGGCTGAAAAATAGTCCTCCATTGTGAGAGTACCAGTTTATACTCCTCACAGGAAATAACTGATGTTCTCAGACTAAAATTTTTGCAAATCACATAGATTCTGATACAGATCCTACTATGTTTATTGCAAATATTTTTTCCCATGCTTTTGCTTGCCTTTTGACTTTGTTTACAATGTCTTTCATTTATAAAGCTAATTTTGAAGTAGTCAATAAATACCTCCTTGTCTTTTTTTTAAATTAATTAATTAATTAATTTTATTTTGGTATCATTAATTTACAATCACTTGAACATTATGGTTACTAGACCGCCTATTATCAAGTCCCCCTCACATACCCCACTGCACTCACTGTCCATCAGCGTAGTAAGATGCTATAGAATCATTACTTGTCTTTGCTATAAATACTGCCTTTCCCGTGTTCCCACCGCTGCACTATGTATGCTAATTGTAATGCCCCTTTTACCCCCTTATCCCTCCCTTCCCACCCATCCTCCCCAGTCTCTTTCCCTTTGGTAACTGTTAGTCCATTCTTGGGTTCTGTGAATCTGGTGCTGTTTTTTGTTCCCTCAGTTTTTCCATTGTTCTTATACTCCACAGATGAGTGAAATCACTTGATACTTGTCTTTCTCCACCTGGCTTATTTCACTGAGCATAATACCCTCTAGCTCCATCCATATTGTTGCAAATGGTAGGACTTGTTTTCTTCTTATGGCTGAATAACATTCCATTGTGTATATGTACCACATCTTCTTTATCCATTCATCTACTGATGGACACTTAGGTTGCTTCCATTTCTTGGCTATTGTAAATAATGCGGCAATAAACATAGCGGTCCATATGTCTTTTTCAAACTGGGCTGCTGAAGTCCTAGGGTAAATTCCTAGGAGTGGAATTCCTGGGTCAAATGGTATTTCTATTTTGAGTTTTTGAGGAACCTCCATACTGCTTTCCACAATGGTTGAACTAATTTGCAGTCCCACCAGCAGTGTAGGAGGGTTCCCTTTTCTACACATCCTCGCCAACATTTGTTGTTGTTTGTGTTTTGGATGTTGGCCATCCTCACTGGTGTGAGGTGGTATCTCATTGTGGTTTTAATCTGCATTTCTCTGAAGATCAGCGATGTGGAACATCTTTTCACGTACCTGTTGGCCATCTGAATTTCTTCTTTGGAGAAGTGTCTGTTGAGCTCCTCTGCCCATTTTTTAATCGGCTTATTTGCTTTTTGTTTGTTGAGGTGCATGAGCTCTTTATATATTTCAGATGTCAACCCCTTATCGGATATGTCATTTATGAATATGTTCTCTCATACTATAGGATGTCTTTTTGTTCTACTGATGGTGTCCTTTGCTGTACAGAAGCTTTTCAGTTTGAAATAGTCCCACTTGTTCATTTTTGCTTTTGTTTTCCTTGCCTGGGGAGATATGTTCATGAAGAAGTTGCTCATGTTTATGTCCAAGAGATTTTTGCCTATATTTTTTTCTAAGAGTTTTATGGTTTCATGACTTACATTCAGGTCTTTAATCCATTTTGAGTTTACTTTTGTGTATGGGGTTAGACAGTAATCCAGTTTCATTCTCTTGCATGTAGCTGTCCAGTTTTGCCAACACCAGCTGTTGAAGAGGCTGTCATTTCCCCACTGTATGTCCATGGCTCCCTTATCATATATTAATTGACCATATATGCTTGGGTTTATATCTGGGTGCTCTATTCTGTTCCACTGGTCTATAGGTCTGTTCTTGTGCCAGTACCAAATTGTCTTGATTACTGTGGCTTTGTAGTAGAGCTTGAAGTCAGGGAGTGTAATTCCCCCAGCTTTATTCTTCCTTCTCAGGATAGCTTTGGCTATTCGGGGTCTTTGTCATTCCATATGAATTTTAGAACTGTTTGCTCTAGTTCATTGAAGAATGCTGCTGGTATTTTGAAAGGGATTGCATTGAATCTGTAGATTGCTTTAGGCAGGATGGCCATTTTGACAATATTAATTCTTCCTAGCCAAGAGCATGGGATGAATTTCCAATTATTAGTGCCCTCTTTAATTTTTCTTAAGAGTGTCTTGTAGTTTTCAGGGTATAGGTCTTTCATTTCCTTGGTTAGGTTTATTCCTAGGTATTTTATTCTTTTGGATGCGATTGTGAATGGAATTGTTTTCCTGATTTTCTTTCTGCTAGTTCACTGTTAGTGTATTGAAATGCAACAGATTTCTGTGTATAAATTTTGTATCTTGCAACTTTGCTGAATTCTGATATTAGATCTATGAGTTTCGGAGTAGATTCTTTAGGGTTTTTTATGTACAATATCATGTCATCTGCAAACAGGGACAGTTTGACTTCTTCCTTACCAATCTGGATGCCTTTTATTTCTTTGTGTTGTCTGATTGCGGTGGCTAGGACCTCCGGAACTATGTTGAGTAAAAGTGGGAGAGTGGGCATCCGTGTCTTGTTCCCGATCTTAAAGGAAAAGCTTTCAGCTTCTCGCTGTTAAGTATAATGTTGGCTGTGGGTTTGTCATATATGGCCTTTACTGTCTTTTGTTTTTTAAATAATTTTTTAAAAGGCCATTGCTGAGATGGCGGTGTGAGCATAGCGGCAGAAATCTCCTCCCAACACTATATTTATCTACGAAAACACAGCAAATACATCTATTCCTAAAAGAGAGACGAGAATACACAGGAAAGCGCACAGCGTGCAACTACACCCGAGAGAACTCGGCACCCCAAGAGGTGGGTAAGATACGGAGCCGCGACCCGGCAGGACTCGAGCCCTCCCCCACCCCAGCGCACCGGCGGGAGGAGAGGATTCAGAGCCGGGAGGGAGTGGAAGTACACCTCGCGAAGTAGCCAGCCCCTCTGCGCGGGGAGCGCTGACCCACATTGCGCAGTGCAGCAGAGATTGGAGAGACAGAGGGGCAGAATCTGAGCAGGGAACGCGCCAGGGTGCTTGCAGCCGGCTCCCGGGAAGGAAAAAAAAAAGCACGTGCTTTCTTCAGCAGTCTTAAAGAGACAGGAGCCCAGCGGAGGAGCTGGATCGCACCGGCACACTCAGCCCAGCAGGCTGGGAGTCCTGGGGAGTTTCAGACGCCTTAGCTGGTGACTGAGGAAGCGTAGCCATACTTACACTTCTCACTGAGATCAACAGCCTCCTAGTCGTTCCCACCCCTGCCAGAGCGATAAAGGGCCCTGCGGAGCGGCGCAGCCACAGCTGTGGAATAGTGGGGCAATAGCGCCACCTACAGCATTCCCACAGAATCTACGTCCGGTGGGCATTTTTTTTGTTTTGTTTTTGTTTTTTCTTTTCTTTCTTTTTTTCTTTCTTTCTTTCTTTCTCCTTTTTTTTCTTCTCTTTTTAAAGTCTTAAAGAGCCCAGCCGACATACGTGGCAACTATCAGTGACCAATTCTATAGCCATGAAAAGAGAGAGGAATATGGTTCAGACCAAAATCAACCAGACAACCCCAGAGAGGGAGTCTGAAGGGATGGCAATGCACAGCCTCCCTGAAAAAGAATTCAGAATAAAAGTCATAACCATGCTAATGGACCTACAGAGAAATGTGCAAGAGCTGAGGGAGGAAGTGAGGGAACTGAGGAAAGACAATGCAGAAATCAGACAAGCGATCGACGGGCTTAACAGCAGAATGGATGAGATGCGAGAGACTGTTAATGGAATAGAAAACAGAGAACAGGAGTACAGAGCAGCTGAGGCAGAGAGAGATAAAAGGATTTCTAGGAATGAAAGAATATTAAGAGAACTGTGTGACCAATCCAAACGGAACAATATTCGCATTATAGGAGTACCAGAGGAAGAAGAGAGAGAAAAAGGGATAGAAAGTGTCTTTGAAGAAATAATTGCTGAAAACTTTCCCTCGCTGGGGAAGGAAGTAGTCTCGCAGTCCACCGAAGCTCATAGATCTCCCAACACAAGGGACCCAAGGAAGACAACACCAAGACACATAATAATTAAGATGGCAAAGATCAAAGATAAAGACAGGGTATTAAAGGCAGCTAGAGAGAGAAAAAAGATCACCTACAAAGGAAAACCCATCAGACTATCATCAGACTTCTCAACAGAAACCTTACAGGCCAGAAGAGAATGGCATGATATATTTAACGTTATGAAACAGAAGGGCCTCGAACCAAGAATATTGTATCCAGCACGATTATCATTTAAATATGATGGAGGGATTAAACAATTTCCAGATAAACGAAAGTTGAGAGAGTTTGCCTCTCATAAACCACCACTACAGGATATCTTAAATGGACTGCTCTAGATGGAAGCACACCTAAGGCTAAAAAGATGTCACCAGAGAAAATAAAATCATAGCAAAGAAAGCAGACCATCCAAATACTAACTAAAGGCAAAGAATAAAACACCTATTATAGAAAGAATGGAGGAGGAGGAATAAGAAGGGAGAGAAAGAAAGAAACATCAGACTGTGTTTACAATAACTTAACAAGAAAGTTAAGTTAGATTGTTAGATAGTAAAGAAGCAACCCTTGAACCCTTGGTAACCACGAATCTAAAGCCAGCAATGGCAATAAGTACATACCTATCAATAATCACCCTAAATGTAAATGGACTGAATGCACCAATCAAAAGACACAGAGTAACAGAATGGATAAAAAAGCAAGACCCATCTATATGCTGCCTACAAGAAACTCACCTCAAATCCAAAGATATACACAGACTAAAAGTGAAGGGATGGAAAAAGATATTTCATGCAAACAACAAAGAGAAAAAAGCAGGTGTTGCAGTACTTGTATCAGACAAAATAGACTTCAAAACGAAGAAAGTAGCAAAAGATAAAGAAGGACATTACATAATGATAAAGGGGTCAGTCCAACAAGAAGATATAACCATTATAAATATATATGCACCCAACACAGGAGCGCCAGCATATGTGAGACAAATACTAACAGAATTAAAGGAGGAAATAGACAGCAATGCATTCATCTTAGGAGACTTCAACACACCACTCACTCCAGAGGACAGATCAACCAGACAGAAAGTAACTAAAGACACAGAGGCACTGAACAACACACTGGAACAGATGGACCTAACAGACATCTACAGAACTCTACACCCAAAAGCAACAGGATACACATTCTTCTCAAGTGCACATGGAACATTTTCCAGAATAGACCACATACTAGGCCACAAAAAGAACCTCAGTAATTTCAAAAATATTGAAATCCTACCAACCAACTTCTCAGATCACCAAGGTATAAAACTAGAAATAAATTTTAGAAAGAAATCAAAAAGGCTCACAAATACATGGAGACTTAACAACACTCTCCTAATTAATCAATGGGTTAACGACCAAATCAAAACAGAAATCAAAGAATATATGGAGACTAATGACAACAACAACACAAAGCCACAACTTCTGTGGGACGCAGCAAAGGCAGTTCTAAGAGGAAAGTATATTGCAATCCAGGCCTATTTAAAGAAGGAAGAACATTCCCAAATGAATAGTCTAAAGACACAATTACTGAAATTGGAAAAAGAAGAACAAATGAGGCCCAAAGTCACCAGAAGGAGGGACATAATAAAGATTAGAGAAGAAATAAATAAAATTGAGAAGAATAAAACAATAGAAAAAATCAATAAAACCAAGAGCTGGTTCTTTGAAAAAATAAACAAAATAGATAAACCCCTAGCCAGACTCATTAAGAGAAAAAGAGAATCTACACACATAAACACAATCAGAAATGAGAAAGGAAAAATCACGACGGACCCCACAGAAATACAAAGAATCATAAGAGAATATTATGAGAATCTATATGCTAACAAGCTGGAAAACATAGAAGAAATGGACAACTTCTTAGAAAAATACAACCTTCCAAGACTGACCAAGCAAGAAACAGAAAAACTAAACAGACCAATCACCAGCGACGAAATCGAATTGGTAATCAAAAAACTACCCAAGAACAAAACCCCCAGACCAGATGGATTCACCTCTAAATTCTACCAGACATATATAGAAGAAATAACACCGATTCTCCTTAAAGTTTTCCAAAAAATAGAAGAGGAGGGAATACTTCCAAACTCATTCTATGAAGCCAGCATCACTCTAATACCAAAACCGGGCAAAGACCTCACCAAAAAAGAAAATTACAGACCAATATCCCTGATGAACGTAGATGCAAAAATACTCAACAAAATATTAGCAAACCGAATTCAAAAATACATCAAGAGGATCATACACCATGATCAAGTGGGATTCATCCCAGGGATGCAAGGATGGTACAACATTCGAAAATCCATCAACATCATCCACCACATCAACAAAAAGAAGAACAAAAACCACATGATCATCTCCATAGATGCTGAAAAAGCATTTGACAAAATTCAGCATCCATTCCTGATTAAAACTCTCAACAAAATGGGTATAGACGGCAAGTACCTCAACATCATAAAGGCTATATATGACAAACCCACAGCTAACATCATACTTAATGGCGAGACGCTGAAAGCTTTTCATCTAAGATCGGGAACAAGACAGGGATGCCCACTCTCTCCACTGTTATTCAACATAGTACTGGAGGTCCTAGCCACAGCAATCAAGACAAAACAAAGACATACAAGGCATCCAGATTGGTAAAGAAGAAGTCAAATTGTCACTATTTGCAGATGACATGATACTGTACATAAAACCCTAAAGATTCCATTCCAAAACTACTAGAACTAATATCTGAATTCAGCAAAGTTGCAGGATACAAAATTAACACACAGAAATCTGTTGCTTTCCTATACACTAATGATGAACTAACAGAAAGAGAAATCAGAAAAACAATTCCATTCACAATTGCATCAAAAAGAATAAAATACCTAGGAATAAACCTAACGAAGGAAGTGAAAGACCTGTACTCTGAAAACTACAAGACACTCCTAAGAGAAATTAAAGAGGACACTAACAAATGGAAATTCATCCCACGCTCTTGGCTAGGAAGAATAAATATTGTCAAAATGGCTATACTACCTAAAGCAATCTACAGATTCAATGCAATCCCTATCAAACTACCAACAGCTTTCTTCAATGAACTGGAACAAATAATTCTAAAATTCATATGGAACCACAAAAGACCCCGAATAGCCAAAGCAATCCTGAGAAGGAGGAATAAAACAGGGGGAATTACACTCCCTGACTTCAAGCTCTACTACAAAGCCACAGTAATCAAGACAATTTGGTATTGGCACAAAAACAGACCCACAGACCAGTGGAACAGAATAGAAAATCCAAACATTAACCCAAACATATACAGTCAATTAATATTTGATAAAAGTGCCTTGGATATACAATGGGGAGATGACAGCCTCTTCAGCAGCTGGTGTTGGAAAAACTGGACAGCTACATGTAAGGGAATGAAACTGGACTACTGTTTAGCCCCATACACAAAGGTAAACTCAAGGTGGATCAAAGACCTGAATGTAAGTCATGAAACCATAAAACTCTTAGAAAAAAACATAGGCAAAAATCTCTTGGACATAAACATGAGCAACTTCTTCATGAACATATCTCCCAGGCAAGGGAAACAAAAGCAAAAATGAACAAGTGGGACTATATCAAGCTGAAAAGCTTCTGTACAGCAAAGGACACCATCAGTAGAACAAAAAGACATCCTACAGTATGGGAGAATATATTCATAAAAAACGTATCTGATAAAGGGTTGACATCCAAAATATATAAAGAACTCATGCACCTTAACAAACAGAAAGCAAATAATCCAATTAAGAAATGGGCAGAGGACATGAATAGACACTTCTCCAAAGAAGAAATTCAGATGGCCAACAGGCACATGAAAAGATGCTCCACATCGCTAATCATCAGAGAAATGCAGATTAAAACCACAATGAGATATCACCTCACACCAGTGAGGATGGCCAACATCCAAAACACAAACAACAACAAATGTTGGCGAGGATGTGGAGAAAAGGGAACCCTCCTACACTGCTGGTGGGACTGCAAATTAGTTCAACCATTGTGGAAAGCAGTATGGAGGTTCCTCAAAAAACTCAAAATAGAAATACCATTTGACCCAGGAATTCCACTCCTAGGAATTTACCCTAAGAATGCAGCAGCCCAATTTGAAAAGGACAGATGCACCCCTATGTTTATTGCAGCACTATTTACAATAGCCAAGAAATGGAAGCAACCTAAGTGTCCATCAGTAGATGAATGGATAAAGAAGAGGTGGTACATATACACAATGGAATATTATTCAGCCATAAGAAGAAAACAAATCCTACCATTTGCAACAACATGGATGGAGCTAGAGGGTATTATGCTCAGTGAAATAAGCCAAGCCGAAAAAGACAAGTATCAAATGATTTCACTCATATGTGGAGTATAAGAACAAAGAAAAAACTGAAGGAACAAAACAGCAGCAGACTCACAGAACCCAAGAACGGACTAATAGTTACCAAAGGGAAAGGGACTGGGGAAAATGGGCGGGAAGGGAGGGATAAGAGGGAAAAAGGGGCATTACGATTAGCAGATGTAATGTTGGGGGGGCACGGGGAGGGCAGTACAACTCAGAGAAGACAAGTAGTGATTCTATAGCATCTCACTACGCTGATGGACAGTGACTGTAATGGGGTTGGTGGGGGCGACCTGATGAAGGGGTAGTTTAATAACCGTAATATTGCACATGTAATTGTAGATTAACGATAATAAAATAAATTATATTTAAAAAATACACTGTAGAGATGGTTTGTGGGAGGTAAATTCCCTCAACTTTTGCTTATGTGGAAATTGTTTAATCTGTGCTTCAAATTTAAATGATAATCTTGCGGGGTAGAGTAATCTTGGTTTGAGGCCTTTCTGTTTCATTGCATTAAATACATCATGCCACTCCCTTCTGTCCTGTAAAGTTTCTGCTGAGAAGTCTGATAAAAGCCTGATGGGTTTTCCTTTGTATTTGATCTTTTTTATCTCTCTGACTGCTTGTAATACTGTGTCCTTGTCCTTGATCTTTGCCATTTTAATTATTATATGTCTTGGTGTTGTCTTCCTTGGGTCCCTTGTGTTGGGAGATCTGTGCACTTCAATAGCCTGAGAGTCTATTTCCTTCCCTAGACTTGGGATGTTTTCAGGAATTATTTCTTCAAAAGCACTGTCTATCCCTTTTTCTCTTTCTTCTTCTTCTGGTACCCCTATAATGTGAATATCATCCCATTTGGATTGGTCAGAAAGTTGTCTTATTCTTTTATTACTAGAGATCCTTTTTTCTCTTGTGCCTCAGCTTCTTTGTACTCCTGTTCTCTAATTTCTAATCCATTTACTGTCTCCCCTACCTCTTCTAGTGTTTTTAAATCCCTCCATTGTATGTTTCATTTTATATACTGTATTTTTCAAAGTTTCCATCTCTTTCTTGAATTTGTCCCTGAGATCTTGAATATTTTTTTGTAGCTCCATTAGCTTGTTTATGATTTTTATTTTGAAATCTTTATCAGGAAGATTAGTGATTTCAGTTTTACTGAACTTTCTTTCTGGTGTTTGAGAGATTTGGAGTTGAACAAGGTTCTTCTGCCTTCTCATAATCCTCCAGAATAGTGTGGAATAATAGCTTTGTGTAGGTGGTGCCTCTAGTTCCCAGAAGCTCTATTCTCCAGAGCTGCCCAGCACCTGGAGTGATGGTGGGGGTTGCAGGCAAGTGGTGCTGGTGCATGCCAGGACGAAAGAGCTCTTTCCTGCTTTCCAGATGCAATGCCTGCTTCCACTGCCACGGCCAGATAGCCGAGTATGCAGGGAGCAGCTTCTTGGATATGCCCTTGCACCTGCCGTAGGCTGGGCTGTCCTCCAGCTGGCCTGGGGGTGATGGCGGAGGCAGCAGGCTTGAGAGCTGGTGCCAGCCAGGAGGAAGGAACGGCAGGCCGCTTATCACAGTGGCGGGGGGGGGGGGCTTAAGGCTGTGTGGTCAGCCTGGGGAATGGAGCACCTGAAGCTCCCGCAAGTTCCCAACCTGCTGGGCTGAGTGCACCAGGACGATTTTGTCCACCTGTCCTTTCTCCTGAGCAGAAACTCTAATCCTTGCCCCTTTAGCAACCTTCTCACTGTTGGGAAGTCTTTCAAAGAGCCCACCTTTCTTTTGTCCCAGAGTGGCTTGTTGTGTGTACCTGTTCTCCACAAGTGGCTGGAATCTCAGTCTCTCCGAGTATTCTGCCTGTCTCTGCTTTCCAACCCCTGTCATCTCCAGAGCACCATGCAATGTGGATTCATGCTCCCGGAGTAGATCCTCCAGGGCTGGGTGTTCATCAGTCCTAGGCTTCCACTCCCTCTCTGCTCCATTTTTCTTCCTCCTGCTGATGAGCTCGGGTGTGGGGAGGGCTTGGGTCATGCCAGATCGCAGCTTTGTTACTTTACCCTTTTCCATGAGATCTCTTTTCTCCAGATGTAGGCAGTCTGTTGCAGTCTTCCTGCTGGCCACTCTTTTAGGATTAGTTGTATTTGCTGTATTTTCATACTATATGTGGTTTGGGGAGGAGATTTCTGCCTCACTTCTCATGCCATCTTTTTCTGGGCTACCCTCAGACTGCTTTTATTTGCCTGTCTTCCTTCACTGGGGCCTTCTTCACAGGCATGACCAAGGTAGCAGGGCTATCTTCCCAGGGAGAAGAACGGGCCAGGAGAAAGAGCCAAAGGGATAATGGAGAAACAACAAACAAACCCAAAATACAGAATTGAAAACCTGGAGCTGAGGTAATACGATCAGGGGGTCCTCACGTTTTGGAGAGGATACGTTCCTAACATGTATTGCTATATCTTACCATGAGGATACATAAAATCTAAGGTGCACCCTGGCAGCGGGTTTCAGACTCAAGAACAGAGAATTTTAATCCTCATTTTCAGATGGTGAAACTATAGTGTGACACCTCCCAGGCAGTGCCAGGCAGCAAACACGTGTATGCTCCACGTCCCAGAGTCGTGGTGAGTTGAGTTTAGAAAGGAAGATGGGTAAGGCGAAGGTAGGGTGCCTGCAGGCTACAGGCCACCCGGTACGCGTGGTTGTCAATAGGACACACAGGCACGGCCAAGATGGGGTCATTCCTGCTGAGCCACACCCTCGTCCCCACCCAGGTCACAGGCAGGGCCAAACTGGGCAAACACTGGGCCAGTGGGACCCTTTTTCCGTATCACATCCTGTTTTCCCACCCCTTCCTGGGGAAACCTCATCTGCAGGAGGCTGAACATCAGTTACCTGGCAGGCAGTCCCCTGCCACCCTGCAACCCACGCAGGGCTGGCCTGACCTCCAGCACTGGGGCCTCCTGCAGGGCCCCCACACCTCAATGATGGGATGTGTGCCACATGGTCATAGGAGGAGTAGGGCCACTCTCAGGCTTGGATCCTGTGACCAGAGCTGGTAAAGGGGCTACTACCAAGCTGGGGGCAGGTGCAGAGACAGCACAGGAAGGGTGCAGTGTCCAGGGACACTGGGGGTGTTACCCTGAGGTTAAGAGCCTTGAGGGAACAAGCCACCATAGCCAGAAGGCCACGTTGGGGGGTCTGGCAGGCAGAGGATGAACCAAGGGAACCCACCCAGGGAACCCAGGCCCTGCTTCCAGCTCCTGGTGGCGACCCCATGGTCATGGCAAGCCCTGGAGAAGCAGACTGAGGGACGGAGGGCCTAGCCAGTGCTGACTCCCCCATTGCCACTACAACCCTGGCTGAGCCCTGGGTTATTCGCTGGGGACTGTCCTTCAGTTTAGCTTGAAAACAAAGGGCCACTGGCATCACATGGCATTGTGTCCCACCCCTCCCCACCCGCCGTGCACGCTGACCCTGCGGCGGAGCAGGAGCCCAGCAGGCCAGCGCCTCCGAGCCCGCCAACCCCTCCCCTCAGCGCCATTTTCTTTGGACGTTGACTGACGGCACCCCAAAGGAAGACAAGGCCTTTAGCTACACCAGAGCCACCTCGGGGTTTGTTCTGAGAACTCTCATTCAGAAATGATTTCTAAACAGAACGTTTTCTATTTTGATTGGATTCCTTGTCCAAAAACTTGGCAATACAGGCAAATACATTTCCCCTCATAAAAAGGGCCTTTAAGGAGCACACCCCTTTAAAGGGCCTCTTCAGGTGGTCCAGAGCGGACGAATGGAAGGTGTGCCCCACTGGACCAGGGCCAGGCAGTGTTTTCCCTGTAGAACAAAGTGACCAAACACCAAAGAAAACCAGCAGCAAGTGGATCAAAAAAGGTTTATTTTGAATATTTAATTAAAAAAATCATACCTATGAGGTGTGCTACAGAAATTTAGATACAATAATTGCATAAAAAACCCAACCTAATTGTGGTAAAGCAAGGATTCCGCAGAGATGCACTTCAGGGAAGAGGGCACGTCCATTGTCATGAATGTCCCAAACACCCAAGGCCGTGCCACGTGCTCCCTCAGACACTGCCCCTGACCGTGGGCAGGCGTCGCCAGGCTCCAGGTCTCTCTGGAAGGCAACACACCCCACGCGGCCTCCACGGGGGCATCTGGGTCAGAGCCCTCCCTCCTGTTCACTTCATATTTGTAGCCAAGTCAGTCAATCAAATGTTACTGTCCTTTGACATATTTTGGAAAAAGCACATGACTCTGTCGATGGGAAGAACATTTTAGGCAGTCTGTGACAGAGAAGGCACCTGCCCTCCCACAGGACAAACAGCTGGACTGCGCAGGCCTGGGCAGGGCGGGCAATCTGTAAGGACACTGAGTGCTCGGGGCGGGACGAGGGCACAGCGTCAGGGCAGATGAGGCAGCGGCATGGGAGAAGAACCGGGTCTTTGGGAAAACTTGTCAAATGCCACGAACGCAAGGCTGCCCCACGTGATGCTAGAGCTACCACACTCCAGCCATTTCTGAATCTGACTTTCCACCAGGCCCTCCCCCTTCCTCCAAACAGAGGCCTTGGGACATTGACCTCAGCCCAGTGCCCCCACACCCTCCAAACGGCCCACAAAGGAGGGGGCGATCCTCATGCTGGTCATGGGGTCCTGACCGCTGACAGTGGAGCAAGGACAACACGCCAAGAGAACTACAGGTCCCTGAAGTGGCTCAGCATGACATCAATTTGGCAAGAAAGGAAATACCTTAAATGCATAAAAATGATTACCCAAGTCCTTCTAAGGAACATGAGCGCAATATATTAGCAAATTCTGTGGCATAAACATTTCCCAGGCATAAGCAGAAGCTTAAATGTAAAGCAGGATGTATGGCTCCGGGCCTGAGCAGGCACGGAAGGCAGGGCAGGTGGGGTGGGGCCGGAGCTACTGCCGCAGCTCCACGTAATTGGCTGGGAAGAGCCCGTACCTGCCCTTGCAGAGCCCGCGCCACCAGCCATCATCGATCATTTCAATGTTGGTGATGATGTCATCAGGGTCGAAGGAGATTTCGTCATCGCCCGCTGGAAGAGGGCACACAAAGGGGGACAGTGAAACCCCAGGCCTCCCACCAGCTGTAAGAGCACAGGTTCGGGACGCAGCAGGGCCCTCACGCCAGCCACCCGCTTCGTGACCTGGCTGCAGCCCTGCCTGCCTGTCATCCCCGAGGACCTGGGGGTGTGGAGATGGGCCAGCGACTGAGTGGTCAGGGCCCTAAGGTACACGTGCAGGCTCCTCCCAGCAGAGAGCAAACTTAAACAGGGAGGATTGAAGGCAGCCATGGAGATGGCAGGACTGAGAGGTGCTAGGGTAACTCACCACGCTCTAGAAGTTATCCAGACACCAGAGTCTCACTGCAGCACACACATGGGCATATACGTGTGCGTGTGTATGCAGATGGGTGGGGGGAAGCTCTCCCCTCGGCCAAAGGCCAACCACCACGACTGGAGGGGACTGGAGAGAGACACAGGGACCTGGGTCCCAGGACAGGATCCCAGAGAAGACCAGCATTCAGACGCCACAGGGTCTCTGTACTGGCTTCTACACCAGAGAGTGTGCTTTTAATGGAGTGGCACACCCAGTTTTAGTGAATTCACATGGGTACTTAGGGGCACGGGGCACCCTGTAGTGCAGCTGTAGACCTCAAATGCTGAAAGACTAAACGGGGTGTGCACATGGGTGTATATGTGTATATGTGTGTGTATGCATGTATGTATGTACAGAGAGAGAATTTCTCTAACTTTGAAACTGTTTCAAAATAAAATATAAATTACAAGTTTAAATATATATAAATAAATAGTGTATAAAATATATTTGAAATACACCACTTAAAATGTAACTATAAAATAAGTAATTAACTTCTCTGTACTGTAGTAACACTGAAGTCAGATTCTCGAGGGAGGAGTTCCTGGGGAAGCAGAGTGGGAGCCCCTGGTTGCCCCCCACTCCCGCATGCTGTGGGCTTCTCACCAGCCTGGTAGTCATAGAGGGCTATGGCTGTGATCCCAAGGTCATTTTCATACTCATCATAGGTGTTTTCCTCTAAAAACAAACCAAGATAAGGTGAGCAATAACCAAAGTTCCACAAACACCCTCAGTTCTGCTGTCGGACACCCTCCCTAAGGCTGGGACGCTGCCAGAGCACTGAGGCTCCCGGGGCCGAGCTCTAGGACACCAGCGCCTTCTATCACCAACAGGACTCCGGCTCTCTGGGAGCAAATCCAATTCCCAGCCCCGATGCCGCCGGCACGTGCAGTCATCTCGACAGGTTTCATGAGAGCTTTCACACTGGAACTTCCTGATGGGCTTCACAGGATGACTTTAAAAATTTTAAAGACAGCACTTCCAGGAAGTGTCATATTCTAAGTGAACGGCCAGAGGGAGACAGCTGATCACACACCTCCAGGCTTGGGGGAAGTAAAAGTTCTGCCCTGATGTTCTAACACTAGTTTTCGTATGACTCCACACGGGTAAGAGGTTTATGTTAGATCTGTCCTAATATATTAAAGGAAACCTCAGCTTTAATAATGAGAGACCAGCTTTAGCGTTCATCCAACTGAAATATCTGTATCATTTCCCAAGTTTATGGAAGTCATCTTTAAGACCTCAGGACACCCTGGCTTCCTGGAGCTTGGCTCTCTGTGTCTGGAGAACACCCACAGGCTTCTACTTGGGAGAGACAACAGAAGCCCCTTCCTTCATGCCCGCCCCTGCCCAGCACCCCCAGCACCAGCAGGGATCTTCCCGGAGGCCCCATGGGGGGCCATGCCAAGCCCCGTATGGTCTACAGCTGCTCCAGCAGGGGGATGAATACCACCCTGCTGACAGAGGTGAGTGGGCAGGGTGGTCAATGGAGACACAGATGCACAGAGGGACAGGGGCTGAGGGGAATTTCACAGGGGACCCCCATACCTGCTGGATAGTGACCCAGGGTGTCTGTGCCTTCATGGACAGACTCCAGAGCGTGGGCCAGGCCCTGCGGGCTGCTGGCCTCCTGGGGATTGCTGGCCTCCAGGCTGTACACAGGCTCGGGCTCGGGCTCGCTCACAGGGCCTCCATGGTTTGGCTCGGCCCCGAACAGCACCAAGTCCTGGGGAGGAGACAAGGAGATGTTCAAGTGGCCCGTGCTGGGTCACTGGCACATGGACTACTTTCTAGTCCCAGCAGGACTGAGGACACAGACATGGGGATCAGGAGGCAATGCCCGCTAACATTCTGAGAATGCCAGGGTCCTGCTGCGGTGAGACAGCATTAGGAGGACCACATGCCAGTTCCTCTTGACCGACCCCATCCTCCCACCCAACACCCCGAGTCCCGGGGTAACTAAGCCACACAGCCTATCCAGAAAGGCACACCTGCTCGCGCCGCTGCTGCAGCTGAAGCCCTTCTTCCCTGGGTCAGGTCTGACTGATTTCAGGCCCAGACCTCCAAAGGCCACCCAAAGGCCCCGAGGACCAGCCTGCCCTCCCACACCAGACAGTGGCTTCACCTCACCTGTCCCACTGCCCAGAGTAGCCAAACCCAAGGCTGTGGGGCTGTTCCAGCCCAACCCTCTGCCCCAGCCAATGGGTCACATGCAAGGGAGCTAGGAGGAAATCCACACAGCCGTCTGCCAGCCCCAGTCCGTCTCAAGCCCAGCTCTCCCTGCCAGTCCCACTCTGCTCTGTCTCAAGCCCTCAGGAAAGTTCTCAACTCTGTGCCATCACCTGTGGCTTTAACGGGTGCTTCCACCAAGGCCCACCTGAAGGCACCCTGGCGGTCACAGAAGGAAAGGCACACAGGGGAACGCTCCAGGAGGAGCCACTGGTCAGGCGTGAGCTTTGACGGGAAGCGAGCAGCACACATGGGCGCCCTGTGGAAGCCATGAGGAAGGCCACCTCTGCATCGGGCACCAGAGCCACTCAAAGATCCTACCACAAGGCCCAGGGTCCTTTGGGCAGGTTTCCCCAGACACGAGGGGAATGGACTAGAGAATGAGAGGCCAGGTCACGGGATGGGGGTGCTCTATCTTCTGGCACCGGCGCCTGTGGGCCCCACGTCACGTGGTACTGGCTGCTGATCACAGGGCCCACCTCCTCTCCCCCTCTAAGGACAGCATGACATTCTTCTCAGGGAACAACTTCCCAGCAGAACACGATGATGGGGAATGGCTCAAAGCCCCTCTTCACACTGTATTACAAGCTACAAGTCCACATATGCAACACTGCTCAGGGGTCTGGAAGGACATGGCTGCCACATAAAAGGAGTAGCAGCTCGAGGAGAGGACCCTGTGGGGATGTGGCCGTGGACCCGCCCTGAGGCCCAGGCCCGCAGCTCCCCTAATTTCATGGGTTACCTTTACGCCTCAGCTGAGTGAGTCAAGTTAGTATTTTTGTCCCTTGCAACTCAGTGGCCCGACTGCTGATACCCGGGTGAGAGAAGATGGGAGTGGGGACCGGGACAGTGGCTGAGGGGGCAGGACTCGGGCTTCCACCAGGCATAGTCATGGATGGTGCTGGCCGAGGGCTCATGACGGGAAGATGCGGGGCCGTGCAGGGGTCCACAGAGACCCCACAGTGCAGCAGGGACAGGTGAGGCAGCAGCTCAGTAACTCAGGGACCAGGAGGGGACAGCGGCCAGTCTCCTGGATGTGGGCAGAGAGCAGCATTTGGGGGACCAGTAAAGTACAACCAAGAGGAGATGGGCAGCCTGGTGCCAGGGTACGGACTTCCAGAGGGAAGGGCGGTCAGTGCCGCATGCAGCACAGGAGGTGACATGGGACCAGAGAGTGTCAGGAGCCCTCACCGGGGGCACTGGGCTGGGTGAGGAAGGGGGACTCGTCCCGGGAGCCCAGTGGGGCAGGCTGTGCACCACAGGCTGCCCAGCACTCAGGGAGGCTGCTCTCCAGGCCGCCCTCTCTGGACGGCCACCAAGCAGAGTGGTGAGGGGTCTCCTCTGCATTTACGGTGCAGAGAAGGGAAGGCTGTCTCCACATCAGAGACTCGTTTGCAAACAGTGAAAACACCAACCTCACAGACAGAGCCTGAAGGCGGCTGCTCCCGGGCTGGCGGGGGCGTGGGGGACGCAGGGGCGGGTTGCTCTGGGGCTCTGGCTTGCTCCTGTAATTGAAAGACAAGCAGCGATCAGAATGTCACCAGGGCACCCCAGACTGAGCGGCGGCCTCAAGGACACCTGGATTTCAGAGAAAGCTCGCACTCAGGCTGGAAGTACTCTCTGCCAGAAGAATGAGCAGGAACACCAAGTGTGGAGTCCAAGCCCCTGTGAGGTTTAAGGGCAAGTCTGCTTTGAAGTGAAGGTGGTGCAGTCAGACTGCTGTCAGCAGGGGCCCATAGCACCCTCCTGCCAGCTGGGAACCACACTGCCAGTCGCAGCACTAAGGAGACAGAACCTTGGTCACAGCAACTCCATCTCGCCCACGTCCAACCCCGCCGCTGACAGGATTTGGGGGTCTGGCCAGTGTTGTTCATGGTGAGACTTCGGGGACCTTACAGTGGGTCAGTGTATTTTTTGAGTAGGGAGGACATGAATCTTTACAGCCAGAGGGTGGACCGTGGTAGACAGAACGGCCCCTCCAAGAGGCTGACGTCCCCATCCTCAGATCCCCGGAATGCGTGACCTTGCAAAGGGCAAAGGGGAGATGTTCTGGGAAGAAATGAAGGACCTGCAGCAAAGTTGCGGGATACAAAATTAATACACATTAAAAAGACAACATCCAAAAGACAACAACAAATGTTGGCGAGGATGTGGAGAAAAGGGAACCCTCCTACACTGCTGGTGGGACTGCAGATTAGTTCAACCATTGTGGAAAGCAGTATGGAGGTTCCTCAAAAAACTCAAAATAGAAATACCATTTGACCCAGGAATTCCACTCTTAGGAATTTACCCTAAGAATGCAGCAGCCCAGTTTGAAACAGACATATGCACCCCTATGTTTATTGCAGCACTATTTACAATAGCCAAGAAATGGAAGCAACCTAAGTGTCCGTCAGTAGATGAATGGATAAAGAAGATGTGGTACATATACACAATGGAATATTATTCAGCCATAAGAAGAAAACAAATCCTACCACTTGCAACAGCATGGATGGAGCTAGAGGGTATTATGCTCAGTAAAATAAGTCAAGCCAAAAAAGACAAGTACCAAATGATTTCACTCATCTGTGGAGTATAAGAACAAAGCAAAAACTGAAGGAACAAAACAGCAGCAGACTCACAGAACCCAAGAACGGACTAATAGTTACCAAAGGGAAAGGGACTGGGGAAGATGGGGGGGAAGGGAGGGATAAGGGGGAAAAGGGGGCATTACGATTAGCACATATAATGTAGTGGGGGGGCACGGGGAGGGCTGTACAACTCAGAGAAGATAAGTAGTGATTCTGTAGCATCTTACTACTCTGATGGACAGTGACTGTAATGTGGTATGTGGGGGGGACTTGATAATAGGGGGAGTCTAGTAACCATAATGTTGCTCATGTAACTGTACATTAATGATACCAAAATTAAATAAATAAATAAATAAAAATGAAGGACCTGGTATGGACTACCCCATAGCCCAAGGAAACCCTGGATCCTGTCCAAGGGAGACAGGCTCGTGAGACTGAGCAGGAGACGCGATGACAGGCACGATGGCACCCGGGCCATAGGCCCAGAAGTGCGGGTGCCTCTAGGCACCAGGGAGGCTGGGAAGAGATAATCCCCTAGAGCCCTGAGCGGGGACCAGAGTGCCACACCCTTTAGGGCTCCTACCTCCAGAGCTGGGAAATAGTAGAGATGTTAGTCTGCAGCCCCTAGGATTGTGGTACTTTGATAAACCCCAGGACTCCAGCACTGACAGCCCCAGGCTGGGTTTTTCTCCAGCTGAGGGATCAGAGGTTCTAGGCGGGTGAGTGGTGCGCCTAGAACCCAGCCCAGGCAGTGGCAGAAAGAGGCAACACCTTAACCTCCCTCCAGCCCCCCAGGTTGCCACTCTATCCGGGGTGGCAGTGGTGCCATCTCATTGTAAAGAAAACCGTCCCAGCTCCTGAGACCTAAGCACAGCTTGTGACACCCATGTGGCTTTGCCTAACCCACACCAGAACAGTCACAAGTTCACACGTGGCCTGGAACCACCTGTCTTAAGTACCCAAGGCAGGAGAGCACTTCCGGGAGGGGCTGGCTAAGTGAGGGCCTCTGGAACCCCGGCCTGCTGCTCACTACACAGGGGCACGAGGCTGCCCATTTAACCAGTCACTTTACAAGGGTCTGCAACAGTCCCTCTGGAAGCTGGCTGGGGACAGAGAAATGCGTTCTCTGCGCAAGCTGCCAAGACTGCAGAGTCAAGGCCTGTGGCTCTGCGGCAGGTGGACCAGAGCACGCCCTCCCTGCCACCAGGACTCAGGTGAGCAGCCTGGAGCCAGAGAGCCGCCCACCGCATGGCCAGTGAAGAGGGGGTGGCGGGCCTGAAATGGGACAGGCCAGCAGAAGTGCCAGTGAGAGAACCCTATCGGCAGCCAACGGCCTCTCCCATCAAGCAGCCCAAGGTGCTGCATCTCTTGGAGGCTGACGGCACTCAGGCAGCAGGGCTTAAAATCCCAAGGCATAAAATGAGGAACGTGTTTATTATCGGGAAGACGACAAGCTATGGGGAAACGCCTGCTAGCCTGTACACTGGCATCTTGAGCAGCAAGAACTAACAAGCATCTTACTCACAGTGCAGGACAGAGAGCTTTCAAAGTTTCTACAATTTAAGGAAAAGTAAATGGCAAATTCATGTCGTGGCATTTTCTATCTATCACACATTAATTTTCTCCACCATTCATTCTCCCTTAATGGAAGTCCTCAGAGCCCTGACCACTGATTGGGGGGAAGAAACGTCCACAGAGTCAGAGTTATACAGTCCATAAAACAACTTCTGATGTGTTATTCCAGATTCTACTCCACAACTACCCCAGGAAGGCCGTGGTCTTTCCATCCCCACTCTATAGATGAGAACCAGAGGCCGCAGGTGGAGGGGTTAGTAGGTGATGAAGGGACGGAGGGGCCGGGGCCATCAGACTCAATGCACCCGGAAACTGCAGGAAGGAGAGTCTGTGCCCTCCCTCTCACTCCCTTGTGTCCCACTTCTGCGTGTGGTAAAACAGTCCCAAGGCCACACGAATCAGCGGCAGACCCGGCCTACAGGGGCAGGGCTGGATCCCCAGCCCTCCCCAGAGGGTGACGGCCAGATCGCGGACTGCTGCGGACGCACTGGACATGGCTCAGCAGAGGAAAGAAGGCAGCAGAGCAGTGCAGACACAGGTGGACAGCTGGTTGGAGGCAAGCAGGCATGCGGTCCCCCAGCAGGGAACCAGCAAGGCCGACTGTCCAGCATCTGGCAGTGGGAAGCCCTGAGCGTATGTGCAGCTAGAGGCAGAAGGTCCTTAGAGCACAGCCTGCCAGGCCTCAGGGGAAGGAGAAAGCCGCGCCCAGCCTCCCAGACCCACTCACGTCCAGCTGCCTGCGCGCTGCCTCCTGCTCCTGCCGCTCCTTTGCCATCCGCTGGGCTCGCTCCGCTTCCGCCTTCCGCCTGTCCTCCTGCTCTCTCTCCTTTGCGAGGTTTTCAAAGTTGGCTCTGATGTGGCTTGTTTTGCTGTTCGCTGCAGAGGGGAGGAGAGATGACGCCTAACACCAGAAGCTCTCTGTCTCCCCGCAGCCAGGCCCTTGGCCCCGCTGCCCGCTCAGCCCTGCCTGGTGGTCTCTGTGCCCACCTGCCTACTGACCGCCCAGCAGGACGCACAAGGCGGATGAGTACCATGAGCCTTGCATCTGGAGCTGCTTACGTGCCAAACAGCACTGCACTCCTCGCCACTGCGTGCCCAGGGAAAGGGGCCAGCATCCCCTAAGGATGCCTAGGATGAAGCACCGACTGGCGGTGACCCTCAGCCCTGGAGGTGCATCGCTTACTCCCTCATGTGATATGGCAGAGAAGCAAACACCACTGCACAGGGAAGGGGGCGGCGGCCTCAGGAAAACACCTGTGCGATCACCCAAGTCTGCAGTGGACCTGGCCTTTCTGAAGCACCACTCTGTCTGCGGGCCCTTCAAGTCATCCTGGCAAAGGCTCAGCTCCCGCTCCCGCTCCTTCTGCTTCGGGCTCTCCTCTTACCCGCAGCACTTTCCTGGGACCCCTGGAGGCACAGAATTCCTTCCTGGGAAACCCGGGGCTGGTGGGCACTGCTAGGACTCACCTGCTTCGACAGGGACAGTCTTCTGGTAAGTGGAGGCCACCTTGGAAACATCCTCGAAGGTGGAAGCATTCTGCCCAGAGATGAAAGAGAAGTTAGGAAAGCACTATTTTCCTTCACACCCTGTGAGGGTTTCTACCTTACAGACAGTGAAGCCTGTAGGCCAAAGCCCGCCCTCCATCCCAAAGAACCGACCAAAGAGCCCGGAGATTTCATGCCCACCTTGGTCTTGCAAAGTGACTGAGGCACGAGGAGTCATGACACACATTTGCTGGTGACCATGTGACTCAGAGCAAAAAATACGTACACCGGGGTTGTGGGGGGAACAGGCGGAGTACAGAGAACTTTCTGGGCCGTGAACTTGAGTATGATGCCTCAAAATGGTGGGTTCCATCCGACCCACAGAACAGACACCACCAGGGGCGGCCCTAACGGACCCTGCAGACTCTAGGGGATGACGACGCGTCAGCCAGGACTCACGGGCTGCAACACGCATGCTGTCTGGTGGGGATGCGGGTAACAGGAGGCTATGCACGGGGGCCAGGGGTGTGGAAAATCACTGTGCCTTTCTCTCAAATTTCACAGAACTGCTCCAAGCACATATGGCTAGAGTAAACCCCCAAAACACCCCCCCCCCCATCTGCGTGGTCCTAAACCAACTCTGTTCTTCTCCAGCCTCCCTCACACCCAAGAGGCCTAAGTGCTCACAGGGAGGACACCCTGGGCCATCCCCAAGTCTCACCTGGCCTGGGCATCCACGTCACCCAACCAGAGAGATTACACCTTCTTTCGTAGGGGACCCAATTCTGTCAGGTTAAAGTGACAGCGATGACTGTCCACTTAAAGGCTGATTTAGCTGCAGACTGGCAGGAGCTTGGAGTCCACCAGCCACCCCCAGGGTCATGGTGAGCAAACACTTCTAGTGACACACATCTAGGGCTCAGGACAGACACTGCTTTTCTGACACTTAAAACCAGGGAAGAGGGGCCCAAAGCAGGCAGGTGACTGAAGTCGATCTAGCTCACAGCCCATGTGAGCAGCATGCCTCCGAGGCTCCGGCTGACCACCACGTGGAGCCCTGGTCAGCACTCCGGGGTCAGGCTGCCCCACCTTCCCCCACAGCCCCGTGCTTCTCTGGCAGCCACCCAGCAGGGACAGAGGAGCCCACTACCCTTCCATGCGCAGATGCACCTGGGCTGAGTGCCTGCAGCACCCAGAGGCCACCTGAGCACCCCGCCTCATCTCCAAGGGCAGCTGCTCAGCTGCTCTGACCAAACCCTCTCCCACTCCCAGGCCCCCTGCCCCACCAGCACCACCCCAGGCCTGACTCCTCTTTCCAGAACAATCTCTAACACCCCCGATTCTCACTGTCCCAGAGCTCCTGCCTACCCTGAGCCGGGGAGGGGGCAATGATGGATGCTGGCATTTTCCCAGTGCCTTCCTGCTGTGTCTGGGGTGATTCTGCATCCAGCTGACCCATGGCCCCTCCTGGCGCCCACCACCTGCCCTGTCCAGCCGACTGTCCAGCAGTAATACCATCCTCTGCACAGTCTCAGTGTCCCATTTCCTGGCCAAGTCCCACACACTCCTCAAAACTGAGCTCAGATATGCACCTCCCTCAGGACCCCTCAGCCCGAGCCTGGGGCCCTGCCACTCACTCCCAGCCTGCACATGGTCATATGGAGGAGTCCCCTGGGTGACAACCGTTTGTGTGGCCAACTGTGAGCCGGAGGGAAGTGTAAGTGCTTTGAGGACCACCCTGCCGCGCACGACCACGGGCCAGGCACAGGACCCGCAGGACAGCCTCCGTTCTGCTCAGCTGGCTGAGGAGCCAGAAGCACACAGGGCCCCAGTGTGGATGACCCACGCTGCCCCTAAGTCTACACTCTGCCGTGGTCGGACCGTGGGCCAGAGAAGCAACCTGGTGTGCTTAAGCCTGACTCACTGGGACTGTGTGACCAACCGAAAATGAGAGTCCCTGGTGAGAGAAACAAGTGTTTCCATGGCAACACCTGAAGGGCACCCCAGTGGTTAGGGTCCGGCTGTAGGGGATACCATCTATGGGCCACGGGCCCTGATTGCAGGCATGGGGACCTGCACGCTCCCAGAGGGCAGCTTCCACCCCATATGGTTACTGAGCTCTCCTAATGCAACCAGTGGCACCAAGGAACTCAACTTCCTCTCTGGCTCACTGCTAATTACTTCAAATTCAAATAGCCACGCATCCCAAAGGCTCGGGTTGGCTCTGGAGTCTAAATGTCTGGGTCCCAACGGTGGCCAGGCACTAGCCTGCATGGTCAGGAGCCCCCTGGGACAGAAAAGGCAGGGACACAACCCAGCTGTGATACTTTAGCTGAGGTCTGGGACACGGGAAACATCATTCGGTGTTCAAACACCCGGAAATGGGAGCTGCGTGCCCCCAAGCCCATCATGCACAGCCAGATGCCCCAAACCATGAACCTGACCCATCAGCAGAAACCACAAAGCCTGCATCTGGGACTTACCTTATCCATCCGGTCCTTCTGCACCCCGTATTTTCCACCGAATCCTTTGGCGTAGTCTGAAACATGGCAGAACACAGCACTTACTCTCAGGCTGGGACAGCGTGGTCCCAACAGCAGACACATGCAAACAGACCCTGGACTCCCCAAGGAAATGCACCCCGAGCCAAAGGAAATGAGAGCCAGCAACGAGGAGTCTGCGTGCAGACAGGAAAGAGGCCGTGCATACACCCCGTGCTCTCCCGAGGGAAAGGGGTGCGGGCGGGCTGGCAGGCAGTGAGCCGAGGAGGGCCCAGTGCGGGCCTCTGGCAATGCGCCACTTCCATAGCACAGGCTTCCGCCAGCATGGCGGCTGGTCCTCGTCACTCCATGCTCCTGCTCCACTGGGCACTAAAGAGGCCCCATCACAGGTTCTCCCTTGCTTTTGAAGAGAAAAAACAATCCACAGGGGAACCCAGCCAGTACCTGGGTCACAGCAGCACAGACCTAGGTGACAGTGACACCGGCATGCGCACTGACGGCCCAAACAGTCCATCTCCATGCGTCTGCCAGATCAGCCCAAAGTGTGTGCCTCCCTTGTCTAAACTCGTTCCCAACTTCTAACTCGAGGACAGAAAGCCTGAACTCTGCCCTGCAAGGTCAGGACAGTGCTCTAGTCCCAGCCGCATCTCTAGGTTCTAACTGCCAAGTCTGAATTTTGATGGTAATTAAGTAACTGCTCTAAGGAAAAACGCACTGCACTCGCCACTCAGGCGCCCAGTATACACCTAGAAAACCCCGCCTCTGTTCAGATTTGTGTATATACTGTTTGGCTCTCTGTGGAGAAGTTATACATGGATGGTGTCATCAAAAAACAAAAACAAAAAACACCTCCCTCCCCTCAAAAAACACCACCACAAATGAAACAGGAAACCACAACAGGGGCGCCCTAGGCCCCTTGTGGCCACCAGCCTCTGGACGTCTTGGCTCGCCTTGGAGCCAGTGAGGTGGCTCACTCATTTACGTGCAGCAGCCGTGACGACCTCCTGTGTAGGTTTGCTGTGAGACCAAAGGCTCCCCCCATTCCAGAAAGGAGTCATGTTACGGGATCAGAATGACACCTGACAAACTGCAAACACAAACCCCAGAGGTTATGGGGGAAAAAGTGGATGGGGGAAGATGGGGTGACAATATATAGCATAACCCTGGGTTGAAGATGCCCGAGAGACCCTGCCAAGTGACAGTGGGTGACTCGGAAGGCTGAGCTCCTGAAGTCTGTGCTAGAAGTGGCTGCACAGGAAGGGGAGACAGGGAGGCAGGAGGTGGGGGCTGGTGAGCAACTGTGCCTTGCTGGGACTCGTGCTTGGCCAGTCTCTCCTTGTAATCAAACCCCACAGCACAGGAGTCCTGCCTCTCGGACTGAACACCAAATCTGCCTCCGAAACCAGTCTTATAATCTGAAAATCCACAAGCGACAGAGAAAACAACCAAGAGAGGAAACACAGTTCAGTTAGAATCGTGTGAGTATGTGCGAGTGTCAAATACATCACTGAGAGCGAGCAAGGGCTCTGCCAGGCTCAGAGCCCGAGGGCCGGCTCCCAGTCCCAGACAGCCCCAGGTGGGCTCCCAGGTTAAAGCACAAACTTCAAATCTGAACACTGCAGCCAAGATCTGCAAACAGGTTAGGAACTATATTTAAGATAATTCCATCAGGGCACTCCATGCTTTGAGGTTTAATTCTAGGGTCCTACCCACGCTGCAGACAAGAGAACGCATCTCTGTGCATGTAGAGAAAGAGACACATTATACATCAAATATCCCACAGCAGCTATCAGTCCCCGCCCACCCCCACTTCCCCCTATGCGGGCGGGAAGGACAAGTGGGTGGTGGTCTGGGTCTGACTCAAAGGTCCTCCCACCCTGCACCCCACTTTCCTGGGGATGGGGTCCCATTCTCATAGAACGGGCAGCGGTATCTGCTTTCATAAAGTGTAGGGCACTTTACCAACAAGAATTCAGCCTATGGGCACCGTCCCCCTTTCTGGGCACAAGGGCAGGGAACAGCCTTCCCGGCAAGGCTACAGCCGTGACCGTGCTTCCTGGCACAGATGAGGTCAGCGGCCTTGCCGGGGCAGCCCTCCCACGGGTGGGGGCAGCTGGCCACCAGAGAGATGAAGAGTTTTTCACAACTGGGAGGCAGAAGACAACCTCAAACAGTGAAGACCAAACAACGCTGCTACAGAAGCACAGCAGGAACGGGTACATCAACAGACCCATGGGTGCAAATGGTCCTGCGGGGGCGAGGGCGATGAGTCACATGAACGTACCTTTCTGGGATTCGTGCAGCTGTAGTCTCTCTTGGTGATCCCAGCCCAGGGCACATTTATCTTGTCGGTCTGTCTGGACACCAAATTTTCCTCCAAACCCTTTCACATAGTCTACATAGACAATAAAAGGCCACAGTCCAGTATTAGCAAGCAGCCTGGATAACAGGGAGGGTGCATGTTTTCAACGCAGCTAAACACACAACTCGCCAAACCCATCCTTTCTCTCCCGGACATCTGGTGAAGCCTCAGGTACACTCACTGAGAGGACCTGCTCACAGACCGGCAAGGAGCCCACTGCTCATCCTGGGATTACGACTAGACGGACAAGACCACGCAGCAGCTCTGAGACATGCAGCTTACGAGGTGCTTTACAAATGAGCTGGCATGATTTGTATTTAATAGCATAAAGCGTAAAGACATGGTTTGTATTTAATAGCTGTGTTTCTGGACCTGCTGTTTTAAAGTTCCGTGTCTGACTCACGAGACACCGGCTTTAAGGGCTCAGGTCACGTCTTGCCTGTCCATTTCTGTTCTGCTACCACCTGTCGCCTAAGACTCACTGGCCGGGGGATAAGGTAAAGTGAAGACACCTGTCTGGGACTCGTGCTTCTCCGTTTTGCCTTGATACTCAAAACCAACCGCACTCTTGTCCACCTTGTCCTTGTCGATTCCGTACTTGCCGCCAAAACCCCTGGAGTAATCTAGGCACAAAGACAGCACTGTTCACACCCCAGCCACGGCACCAGTAAGCATGCTATGCACTCAACCGTCCTTAAGAAAGCACTTCCACTGCCCAACTACAACAACAAAAATCCTTCAGGCTTACTATAGGATCCTAACATGGGAAGTATTTTAAAATACTACTTGTTAAGTAGTAGTTGAAGTAACAAAGAGTAATAAACAGCAGATTAGTTAACTGTAGCATCTTTCCTTCATCCCAAAAGGCAGCATGAAGTAAGTTTCCCATAAAGCTCCTGAGATCCGGAGGGTGTCTCTCCGCTTCATCAACTAAAGGAAGCAGAGGTGTGCCCCGGGTGCCTCCAAAGAAGCAGGACCGAGACGCAGCACATTCCAGAAGCATGAGCTCCATCCACTCAAGCTAGCCACTTAATAGGTTATTTTCATACTAAAGCAAGGCTCCACCGTGGATGAATAATGGAGCAGAACACGAAGCGTTCCCTCACAGGAAGGCCTGGAGCTGCCGAGGAACTAGGGGCGCCCCAGGCCCTGCAGCCTGTGCTCCCCAACCTCCCAGAGGCAGGCCTGAGTCTCCTGCAGGGGCATCGCGGGACAAAGTCTGAGCAGCGCCAGGGAGGACCACACAGCAGGCCCCAGCATGCTGGGCCAAGTACTAGAGCTCGTTCCAGGTGAAGGGAGAGGCAGTTAGGGTGATCCCGTGCAGCCGACGCCAGCCAGGCAGGTGGCCTTGAGGCCGGCGGCAGGGCTGGGCCATGCCCTCGGCGAAGAACTGAGCCACTGGTAGCCTCTTAGTTTTGTTTTTTAAAGAAATCTGGATTATTTTTTCATGTGTGTGAGCTCTCAGTTTTTAAATGTTGGCATTTATTTAAAAAACTTAAATGTCCAGGATGAAAAGAGGGGAGATAAGCAATACAGAGGAGCCGACGATCCATGGCGCCTGCGGTAGGCTGTCGGATCGCAGGGGATGCCACGGCACAGGGGGACCAGTTCGGCTGCTCAGGCCACCCCGGCAGTGCCTGTCAAAGTTTCAAATTCAGTGTCCTTTGACCAGCAATGCCATTTCTAAGAATTCATTCTTTTGAATAATCACTTGGGCATATAAAATCAAGGGACAAGACAACTCACTGTGGCTGACTTTTAACGTCAGAAGTTGGAAATGCCCTGAATTCCCCATTCCAGGGAATCCCCACAGGAGGATGAGCAGTCATCCACTACAACCGCCCTGCCCCGCCCTAGAGACAGGAACCTCCACACCCTTTACGTTAAAACAACTGTGCAGGTGTAATGTGACTGTCTGCACCAGGGGAGAGTCTCCTGGCTTATGTCTGCAGAGAAATGAGAAACGGGGAAGAACAGCCCATATGGGGAGGCGCCTGGGAGGTAGGTGGGCTACAGGCAGACCTTTCTGCGACTCGTGCTTCTCCGTCTTGCCCTGGTAGTCGAAGCCCACCGCGCTCTTGTCCACCCGGTCAGCCTGCACACCGTACTTGCCGCCGAAACCACTCGAGTAGTCTGAGGAGACAGGCAGCCGTCAGCCAAGGAGCCCGATGACAGACTCAACTGTCACCTCAGTTAAACTATGCAACAAAATCGTTTCAGGGTGACAGCTCACCGAGAGATCAAACACAAGTTTTAGGATGCACAGCAGGCCACCCGCTGTGACATACGAGGGACAGACTCAGTCTACAACATGCGCCCTTGCAGCCTGGTCTCTTTCAATGACCACAGGGTATTTTTTCACGATGGCAGCAAGAAGCTGCATTCCCATTTGGAAATTAACTGGTCAGCACATTAAGAAAGCTATGCAGCTAAAAACCCTTTCTAGAAAAGATGCTGCCCCTCCAACATGCCCATGCCGGGCAGAGCAGGCCGAATGCCTGCTCCCTGGTCACCTGACCTACAGGAGGCAGATGCAAACAGCTTGCAGAAGCACATGGAGCGCTTGGAGGAACTGACATGCTTTCATCTGCTGACAAAGGCTTTGTAAGACTGGATGACTTAGTGAAGGCCAGCCAGTCCTGTGCGTCAGGAAAGCATCAGTACCCCAGTGGCACCCATGGGGAAAGTGGGGAAAGTGAGCTTTTGCCAACAAAGTCAGGGCACGAGCTCTTCTGGGGGTACTGCTGCTTGGGACAGAGGCACCCAGTGACCCGAGGGGCTGGAGCTGTGTGTGCTGCGTGATGACAGGCCCCACAGACACACGATCCTCAGATGGGAGAGCACAGTGCTCTCCATGGCAACCCCCACCCCGAGGAGGCCTCAAGTGACAGCATGCTCTTCCCGTGGCCCGCGCGTCTGCACCTCCTCCCTACCTTTCTGTGAGGCGTGTTTCTCGGTCTTGCCCTGGTACTCAAAGCCTACAGCGGACTGCAATATAGAAAAGGGGGCACGCCTGTAACCGCCTCCCCAACTGCTCACCTGACTCCACAATGTACGTGCAGTTATTAAAAATGCCAACCACGCCGTTTTTTGACCTCTGATCTCCTAAGCCACGTATGGATCCAGTTAACGCGCAAAGCTCTGGTGTTTCAATCTGCATTCCATGCAGCACTCAGCAAGGCCCAGCAGTTGCACATGGAACCATGGCTAATGTGGCTGATACCATGGCACACTTGGGAAAGCCAGAGCACGGCTGAGGCCCAACCCCAAAATTCAGGCTTTCCATTGCCATGATAGAAAACAAAGATCCAACTGCCCCAGTCAGAGTTAGCACAGGCTGGGGCCCAGAGGTGCCAAACAGTATCTGGACACTAAGCGTGGCCCTGGGAACTGACATGTGGGTGGTCCTGTGTTGTCTGCTCTGAACACTGCCTGCTGGGGACACCCACACAGGGAGGGCAGGTGGAAATGGTCACACTGGCACATTCTTGGGCAAATCTACCCCATTCTGGTCATTGGATGGAGATTTCCACAGTAAGTGGTGAAAGGCCCTTATATATTCCTGTTCTCACTACAGCACCCAGCCCATCACCTCAGAGCACCGTTGAGTCCTGCAGTCAGGGTGCCCTCCCCACAGTTTCAGAGGACACCCGGCAGCCCGCTCATGTCAGCAACGAGGTGGGATAGAGAGGGAGTAGGCCCCTGCCCTCCCTGGGCCCTGGCTCCACGACACATCACTCACCTGGTCAACTCTGTCCACCTGAACACCGAACTTGCCTCCAAACCCCCGGACGGAGTCGACCTGTGAGCAGTGCTTGGAAAGCTTTGACTGGTACTCATGGCCGACAGCCGACTGGCGCAGGGGCAAAGACGAAGAGTTAGACAACCTCACTGTGACACTGGGCCTCCTCCTGGGCAGGCAGTGCCCTCTGGCCAGGGGCGGTGTCCCCGGTGAGGGACACTGAGCAGGGACGTGGGCCCCAGGGGATGTCACTGACGCCAGGGGATGGCAGTGCCTAGGTGGGGCAGGCACCCCTGCCTCCCTGAGTCGCAGGCTCCCAGGAGACGCCAAGAAACCCGCCACGTGACTGGGTGTGAAGAAAAGACTACGAGGCCAACCCCCTTCCAGAAATCAGAGCCAGCCACCTGCAACACAACACGTAAGCTCCCCCAGGGGAGGGCTGGCCAACAGTCATTTTGCCCATATGAGGCAGCTTCGTGCCATGTGCCCCTGGAACCGGGACATGAAATATGTTACTAACAGACTGAAACAGACACCATGCTTCCATTACAGCACTTACTCAGAGTCAACCTGTACTGAGCATGTGCCCAGCCAGCATGGGCACCGGCTCCCTCCAGCCTCCCCAGCACCGAGGTCCCTGAGGAAGCAGCTTCAGCCACCTCTGCTCAAGGCCACATGCCCATCAGGCAGCCAGCCCTGGGTGTCAGGGTCAGTGACCAGGGCCTTGGGACACATGACACCCCAGCTTTCTGAAAGCAGAGCTTCCAGAGCAGCTGCACGTATGCCTTACATACGCCGGGGTCATCCCCACAGCCCAGAGCTGAGCACACTCACTACCCAGACCCCTGTAGCCCCAGCCCTGCCCAGCCTGGCAGGCCCCACTCAGAGCTGAGCACCGGGCTCCCAGGATCCGTCACCACAGTGGACAGTGACCACGGACCCCTTCACAGACAGCGGGGAAGACACCTGACTGACATGTGACCCGGGCAGGGCAAGGCGAAGATGTGTGCCCACCAGGCCTCCGCCAGCGAGCGCCCCAGCTCTGCTGCCTCCTGTGAGACGGAGGCCTGTCAGTGCACCACACCTTCTCCACTTTGTCTAGAACCTCACAAAAGAGTGGGCTTTGGGCTAAAGGTCAACATGGTCACTGACACTCAGGTGGCCACTCAGAGCAGCGACTGTTTCCACAGCCCACTGAAAAAGCAGCAGCTCTTTCTGAGGACCTGCAAGGATGACCATTCAGTTGAAGGGGCGAGAGCGAGCAGCCCCGAGTGGCCGGGGCACTGGGACACCCCAGCCAGGACAGCACAGCTCGGGCACTCCCAACACGGCCACCGAGCACCTTCTTGGTCCCTACCCCGAAGAGCCTCCATGTCAGGGCAGCAACGATGGCCAGGCAGGCTGAAAGTGGCGGGAGGGGCAGGCAGGGGCAGCCGCAGGCGAGCAGGGCAGGAGGGAGGCTCCTGGGGCAGCGGTGCTGCTGGACTGCAAAGGCCTGAGCTCCAAGCACCAGGAGTGACATTCACCCATAAAGAACGGGGGTAGCTGAGAGACTGGCAACGACCACGGCATCCTGTCCTGGTCAAGCTCTTCCCTGACACAGGTTCACTGGTTTCCCCAACTGTTGTTTGTCCATCCCAGAGCTGGGGGCCCAAATTTATTATCAATTTCTCTCTGCTTTAGTCTGCCCAACTCTGAAAGCTCCGGCTTGGTTTGCGGGTGGCCAAGGCTTCTCTTTCACTGCCCTAAACACGCGCGGGGTCTCCGTCTGCATGACTAAGAGCTCCCAAGCTATTTAGAATCCAAAGATAACTCTGCTCCCTGCTTTGCCCGTCAAGCTGCCTCTGGGAGTGACACAGTCCAACTGGGAAATGCCCCTCTGGCCTGCGCTCGCTCTTTGTCCACTCTAGGCTAATTTCAGACCTGGAATGGGGTGCCCATTGGCTCACACGTGTCTACTCTGCGGTGACAAGAGTGGCGTGGCACACTGTGACACAGCAGTGTTGTTACAAGCCCAGCTCTGACGCTGAATCCCACCTGGGCACGAGGGGACAGGTCTGGAATTACAGACCAGAACCTGACACGAGCTGATCTTTCCCTCTGCATCCACTGGGTCGGAACAGGCTCACGGTGCTCAGACAGGAGGCACAGTCCCCAGGACCGGGCACGTGGAAACCAGCCTCACGGGAGAACCAGGCAAGCACACTGCCTCCCAAGCGACACCCTCCCTTCTCTCAGGTGACAGCACTGAAGGGAGCAGCAGGGTCACAGTGACGGGCTCACTCCACACCTCGCCCTGTGGACGTGGCCGTCCCAGCTCTACCAGAGCAGGCCCCCCACCGAGTGCCAGGCCGCCCTCCGAAGGTCCCTGATGGACGAGCACACCTGCTGGCTGAACTGGCCCCGGTGATGTGCTACAAGGGGCCCTCGGTCCTGGTTTGCTCTGCGGCTGGTACGGGTGGGCTGCAGGCTCAACTGCAGGCAGTGGTGACACCAGCGCCTGGGGCCGAGAAGCCCTCACTCCCTCCTGGTCAGCGCTGGCCTCCGGGAGCCCCGCTCCCCCTTGGGCCTCCCTACACACCACCTACTCACTAGCAACTCTGAGGACCTCAGCAGGCCTCTGAAAGGCAGGGGCATGTATGAGTAAGGGCAGTCGGCAGGCGACGACTCTGGGACAGTCTCCCCAACACTGACTCAAAGCTTCGCATCTGAGGAAAAGGCCTGAGTGGCCAGAGTGCGCCAGGAGCCTGCCCACAGCGGCCGACACTTACTTTGTCCATCCGGTCCTGTTCCACGCCAAACTTCCCTCCATAGCCATGGGAGGCTTTTGGTCCTGTTTCAAGTTCCTTCTCCTTGAGAGACTGGTGTTCTTGGAAAACATTCTCTCTCAGCTTGTGTATGCTTGAAGGGAAGAGAAGCATTAGGGACACACGGGTGAACAGACGCGCATCCCACCTTCTAGGACAGTAAGGATGGGGCCACTATCTTGGGAAACCTGCAGGGTTTCGTTACTTGGCGCCTCCCAGACCCCTATCTTTACTGTACTTCCTCATTATTCTGCCAGCTGGTCCATCTACTTGGCAGCTATGAGTCAATTTTAATGGAAAAAAGAACTAATTTGAATATGTTCAATGAATCACCCCAAGTCCCCCCAAAAGCAGCTGCACTGAAATGTGAACTTCATACATTCCATGAGAAGTTCTTGATTTTACCAGAGAACTGAGTCAGGAGAGCTAGTTCTGTAAACACCACCCCAAGACACAGGACAAGCCAACAGTCCCTTGCCCCAGATACCCGAGGCCACTGGCTGAAGGTCAGTGACACAGGACATGTATGTGAAGCACCCCAGCTTATTACATATTCAAAGGTAAAATGAAGACTTTCAGAACATACAATCTAAAAGCCATTTTTTACTTTGAACTCTGGGAATGGCCACACAGATCACCAGACATGGTCAGGAAACCTCCACAACCTGTCGCTGCCAGGAGGTCCCTGAGCGGCATGAAGACCACCTGCCAAGGGGCCTTTCTGGACAATGCCAGAGGTGTGGCTATAAAACAACGAGGCATGCATGCCACCCAAGCCCCTACGGGGAGGGGCAGGAAGCCCTCTGCCCCTACAAACCTGAGGGACACGGGCACCGAGGACTGTCCTCCTCCCCGTGTGTCCTCACTCAGACCTCCCGACCGCTCCACAGGCTGCTGATACCAGAGGCCACGCGCTACCCAATCCACCCGCCCCAATGTGCTGCCAGGCCACAGAGGAGGGAAGTGATGAGAGGAAGAACAAGTGACTTCAGCAATCCGGGAGCCGGCCTGAGCCCGCCGCAAACAAGCCAAGGCTCACCAGGCTGGAGTCAGCTGGTTCTTCTCTGGTGGCTTCTGTGGAGGCTGTGAGCTCAGCAAGGCAGGGGATGAACACCTGTGTCCCCAACACCCACTCTAGTTTTCTGAATGGCTGCATCTTTCTCAGCCAAGAACAGCTTCTCTGTACTGCAGGAATACCAGGGTCAAGTAAGACCAACTCTGCAAACGGCCGACCAGGCCACCCCGTGAGTGACGCCACTGCAGTGAGGGACCGGGCTGCGCTCTAAAGCTGCAGAGCCTGAACAAGAAGGCTGAGCACATTGTACACGTGCCTTAGCTCCCCTTCCTGACAAGGAAGTAGCGTGGAGAGCTGGCAGTCAGAGCGCCAAGCCAGGAACCGCAACACGCTTCCCTCGGTTCTCCTATTTGGGGCTTTCCATGAGAACATGGGCTTAGAAGTCGGCTCAATGTACCCAACCAACAGTGATAAAACCATAAAGTCATAGCAAAAAAATAAAACTAAGGCAGTGGTTGTTTAAGGTCCAAGGTGTTCAAGACCTCACCTATGTCAGAAAACTCCCCCTGGAGAAAGAGCAAGGTTACCGTCTCCTGGAGAAAACCTCAGTATTGAAAAGCTGACTCTAGAACTCTAAGTACAAAAGCCACTTGCAATGGGAATTTTTAGGCTACTGAGCATTAGGTAACACACACACACACGTTAGCATGTTCATGCCTTACATTCATCTACTGTATCAGTATCAGGTCACAAGGTAAAACAGAAGCAACCCCAACACATAAGGCATTACACAGGTGAATCAGAAAGGTAAACACTCCCTGCCGTATACATCTATCTCTCAGAAAGTCACTTTCATACCAGAACTAAGAAAGTCTCTTACTTGATGTGTTCCTGGTGTCCAGACCCTTTCACAGTTTTGGCCCCCCATCTTTGTTCTTTTTCACTTACATCATTCTGAAAAAGAAAAATAAACCGGTAAGCCCCACATCCTGGACTGTGAAGCTACAGGGAATCACCCGGATACAGAAACTAGGAAAATGCTCTTTGGGGGAGCGCAACAAAGGAGACGGGGGCTCCTACCACAAAATCGGGGTCGGTTTCCCAGTCGTCGGCTCCCCCGTCGTCCTGGGTGATGGACACGGCGTGGCCCGCTGAAGCTTTCCACATCTGCAAGAGCAGTGCTGGGGTTACGGAGGTCTGGGACCACCTGGGAACGCTAAGCTCAGAGGCCAGGAGACCAGCTCTCCGCCAAAACTACACCTCAAGAGAACACAAGGATCCCAAGGTCCCTTGTGATCCGTGTGCTGCAATGACAACAGTGGAAACTAAAGAAATGCAGTGGTACAGTTCTAATGCTGCTGTCAAATAGCTTCAGAAACACACCAAAAGTACTCTGGCTTCAATTCAGTGAGGAAATTTTCTAGGAAACAAGAGTCACGTGTGCACTTACTTCATTCAATACAAGCCCGTCACTATTCCACGAAGTCTGGAACAACAATGTTTGTCCAGCTGTATGAAACATCACCAATGGTAAACTCTATATTACGTGTACTTTATCACAATTAAAAGAAAGAGCTCCCATTGTTGTTTCAGGTACTTATTGGAAAGTAACATATTCTCACGATCTGGACTCTGACAATGCAACGAGTGTTTCAGGTGATTTATTAGAGGGCTGCCTCACGATCTGGGGAAGCACACCACATACAGGAGGCTGACTTTGCCTGCATTAGGCCACTGCAGACGGCCGCCAGCTTCCCTCCCCAGACTTTAAGGTGGGAGCCAGTATAAAGAACGACGATCCAGCTTCACACCCGCACAAGAGAATTCTTTTCCTAACTGCCAAGGTAAAATCTAACCTTCACGGGTTTCAAAGGAAAACTATGAAAAGAATTGATTCATTTTCCACAAAAGTACTAACAGAATTTCATACAGGTCAGGAAATATGACTGGGAGAAGAAAATTGAGAGATCATTTTAATTCGATCAACCAGACGCTCCATCCAGGCGCTGGAACTGATGATGCCCCGTTCATGCCTCCTGCGGGGCCACACCGCAGTTTCTGTGCCCCGCTTAGGGCAGAGGTCCTTCGTAGGCCCCAGAATCTCCAACCTCCACCCGCCCCCTCCAGCCCCGCTGGTTCTCAAGTTCAAATTCGAGGCGGTGAGGGGTGAATCAGGGCGCAGTAACCTCAAACTCAAACTTTCCTATGCAACTCCTGCCACCATTACCTGGGCAGGCAACCATCTGCCACCAGGTGGGGCAGGACCTGCAGCGTCCTTCGGAAGCCACCTAGGACCTTGCTCCCCTCTGCTTAGGCGCCCCAAAGCACAGAAGGACTCCCCAGATGCGACCTCCCTGGGCTTGATTGTAAGAGCAGACCACACACGGAACTCAGGCCCAGCCAGGTGTCCCTGTCCCCTGTGCCCACATACAGCTAAACAAACAGCTGCCCTAAGGCTCAGTGACGTGCCCAGTCTCTGCCCCCCAAGCCTGCCCCACAGCACCACCATGTCCTAGACAGGGTACTTCCTGTCTATGGGGCCTCAGCTGCCTGCAGTTCCATCCACTGAGGAACTGCTCCTCCCAGAGGAGAGGGGTCTCAGTGGAAGGCCAGAGAGGCACTGCCCCCCAAAGCAAAGGTAAAGATCGCTGTTACTTTTTCAGGGAAACCCTAGCACAGCCCAATCTTCATTGATCTTTCTGGAAGCCAGCTCCATCAGCTGCAGGTGAGGGCTTCCTCCAGCCTCCTGACACCCTGCTGGTGGTGGCTCCTCCTGCCTTCCAGAGAACAGGCGAAGAGGCCTGACTGCGCTGCCCCCGGGCGGACAGAGACGCCCGCCCTGCCACGCCAGCGTCTGGAATCCCCTCCTCTAAGCCACAGGCAACACTGGAAACCTGCCTTCATTTTCTTCAAACTAAGTTCCCGCCCAGAAAATGATGGTCCCTATCTCTGCAAACCCAGAGCACATTCACCTTCCCTGTCCCTGCTGGAGGATCCACCCCGACCATCCAAGGGGAGAGAATATACCAGAATGTCATAAGGCACAAACCTTTCTTTCCAGCTGAAGATGAAAGGCTGCTCACAAAACTCTGTTTAAAACACAGTAGCCCCACAAGGTACTGCCAGGCATTCGGGAGGGACTCCGTCTGTGAAAAGATGAAGGGTGTAAAGCCCAGAAGGCTGTCTGTTTTGGCAGGCACTCTGGGCAAATCCTTCTGTGGGAGATCCTCCCAGAGCACCTCTGAAATCCTCCCAAACATAACAAGGTTTTGTAAAGGAATCTGAACGAAGGGACGGGGGGAGACCTACATTTTACCAACCAGAAGGCTCCACAGATTTGCAGACACTCTGAGAAGCTACGAAAAATGAGAAGTTTCAAAAGATTTATGGCTGTATGAACTTTCTTCTTAATGCAAACAGAAATCCTTGCCTCTACTGCCAACATACATTTCCTGTTTGCTATATTCCTGTTAAGTTTCCATTTTTACTTATTCTAAATTCCAACATTACTAAAAGTAATAAAATTCAATTACTGAGAGCTTTTTTTTTTTAAAAGAAATAACACAAGAACACTCCCTGAAGGGATCACAGTGTGACTGAGAGAAAAAACAGCACAAGGCCTGCTCTCAGAATGTGACGGGAAGGGCTCGGGAGAAGCGGACTGCGCTTCTCATCAGCAGATCCGGTGACTCGCTGAGATCACGAAGATCCAAGACTCCGATTTCCCAAGCCACCAACTCACCGCCTTTCCCCGAGGACCACCCAACACCTCACCTGGCCACTGCACTGCCAGACATCACACCACAGGGCAGGTGACAAAATCCCCTGCTTCCCGGAACAAGCCGGTCACGTGCACTGACATCAGCATGCGGGCTGCCACACCTCAGGGACTAGAGGCATGGCCTCTGCTAGCTTTCCCTTTACTCAATTTCCTATGTAGTCCCTGACCTACTGACTGCTCCTCCTCTCTCACCAGTCCCTTTTGGAAACCCTAACTTCTGCTGGTTGCTTAGTACATGCTGGGAACTGACGTGATTACTGTAATCAGCAAGCTTTCAAATCTTCCCAAGGGCAGCTACTGATATGCTCAAATCTACAATAATTTACTACCCTCTCGGAATTTTAAATTAGGGGAAAAAAAGGCCATGTAAATAACTAAAAACTTAAAAGATAGGGTATTTTTTGGAGGACCCAAAGATAATGCCTTTGGACTCCTACCTGACACCATACACAAAAATTAACTCAAAAATGGATCGAAGACGTACATGTCTGAGCTAAAACTATTAAACTCTTAGAAGAAAACATAGGCATAGATGTTCATGACCTTGAATTTAGCATATTCTTAGATGTGACACCAAAAGCACAAAAGAGACGAAGAAACACAGGTGCTTCAGAGGACACCATCAAGGAAGAGAAAACAATTGACAGAATGGGAGACTTTTTTCAAATCAGATATCCAAAATATATTAAGAACTCTTACAACTCACTAATAAAAAGAACAATCAACCACATTTTAAAATGGGCCAAAGATTTGAATAGACTTTTCTCCAACGAAGATATACAGATGGCCAATGAGCTCATGAAGAGACGCTCGGTATCATTAACCATCAAGGAAATGGAAATCAAAACCGCAAGGAGATACCACTCCACTCCTAAGAAGGCAAAAAGAAAAAACACAATAACAAGTCTGATGAGGGTGTGGAGAAATCAGAATCCTCTTATATGAATGGCGGAAATGCAAAATGACCACATGACCCAGCAATTCCACACCCAGCAGTATGCTCGAGACAATTAAAAACACATGTCTGCACAAAAAATTGTACAGGAATGCTCCTTGCGGCATCGTTCATGATAGCTAAAAAGTGAAAGCATGAATGTTAACAGATACACAACGTGGTCTGTCCACACAATGAAATATTCAGCAATAAAATGGAGTGAAGTCCTGATACAAGATACAACATACTCCTGAAAACATTCTGCTAAGTTAATGAAGCCAGACAACGAAGACCACATATTACCCAGTCCCATTTATATGAAATGTCCAGAACTGGCAAATCTATAGAAGAAAAGGTAGATTACGGGTAACCTAGTGTTGGAGGTGAGGGAAACTAGGTTTCTTCTTGAGGTGATAAAACTATTCTAAAATTGACTGTGGTGGCGGTCGCACAGCTCTGTGAATACACTAAACACTGCCGGATTGCGCCCTCTGAATGGGTGAGTTAGCACGGTATGTGAATCGTGTCTCAATAAAGCTATTACCAAAAAAGTCTGAAAGATGCTGCCTTTGTCCAGCACTACTGACAGCAAACCTTCCTTGCAAATGTCACACGTACAGGTCAGGCTGCACAAGTGAGCAGTATTCTAGAACTGCCAAATAAACCCAGTGAAAAATCCCTCCTGAGGAGAATGTTTTAAATGATGGGATAAAATCACCCATGGAGACCTAGCTTCCCATTCGCCTCACAATCTCCTGTGTAGCAGAAAACCAAAGCAACACAAAGGTATCTGAGTAGCCAAAATAGCCATCAGGAGGCCCCTCCCTATGCAAGTACTCAAAGGAACCCCTCCTATCGCCTCCTGGGCACAATGACTCACAGTTTACTCAAAGCACTCTGGGCCACACACTGACAAAGGTAAAAGACCAGACCTCTGCAGGGACTCACCAGCCCAGCTCCCGGCTGGCTGCCCTGGTTGCCGGCTGCCCCAGGACACTGGCACACAGCAACAGAAGGCAATACCCAGGCTCACAGTGATTCACTCGCTTAGCCATGCACTTTCTGAGCACCCACTCTGTACTGCATGGCGCGACCAAAGGTCTGAATCACCAATTACATTCACCTAAAAGTATTTTAGAAGTTAAATCCGGCAAAATGCTTCAACTCAAAGTCAGCTACAGTGAGGGGGAAGCTTCCAGTTACTGGGCGACAGAATATAAAAAACAACTCTGCATCCCGTCCTCTTTGTTCTCCGGTGACCAAAAGTCGCCTTGAGGCCTCCTCCTGGCTCCTTGAGTATCTGGGAACACTTTTCTAACCAGGGAGAGAGAGGCAGGATCGCCGCAACGCACTGGAGCGGTGACTCACCCGCGGTCACACATGGGAATGTAGGCAGGGGCAGGAGGGGCCTCCCCGGCCCACAGCCCTCGCCAGCCCTGGCCAGCCCGGCTGGAGGCCGGGCCACGCGGACAGAGCCTGACGGGTTAACCCGGGAGGTACAGGGCATCCTCCAAGAGGCGACGCGTCCGGGCTCCAGACCTGGGGAGCCGTCCCCTCTGCACCCACACCCTCCAGCGGGGGATCGAGCTCCCTTAATTTTCTGGCGATCGAAAGAGAAGCAGCAGAATCCCAAAGCACCTTTCTGGAGATTCCAACACAGCCTGCGGAGGGACAACTCCAAATTTAGAGCCTCCGAACCAGCCGCGGCGGCGCGTCGCCGCATTTCCACTGACCTGATTGCAGCCCCCCAACCACTCGCCCCCGTAGGTGCGGGCGGAGGGGCCGCGGCGGGAAGGGCCCCGCCCGAAGCGGGCCCCTCTGCGACCCTCCCCCTCCAGCGCCCTTAAAGCTCGGGCACCCCCTCCCAGGGCCGAGGCCACCTCCTGCCTGGCGGTCCCCAGCACCCAGCCCTCGGCCCCAGCCGCTGCTTCTCTCCGCGGGCCCCCGTCCTCAGGCCCCGGTCCCTTCCCTCGGCCCGGGGAAGCCCCGCCTGCGCTCCCCCCAGCGCCCGAAACCGCGAGCGGAAGAGCGGTCAGACCGCCGCGGCCGCCACTTCCTTCCCGTTTCGGGCCGGCGGGGCCAGGGAGCGCAGGAGGGGGCAGGCCCTCCAAGCCCCGGGAAGCCGCGCTCGCTCACCGCCGCCAGGGTCGGTCCCGACCGGTCGGCCCCGGCTCCGGCTCCACGGCGCCCGCAGCTCCCCGCAGGTCGGCTCCACTTCCGGTTCCGCGGGTGGGGGCGTGGTCACATCCGGCTCGTTAGGCCCCCGCCCCCGGCAGCACGCCCCGCCCAGCGCCCGGACGCGGCTCCCTCACTCCTTCCCGGCCCTCCTGCTCTCAGCTGCGTCCCCAGCTCGCGACCACGCGAGCCCCGCCCCGGGTGCGAGCCTGCGACTCGCTCCTGGCTATGAGTGTTTGCACACATGGAAATCAAGGACGGGGTGCTTGCTGTGTGCTCAGAGGCTGACCCTCCGAGGCGGTGCTCCGGGATTCACAGCCCGGCCGGCTGAGAACGCGAAAGTGGGCCAGGCAAGAGGACACCGCCAAGTCCACCCATCCATCCATCATTCATCTCTCCACCCAGTCTCCATTCATCCATCCATCCTTCTGTCCATCACCCACGCATCAATCTCTCCATTCATCATCCATCTTCTTCATGCAACCAAACCGCCCTCCACTCATTCACTCCTCCTCCCACCCATCATCCACTCATCATCCATTCATCCATCCTACCGTCCAGAGAAGGCTGGATACGTATCAGGGATTGAAGGCCAGCAGAATAAACATGGACCTTGCCCTCGGGGACCTTCCAGCCTAGAAGGGGAGTCGGGCATAATCCTATAGACATATTACTAGGAAACAAGATAAATGCCATGAAGTCAAAGGTATGAAATTATATTGGGGAGAAGGTGGGACCTGAACTCTTCCAGGAGAGAGGAGATTTCTTTGAGCAATTAACATGTGCACCAAGATGTGAAGATCAAATACAAGTAAACAAGGTAAGGAGGGAAGATTTTTCCAGGCACAGAAAATAGCATATGAAAAGGCCCTGAGGCAGGAAAGGTCTTCCCCCTGAGGAGGTGAAGGAGGTTTCAGTGTGGGAGAAGCAGATGAAGAAGCAGGGCAGTGGGGTGAGATGGGGACCAAGGTCATCTAGTGGTTGACAGGGCACAGCAAGGATGTTGGTCTTTATTCTAAAAGAAATGGGAAGTCCTTGAAGGAAGTTAAGTAGAGATGAGACATCATAAAGTTTGAACTATAATGAGATCCCTCTGGCTGCTGCCTGGGAATGGAGGGGAAGAGTGCCAGGTAGGAGCCTAGTATAGCTAATTCAGGCAAACTGGTAGCAACAGGTTAACATGGAGAGAAGTGAATAGATACAAGAGACATTTAGTAAGTTAAACTGTCAGGTTTGAGGATGGATTGGGCCTGTGGGCTGGGGCAGGGGATGTCTGGTGTCAAAGGATACTTTTTATTTAAAAAAAAGATAAAAATCATGATTTTCATACACATAATAAAATGAATACATGTCAAAGATTTTATTTAACTTAATAATGAATGAAGCTGTAAAGTATTACAACTTGTCCAAAGTTGCCTACAATTCCCAGCTCCAAGTGCTTCCTAGCTGTGTGACAGTGGACAGGCATTCCACCTTTCCACACCCCAGGCTCCATTTGTGCCACTAGCACCTGCATACTGCTCTTGTAATATGAAGAACAAATGTCATCTGATTACCCCAGGGCCTGACATGCAAAAATGCCCTCTAATGTGGGCCCTTAGTTGGCAGTAACAGGCGGAGAAAGGCCACGAGGCAGGCCAGGCCAGGTATGGCATCTCTGTTGCACTTAAGCAGAGCTGGAGATCAAAGAATCTGGGTGCCCCACCTGAAGCCACACAACCAGCGAGCAAGATCCCAGTTATAACGACGCCTATGGAGCCTGGGGGCAATTACTCAGAGCACCCTCTTCCACTAGGAAAATTGTGAATACTTCACTTCTGCTCCTAGGTGTTCCCTCCTTCCCCAACCTCCAAGGCGTAGCCCACCTCCAGAACCTCAGTGCACACCTCACGCTGCACTTCTCAAGTGCTGATTGGCCCAGAGTGAGCACGGGCTCAAGCCTGGTCCAATGGCATTTTGTGGAGGCTTCTGGGAGTGCCCTGGTAGTTCTATCCTTCCGGAAGTAGGGGCCTGTGGAGAGCAGGATGGAGGGGCCTCAGGGGTCTTGTTCTTACGCGGCTAAGCGGGGTTGCTCGAGAGGAGCAGGATGCAGGCAGGGCCGAGGATCCCCAAGGCCAGGTCCTCTGGGTATAGACCAAGTTTCCCGGCCGCCCCTTGCTGGGGTCCTAACCAAGAGTCCCAAGAGTACCAAGGGGACAGTGCAAGAGCCCACCACCAGGAGGGGAACCTCTCTGGGAGGTGCGGGAGGCCCAGCACCTGTGCCCAGACGCCAGCAGGGTCGTGCCTTTCCCGTGGTTGCTGTCCCAATTACAATCCTCTAGGACTTGAAACATCTGAAATTTATTCTCTCAGGGTCTGGAGGCCAGAGGTCTGACATCAAGGTGTGGGCAGGCCTGCACCCTTTGGCACTCCTTGTCTCTCGCAGCTTCCACTGGCAGCCAAAAATCCTTGGTTTCTGGCTGCATCCCCTCCGGTAGGCTTCTGACTGCACGTGACCTCCTCTGTGTGCCTGTCTCCAAACTTCCACTACCTCTCTCTTCCAAGGAGACATGGGCTTGCATACAGGGTGGTTAACCCTAAAAATAAAGCTGTCAGTTACTTTACCAGCAAAATGGGTTTATTCGGGAACAGCAGAGAATTGCAATTCAGGACAAGCAAACTATGGCAAAACCACAAGCAGGTCCAAAGGACAAAGGAGAGGAGACTCTTATAGAAGAAAGGGAGAGAGTTGGGGGACTGTTCTTAGCAACAGGCCCATTGGAGAAAACTGGGACTCTCCTGTGTCACGGCTGCTCATTGGCTGAGTTGTAAACCGTCTCTCATTGGCTGGGCTGTTGCTGCGGGAGGCAGAAACTCTTCCCTCCTCCAGCTGGGTGGTTAAGTAGCAGTAAAGGTAGGAGTGGTAAGGTGGTTGTCTTTCCCTTTCTGTGGGGTCTACAACTGACCAGGAGTGATGGGCGCAGAGCTCCCCCTGCAGGCCTCCCGGCGCCATGTCATTGAGGCTTCCCTGTATCAGTTTTCACATTTTCCCTTTTTGATCAAGGTCTTCTTCGGAAGTATCACTGATCAACAGGTTTCTATCTAGTGCTTTTGTCCCTCAGTGCTAGGAAAGACCTTTACAAACCTTTGACAGGAAACAAACTACAGAATTTAAAATGATTACATAAAACAGAAGAAGCAACACGACAATTTCAAGTTGCGTGGCTGTCCTAGACCTGGACCCTAGGTCTGAAAGTAGCCAGATGAAATATTTATTGGCATGTATCCTGACTGATACGTTCTCCGTATGGAAGCAATCAATCATATGTGCGTTCTCGAAGTCCCTGCTTAAAGCAGAACCGTGAATAGCAAGTGCTACTGGCAAGAGCACATGGAAATAACCGGGTGCATGTGCACTGAGACAGTGCAGGTATAAACATGAAGCAAAAGCTGATGAACTTTTTTCAAAACAGCAAAACTTAAAGACATTTTAAAACAATATTGTTATCTCAAAACAACTGTTTGGAACTGATTGTTATCAATAATACAGCCTATAAAGCTGCAAATACAGAGACTATGAATTTAGTCAGTAGTTCAGATGATAGAAAGGCTGTGAATTCTGACCCTTCTAACATTTAGAAAAAGCTCACAGGATCATGGTGAGGCTTTTTCCAAAAGGCCATAACCAAAAAAATAGGTTTCCCCTCTTGGCAAGGGTTTGGTCGACTCAGACAAGGTCAGTTTCTTTCCATGAAAGAGAATCAGTGAGGACAGGAATACGGGCCTGGCCCAGACATCTTGGGAAAGCTGTTTTGCCTGATGCCGTCTGCTTCAACTCTGGGAAATTTTCAGGTCAGCAGATGGAGTGCAGGCCCAGTGGGGGTTGGTGCTCTCATTAGATGTCCTGTGAAGCCGAGTCCATTCTCTGGAACTGGTGGCACAAGGTGGTTACTGGTTCCTGACAAGGGCCTTTTCCAGCGAGGTTGAGGAGTCTCTCTGGGTTGTCTTTTCCAACAGATGAAATTTCCAGGCTAGGTCTGATGCCTAAGGTTGTCCTCTCCTGGGAGTGCACCGTGAAAACACTGCTCTACCAAAGCATAGTTATTTCTAACAAAAGCCACGAGGCCTTTACAGTACTGAAGTATATATCTTTTTATCAGCTGTGGGTCTAGGAGGCAGGGGCCAACTGCACTGGACATCCTGTGACATCTCACAGGGTGAGAGTCTGCAAGTCCCGAAGGGGTGGATCTGCATTTTAGAAGGACCCACAGCAATACTTTTGGCCAAGGTGTTTGGCTTGTCTGCAGACTTGCCGGTTGAGTCATAGTCGTGCCATTAGTGCCTGTGACCACCTCCAAGGACCGAGGATGGCATGTGTGCACAGCGAGTGTCTGAGTGTTGCAAAACCTGCCAGACAGCACAGGCTAGTCAAAGCACCTGTCCAGTAACATGGGTTCCCCGATTGCTATGAAGTTTGAAAGGGGTTCCCCAGCTAGAGAATATCTTTCTGACTGAAATTTTTAGCCACTGAAGAACCATTGGCCTGTTCACAAGGGAAAGCTTTGGTCTAGTAAGAAAACATACAAACTATGACAAAAACATATTTATCCATGAGATGGAGGAAGTTGTATGAAATTCATTTGCCAAACCTTCAATGAATGGCCCACTGGGAAATTTAAAATGCCTGGGGGCCGTGTGGATAGGCCGGACAAGTGAGGTAAGCACTTTTTGCAGCCTTATCTCTATTTGTCTGCCAATACTGGTTCATGAGCGCTACCATTCAGTAGACCAATGGATTAATGGGCATACAGTGGTTTAGAAGTAGACTGTTTAGAGTGTCTGGTAGGGCCAGATTGTTATTTGTTCCAAACCAAAGTCCTCTCCTTTTATGCAACCAGCAATTATTAGATTTCTAATATTGTTTTTCCTTTCCTGGGGCCAATTTTGGGCATCTCTGGTCAGCTTTTCCAAACTACCATTTGGGAAAACATTCCTTTGGAACGTGACAGGGAGTTGGCTATTTATTTCCTTAAAAGCAGTGTTCTGGCTAGAAATTCCAGCAAGGTAGCTTCCTTTAGCCTCTAGGGAGTTGAGTCTGGAATGCCCGGAAACTTATAGCCAGAGCAGAGGTATGGCATCTAATGAATTTTGGATATAGGAGCCATTTGGACATTAGGAAACCTCATTGTTTCCATAATATTTCAGAGCCATGGGCTACCCCAAAGGCACACTGACTATCAGTATGTTTGCAGTTTTGCTCCTGGCTTAAGGCACTACCTCCAGGGAGGGCGAGTAACTCAGCTTACGGCCAAAGTAGCCAGACATAGAGGTGCTTCCTCGATGACTTCAAAATGAGTCACAACAGCATACCCAGCACAAGATTTACCATTTTTATCCTTTAACTAAGTACCATCAGTAACCCATGAAAATCTGCCTTGGTTAGAGGAGTTCCCTGCACATTGTCACAGGGACAAAGGGCGACCTGCCAGCATTCAGCAGCTGTGGGGGGTTTCATCTGGATCCAAATGTGCTCCTGTCCCGAGGTCAGATGCCCTGAGTATGGAGCCTGAGTCTGAGCAAACTGCAGTTTTACTTGGAGACTTTATGTTCTCTAAGGCCAAAAGTTTTAACAGGTAGACACTACCTTCCTATGAAGAGGTTTGAGAAGAGAACAGAGAAGCAAAGCATCTAATCAGAGTGAAATTCTACTCTGGTTGATTCAACATTTAAAGGAAGAATAGAATTTTCTTTGAAAACAATCTGAAGTCTATTGTAATAGTCCTGAACAGGTGCTTCAGGCTTTGTGTGCAGGCCTGAATTTTATTCCAATCAACAGGCTTAGGAAAAGCTACTGTAACTGCTCGCTGGAGGTTTCCAGCAAGTGTTCTAGCTTCTTGCCAAAAATTAGGAGTCTGTTTCTCCAAAGCCCTTTCAGGACAGTCCCACTAAGCCAGCTTCGTCCTGTGCTTGGCTTGGCCCTCTCCCACAAGCATGTGCATTAACTGATGTAAGTTGAGAATCAGGTTGGTAAGTATGCATAACAGTGTTTGATTCCTCAGCAAACCTAATGGGGTCCTCAGTCACTTTAGAAAACTCTTTATGGCTCAAAAATCAGCCTTAGTCCAGGGAACCTAAGAAACTTGGGGCTTATTTGGATCCTCGAAGATTTAACTCTAAAAGGACAGGTTTTAATAGGTTGAGGAGAGGAGGGGGCAGAGAATTTCAGAGGAAGAGGCAAGTTCAGCAAGAGGACCCAAAGAGGGAGTGGGGCCTGTAGAGTGAATGGAGGAGGTGGGGACAGCAGAGGGCACACAGGAAGGTGGTGCCCAAGGCTGGCCCTGAGAATGAGGTGGCTGCCACAGGTCTGTAGACAAAGAAGATGGGGGAGGGGAAGGAGACGCCCAGAAGCCCTTTTGGCTTCTTTTAGTCATTTGTTTGCCTCACTTTGTAAAAAAGGCAAACTTAGAATCCTGAGAACATTTGGAAGCCTTAAGACATCAGTTAAAATAGGCATCCCATTCAGATTTCTAATTTAATTTTGAGAAAACAAGACTAGGGAGAGTGAAAGTTCTCCATAATGGCCATTGGTTTGCTAAATTACTTTTGGTTAAGTTGGTCCATTTGGTCGGAAATGAGCATGAGGAGGGACCATAGTTTTTAAGCACAAAACTGGCCAGGATCCCAGGAGGCAGGGTACCCACAGGGTACTTTGATAACTGAGATATCATTTCTTAGAGTTTTTTTTTTCTCTAAAGAGAAAAATTCCTAAACAGCAGAGTTTCAGTAGGAACAGGTTCCAAAAGGAATCAGGCCAAACACTAGCACAGCTCCAGTAAGGAGCTGCCCAGTACTGCAAAAGAATTGGACCAAAGGCTAGCTAGCACAGTTCCACAGGAAGAGTCCAGTCCTGGAAGGATACGCACTGAAGGCCAGCTGTTTCTGGCACAGTTCCAGGGAACAGTCCAGTCCCAAAAGGATATGGAGTGAAGGCCAGCACGAAGGCTGGCACAGTAGGAAACAGACTGAAGCCCAAACAAGTAGTCTCAGAAAGAACAAGGCTTTGAGGCGGGTGTTACTGAAATAACACCTGGAGAGCTCAAAAACACAAAGACAGCAGAGCTCAAAGTCCAGGAGAAAACTCACCCTCCAGCTCCACGGTCGGCAAGAAAGCAATGAGCAAAAGGGGCTCTGTAAGTACCAGCACCTATTTGCTCACCAGCCTCAGAGCTGTTGGTGGTGGGGGATCGTCTCTGGATCCCACTTCTGACACCATGTAATGTTAACCTTGGCTCTCAGTAATTTTACCAGCAAAATGGGTTTATTTAGGAACAGCAGAGAATTGCAATTCAGGACAAGCAAGCTATGGCAAAAGCACTAGCAAGTCCAGAGAACAAAGGAGAGGAGGCTCTTTCACAGAGGAAAGGGGAAAAGTAGGGGACTGTTCTAAGGCAAAAAGCCAATTGGAGAAAACTGGGAGTCTCCTGTGTCATGGCTTGCTCATTAGCTGAATTGTAACTGTCTCTCATTGGCTGGGCTGTTGCTGGGGGAGGCAGAAACTCTTCCCTCCTCCAACTGGGTGGTAAAGTAGCCATAATGGTAGGAGTTGTAAGGTGGTTGTCTCTCCTTTCCTGTGGGGTCTACAATTGACTGGAATGATGGATGTGGAGCTCCCCCTGCAGGCCTCCTGGCTCCATGTCAGTCAGTCTTCCTTTTATCCATTTTCACAGGGTCCACCAGATAATCCAGGATAAACTCCTTAAATCCTAACTGTATCACATCTTTTGCCACATGAGGTATTTTTGGGCATAGGGAATTGCAACACAGACATACCATTTTGGAGGCCACCCCTCAGTCCACCACAAGGGCCCATAAAAATGTTTTAAAATCAGAAGAAAAAAACAAACTTTTAGGTTGAAGAAAATTTGTTATATACGTAATGTTACTGTATTCATCCTTGTGTTGTCAGGCAATCCAACCAGGGGAGGTCTCCCTGTGCACTTGGTGAGACCTCAGCCTGGGAGAGGGTTCTTGACTCTGATTGAGAAAGAATTCACAAACAGGTAAGATGAATGTAGGTAAAGAAGGAATTAATTAAAGAGAGTGTAGTGAATGGCAGCAGCCTTACAGGCAATAGAGAGCAAGGAAGAGCAGAGGAGGAAAGGGAAGGTCATTGAACTCCTGCTCGGCACAGGGCAGACTCCTTGCCAACTCCTGAAGCTAGAGTCACCTGGTGTCCAGTGTCCGCTTGAATCTGCACGGTGTGGGAACTAAGCCCCTACCACCCCAGGATTTGGGAGAGCCACAGAGCACTGGATGGAGTGAGATTATGTTCTGAGAACTTCCCCAAAGCAAAGAAAGGAGATTTTTCAGGCAGATTACTAAAAAGCATGATGGTACAGCTGCAGCTGTGTCTAGATCACCCAGGCAAAGGGAACTCACAAACCCAAATCAGAGATCTCAGTAGCCCTTCCCTACTTTTTTGAAGTAGAACAGAGAGAGAGAAGACTTGTGCTTAAATCTAAAAAACTGAATGAAGTAGTAAAGTAACAAACATGCTCACCACTGAGAAAAGGGGTCTCTTATTAACCTCCTGGCAGGCTTGGGAGAACATGGAGACAAAACACAATAGTTTGAGCAGCCAGAAGGCTTTATTAAAAGCAAAGCGCCCAAAGAAAGGGGGATGCAGGCAGCCTCAGAGAGGAGGTGTGCTTAAAGGCTTAGGATGCTGGTCTTTAAAGGATTTCAAGAATGCATAAAGGACCAAGGGAGCTTGGGCTTGACTCGTGGGCTCGTGATGTCCGTCTCTGATCACCATCCACAGACTGTCCTCTAGATATTCTGCCAGATAAACTTAACACAAGGAATCTATTGATCCTGTTCTTCTCCAAGATAGTGGTTCCCCTCGAGCAGTGAAAGCCTCATTTAGGACTGTGTGCCCTGCCTTCAGATAGGGTTGGTTGTTGGCTAATCACTATAAAATATGTTAGGAATCTTACCTCCTAACTTACTGGTTTTTAAAAAGGAATCTCAGCCTTAGGAAGGGATCCCTTCTGTTCTTACTGTACTGACTATATCTTGGCATTTTTCATCAAAGGCAGGAAAGTCATTCATGATGTTTGTCCCATGTCCCTGCCCTGCCTCACTTATACCAATGCAGCTGTAAAATAAATTTTTTTGTCCCAGTCGAGGAAGGAGTACCCAAGACTCCTGAAAATCACAATTCAGACCTGCTTAAAAGGAATCCAAGTTTGAAAGCCATGCAATCAAAAGGACCCTGGAGAAGGCTCCAGAAGGAGATTTCTTGGCTGAGTAATTGGGAAGACTAATGTAGGCTAAACAGGGAAGTCAGAACTGGATGTAGGGAACCAACCTGTGAAGAGGGCTGGGCTTTATCAGGAACCACTGTAAGATTTTTTTTTTTAATATAGGATATTTCATTTTCCCCTTAAAACAGCTTTATGGGTTGAGAATTATTTTTAAGAGCAGTTTTATTGAGATAAAATTACATAAAATGCAATATGCCCACTTAAAAGCATACAATCCAGTGGTTTTTACTACAGTTGCTGGGCATTGCAACCATCCCCACCACCGAATTTTTGAACATTTTCATGCCCCCACAAAGAAACATTATCCCTTCGCATCAACCCCCAGCCCTCCCTAGACAACCACTCACCCGCTTTCAGTGAGGTGTGGACATTCCTGTCGCCGTTTCCTGGAGAAGGACAACCAACGCTTCCTGGAGACTCTTCAGCAGGAGGTTGGGTGAGCAGCTGTGACTTGCAAAGACCGCTCTGGCTGCTGTTGGAGAACAGATGCTTCAGGGGAAAAGATGGGGCAGGTCCCCCTTTGATGCAGTGTTTCTGCCCCTCAGGAGAGGGTGTGGCAGGACCAGAGGGCCCACAGCGATTAGATAAATAACGTAAAATTTGAAAAGCAAAAAGGTACAGCTAAGGTAGAAGAAGGGTAACTACCTCTGTGGACCCAGAGTGAACAGAAATGCGAAGTGGCAAGTGAGGCTGAAGCTGTGGGCATGCTGGGCCCGGGTCACTGACGCTTGGAAAAGAAGGCTGTTGGGGCAAGTTTGGCCAAGGAGAAGAAGCTGCAAGGACTATGACCAGGCCCTGTGCAGGCCGGCCCCCGCCTCGGGTGGGCTCCGTGGGGTCCACACCACCGGGGCCGATGGCTCAGAGAGTGCAGCAGAGGCTGGCGCTGTGCACCCAGCACCCGGTCCTTCCTGGGTGCCAACTGGGCATGTGGCAGCCCAGCTACGGGGCATTTATTTGTCAGCTTCCCTTGGAAGCGGGTGCAGTGATGGAACCAGGGTCTCACCAATGGACTGTGAGAGGAAATGACGTGTGCCACCTTCCGGGCCTGACGAAATGCCTCCGTGTGGGCTGGCACGGCGACAAGGGAGGGTCCACTTCCTCTTGCTCCTGTCACAAAAGACAACTGAGGCAGTGGCTGGAAAAGGCGCACGTTTCCCCTCTTTCCGGTCTGGAGGCCGGAAGTCTGAAACCATTTTCTGTGGGGCCAGATCAAGGTTGGCCGAGCCGGTTCCTTCTGCAGGCCCAAGAGAGGAGCCTGTTTGGGACCTTTCCAGCTTCCGGAGGCTGCCTGCTTTCCTCACTTCACCAAAGCCAGGCTTTTGCTGCCACACCTATGTCCTCTTCCCGATGAAACCTCTCCCGGCCTCCCAGTTATGAGGACACTTGTGACGTCATTCAGGAGCCATCCAGATCATCCAGCTTGCTCGCAAAACCCTCAGCTAATCACCCCGGCAAAGTCCCTTTCGCCATCTAAGGGTGCCATGCACGTGTTCTGATGATTAGGAAATGCACGTGCGTGAGGGCCATTATTCCACTGCCCGCATTAAGGTGACGCTTGTGACCTGGGTGGCACAACCCCGTTGGACCACCTGAGACAGCCCTTCTTGCCCACCCGCTCCCCCTGCCCCCGGCCCGGGGCACACACGCTGGCCTGTTACCCGTGGCACGAATCAAGCCTGTCGTATTATATTACATCGCACCGGACTGGGAGGCGCTTGGCCCGCCCTCCTACACAGGGGTTGGAGGTGCCCGCAGAGCAAGACAGGCAGGGAAGAAGAGAAGGAGCAAGACGAAACACCTGCCGCTTGAAATGGGCCCACGATGTAAGTCTCAGAGCAGCTTTTCAGAACTTGATTAATTAAGAAAGCAAATACAATGAACAAATAAGAACGTGAATTTATTTTGAAAGTTGAATTTCTGTGGTGTAGGACAATGTACAATTTTAACATTTTTATGTATAGGATTTCAAATTGACAAGGGACATGTATGAAATAAGGTCACAAACAGAAACAGGCAATCACGAGGAATTATTTAAAATCTGGCCTATGTGCTGCAGACTGCCTTGTGCCCTCTCCTCCTCGCCCCCCTGTGATTGCCTGGGGAGGGAGGCCTTCAGGAGGCAGGCAGGTCAGGACTAGGTGGTGAGGACGGGGCCCCCCTGCTGGATCAGTGTCCGTGCAGGAGACATGAGAGCGCTTGCTTCTTTTCTGTCTCCATCACGAGAAAACCCAGCAAAAAGGTGGCCATCGGCAAGCCAGGAAACACAACCAGCTGGCACCTTGGTCTCAGGTTTCCCTGCCTCGGGAACCAGGAGAAATAAGCTCCTGCCGCTGTGTTCTTACGGCAGCCCTAGCTGACAGCAGAACACGGACAATGTGGATATTGAAATGAAAAACCCAGTAGATGTGCTTAACTCTAGATCCACACAGTCAAGGAGAAAATCAGAGATTTAGAAGCTATTGCTAAAAAAGATACAGCAGGTAGGTCACAAGCAGGCCCATTGAGAGACCCATCTTGTGTGGGCCTCAGCCTATCAGAGCAATGCTCTCTGCTAGAAATGCCCTGTGAGCTTCCTGCGGGCATCTATCTCCCCTTTCCAAACCGATGTTATAATCGGCCCACCCCTGTGGTTCCTGCTATGATTACAAGAAGCCCCTCAGCAATAACCATTAGAAAACTTTGGGGAAAAAAAAAGACTTTACTATTCACAAGCCCTGGAGCTTCGGAGGCATGCCAGGGGGCACACGGTGAGGCTGTGAGGAGACAGACAGAGGCCATGGGCTTGGGGGTCTGCTTTTATTAGGGTTGAGGGTGGGGGCCTAGGATTTCACGGGCTCACTGTTGGTGAATTTAAAACATAAGAGTGGGAATTTAAAGTTCACGGGAAGAGGAAAAAAACAGTGGCCGAAATTGTCAGTTATGGAAGTCAAGGGAGATCCCTACAGCAAAGCGGCCCCAGGCCCAGCCCTCTACCCAGTCGCGGGGCTGGTGCGTATTTCTGAGGTGGCCTCACTGATGCTTTGAAATGGATGTCCCAGCAATCAGCTTACATCAGACACAGAAAGAAAAGCCCTTTGTCAGGGCTTATACTCCAGGACTCCAATCTGTACTTCACTGGTGTTCCAGCAGCAGACAACGAAAGACCTATGGAGAACCGACAACCGAGGAAACTAGAGATGAAAACTTTCTGTAATAAAGGTGAGAATGTGCAAACCAAAAATACTCTCTGATTCCCAGGATGACACATAAAGTTAAAGGACACTCAGAAATAGGGTAGTAAAACTGCAAACTCTCAAGAATGGAAAAAGCATAAGTTACCAGAATGAAGACAGTTGGTTTGCAAAAGGCATGGTGATTAGCCTCGCTCGGGACTTGCACTCTGCCCAGGGGATGTCAGGTGACAATGGACTAATGTCTCCAAAACATGGAGAGAAAAGAGCAGGAATGTGATAGCAGTGCTTCCAAGAGTGTGTGATAGGTATTATAATAATGGCCTTTGTGGACTGAACTGTGTCCCTAACCCCTTGGAATCTGTGCTTGGAGATGGGGCCCTTGAGGAGGTAATTAAGGTTCAGTGGGGTCATTGGCTGGCCCTAACCCAATGTGACTGGTGCCCTTATGAGAAGAGGTCAGGACACAGACACACACAGAGGGACGGCCATGTGAGGACATGACAAGGACAGCGTCCACACGCCCAGGAGAGGCTGGGGGGAAGCTGCCCTGTTGATACTGACCTTGGACTTCCAGCCCGAGGACTGGGAGGGAGCAAAGGCCTTTTGTTGGGGCCACCAGCTACAGCCCTCAAGCACCGCGCCCCCGTGGCCATGCCTCCGTGCTAGGTGACCGTCCTAGACTGTTTGGGCTGCTGGAACGGCAGCACAGGCTGGTGGCTTATAAGCCACAGAAACTTACTCGTCTCAGTTCTAGAGGCTGGAAGTCAAAGATGATGGCACTGGCGGCCACGGCCACGTCCCGGTTCCTAGACGCCCACTTCTCAGCATTTCCTCACGTGGCAGGGGAAAGGGAGCCCTCTGGGGGCTCTTTCATAACGTCCCTGATATCGCTCATGAGGCCCCCACCCTCAGGACCTATGCACCTCCCAAAGGCCCCACCCCAAATACCATCACACTAGGCATTTGGTTTCAACATAGGAATTTAGGGGAGACACAAACGTTCAGTCCGTATCAGCGACATAACTGTTCCTCCTATCAAGAGATGGGTGGGGTGCACTTCCGTAACATCTTGAATCTGGGCTGGCCTTGTGATTTGCTGTGATTGATGTGATGTGGCAGAAACGACAGTGTGTGCATTCTGTGTACAGTGTTAAGGCCTCTGGCCCCGAAGACGCCTGGCAGCTTCGGACCTTGCTCCCTTGGGGCCTGAGACGACAGGGCTGTGAAGCAGTCCAGTGCAGCGGGACAGAGACCAGCAGGAGAGACCACCAGCTTGCCGATCCACCGAGTCCAGAGAAACAACAAATCATTATTGTTTTTAACCATGAAGTTTGGGGTGGGTTTTTACAGAACAGCAGGTAAGAAGCCATAGCAGACGGCAATCTTCTAGTGGATTGTGAAATCACCTTTATGGGGGGAAAAACAGCATAAAAAATAGAAGACAGATCGACAATGTGAGTGTTCATTGCATACATGAGTTCGTTACTGATGACTGTGTAATAAACTACCCCAAAAGTTAATGGTAAAAGGACAACCATTTTATCACACTGACATTTCACGGATCAAAGTCGGTCTGGGCATAGGGCACGTGGCTCGTCCTTGTTTCCACTGGGGCCTCAGCTGGAGTGGCTCAAGTGGTTGGCTGTGGCTGGGTGGACTGGACTAGGGCCATGTGTCTGGGGCCTTGGTCTGTCGGGTGCATTTCTCATTTCTTCTACCCCTCAGGTCTTCAGGAACCGAGATGTCCACTTGGCTTCCTCACCTACATGCTTGGCACCCACAACAGGGTGCCAGGAGCATCTGGGGTCTCACCCCCCACCCAGCCTCCGTGTGCGGCAGGCTCGGGCTTCCTTCCCCGGGTGGTGGCCTCAGGGTAGGTGAGTCCAACTACCCTCTTCCTTGGTGGCTGGTTTGCACAAGGCTTCTGTGGACCCCACTTCAGAGGTCCCTGGACGTCCCACCTGCACATTGATCTGGTCAACCAAGTCACTGAGGCCAGCCAAGGCTCAAGGGGGGCTAGATGCCCCCCTCCATGGGGCAAGTAGTCAAGAACCTGCAGCCCCATGACGTGACACTTGTCATGTGCTGTATTTCAGCCAGTGTAAGATGCCACTGCTTGTGAGATGCATCCTGACCTCACAGGTATCAAAATGTGAGAAAGTGGTGAAGATGGATGGAAATGCAGGGTGCGCCGCCGAGCTGGGCACGGAATGTGTCCCACTGAGGCTTGTGGTTGCAGTTGGACACTGGGCTAAGTTACTTTCCAGGGTGAGAGCCAAGCAGGAGAATGTCCAGACATCTGAAGACTGAGACAGTCTGTCACACAGAGGGTCTCCTGAAAATAACCATTAATGGGTTTTTATTATAGAAAATGTCACCCAAATGTAAAGGCAGAATAGTATAATAAATGCTGAAGAATCCATCACCCATCTTCAAAAATTACCAACCCACATGGTCAATTTTGTTCAGTCCATATCCTGACCCATCCCTCCTGCAAGATTATTTCAAAGCAAATCCAAGACTTTGCATTATTTCGCCTGGAAATGCTGGGATTACAGTTTACCATGTATCCTTTCTGTAGTCATCACAGTAACCCAGTTGGCTGAGCAATCCATAATATTTATAGCCTTTCTAATGGCAACATGAATACAGATTTAACCAACAACTTTGTTCTAACTGTTGGGAGATTGGGAGAGGGAAAAGGAAGGTACAGAAATGCTAAAATTCTTACCAGCCATTAGAGATGCCAATAGGCAAATCCGAGATTGATGAACCTGGAGACCACACTGCGCTCCTACGATTTAGGAGTAAGGAAATGGTTCAACAGCTGCACGGGAATCAGGGGGAAGTGAGAGCGAGGACGGGACTGCTGGCTTTAGTTTAAAGGATGTGCATGTTACTACGCTGATTGTGGTCCAAGACTAAAAAGACAATAGAGCATTTGGAGACCTGGTGACTAGAACCCCTTCAGCCCTAGACGTTGTGTGATACAATTCCTCAGTTACGCTTGAAAAAATGTTTACCTTGCTTTTAACTTTGAAAAAAAAAACTTTAATTGCTTTTATTTAATTTTACAAGGACATTTCAGTCAATGTGAAGACAAGAACTGCCGAGTTTAAGCCAGAAAGTCAGTTGTCAACTATGACTCATTGTGAGTAAAGAAGTGCATGCTGTTGGCTTCTTCGGAAAGTGATGGGCAAGACTTATGTGAAATATTCATGAGTCAGACCCAAGGAGCTGCTGCAGGACGACCATATGAAGGAGTTAGGACGTAGGTTGATTAGCACTGGTGTTCGTGTCCTGCCCGGGGACCACATATGCGTATCATTCATAGGAAACAGCAAGTGTGTCGAGCGAACATGAGCAAAACCCTCAGCCCCAATGCTGTGGCTCCGGTGTCCCCAAAGCTGGTGTCTCCCTCCCTATGACGCAGCATCGCAGCACTGCCGCAGCGCAGCTGACATTCCCGGCCAAACTGGACAGAATGAAACAGCCGCCCTTCCCGGAAGGTGGCCTCCTCTGTCTTATGCTGCCTCCCAACACGTCCAAGTGCCTGGTTACAGAGCGGGTCGTCAACAGGCATTCACCGAAACTGCTTTTCAATAGTGCAGATTCCCCACTGCCCTTCCTATTTTGTTGAGGTGACACTCTGCACACCCAGGTTTGGAGATTCGCTGTCCTAGCTGTCCAACCCATTTCGTGCATGCCAAGGGGCGTTCTGATGACTGTGAACTGTCTTCTGCTTTCCTCCTGGGCAGTCCCTGCTCCCACTCCCTCCCTACTCCGTGTCACCATGGAAGCATCTGGAATGCCTCTTTCCCAAGGCCGCCGGGGGCTCCTTGCTCTCTGCTCAGTGCCCTGTGACAAGGGGCCCATGTTCGTCCTAGAGTGGGGCTGGGGGGGTGGTGGTTCTCCACCCCCAACATCTCCAGGCCAGGGCGGCCTTCTCCAGAAGAAATGTTGGATGCTGTGGGGCATTTAACGGTGGACCTGCCAAGATACGTCTATGTCCAAGTCTCTGGAACCTGGAAATGCAACTTCATATTGAAAAGGGGTCTTTGTAGATATAATTAAGTGATGGATCCTGAGATGTGATCATCCTGGATTGGCCAGGTGGGCCAGTGAGAGGTGTTCTTAGAAGACACAGAGAAGAGGGCCATGTGAACAGATGCAGAGATCAGAGGGATGTGGCCACCGCCAATGGAGCCAGCAGCCACGAAAAGCTGGCAGAGGCTGAGAATGGCCCTCCTGTCCCACCTGTTACTTGGGTGTGGTGCCAGCCTCAAACAGGACTGGAAAAGGCGCACCACTGAGTCATGGGTATGAAACAACAGAATTGCTGCCACTCATTTGCTATTAAGCTAAGGACACATAAGAGAAATAAATCTTTGAGATACTTAGGAATATAGTTAAGTGGTATGTTGGTAGTTAGAATAGAAGCAATAATAGCTTTTGGATAGCCATTTGTCTGTCTGCCAAAGAACACAGGGAGGATGGACTCTTGCCCACATCCAGGAAACCCCTCTGGATGAGGACAGGGCTTAGCCAGCAAAAGGTACAGAACAAAAGCAAAAACCCACAATTACCTTAAAAATGCATGATGTGACACTTGGAGAGAGAGCCGTTTGGGCAGCAACTGTGGGGCTGCAGCAGCCTTAACAGAGTCTCTAATGGCGGGAAGAGTCGAGGTAGCCTCGGACGTGGCCACACCCGGGCTGCTGACCGGCTCCAGCCCCCCTGCTGCCAGCTGCCACGAATGTCTAACAAGACGAACCTGAGCAACATGACCGAGTATTCTTAGGAAAGCAAGGCTACCGAAACATCTGCTTTCTTTGTGTATTTCTCAACTGACTTTTTAAAGGCATAAATGGAATCACTGTTCCAATCAAATTGTAATAAAACACTTGCAACTTAATGCATCAATGTTGCCTTTGTTTCCAGAAGCTTCAGGACACCCAAGGCTCGCCTGTCGAGTAAAATGGAAAGTCAGGTGAAAAAGCAAGCAAGTCCTACATGCTGTGGCTCCCACAGTTAGGTGGACTGGACCCCAAGGATGAGGACAGGCAGAAAATGAGGCTGCCCCGACTGACACTGGAAGATCAGCAAGCACAGGCTCTCAAGGACAACAAAAACTACCTAACTTCTTCCTGATGGAAACAGCCTGGAGGACACACAGAAAAGGAGGAACACAGAGCTGGGCCCACCCAACACGGCCCCAAGTGGGATGGTGTCCACTGCCGGGCTCGGAGTTCCCGGCCTGGTGGCAACACCGCCTGCTCAGTAGGTGGGGGAGGCTCACCCAGCAGGTGGAGGTGCAGGGCTCTCGTCCTGGGCCGCCCGTGAGCGGTCACTGCACTCCCTTCCCAGCCACCCATGAGTGGCCGGCTTTCTGACCCGGACTCAGCGTCCAGCCCTTCCGTTTGGATGGGCCCTGCCAGAGCCAGTGCGTGTGTTGCCCTTGCCCCTACCATGGTGGAGGTACAGGACTCAGGACCTGGTTCCAGAGAGGCAGGCTCCCTGTCCCAGGGGCCATGAATCTGGAAGGACAGCCCTGGACAGCACCATGTGACCACACGAAGGGCAGCAGGAAATGATGCCCACCTGGAGGTGGGAGTGGAGCTGAGAAACAGGGAAGAAAACACGTGGGCACACACCCGTCAGCCCTCTCTGGGCCACCAAGAGGAGCCTGTACACCCGCTTCTGTCTGAGACTTGCCTGGCTCCTTGCCTCTGGGATCAGAACCAAGGGCACTGAGCGCCTGGTCCTCTTTGGAGGACAGCCTGACCCTGTACTTCCACCTTGCAGCCTCTTTATTCTATCAGTCATTTCCACCCTAGAACTCCCATGTGACGATACTGCTTCCAGTTGGCCTAGAGCACGAGATAAACAGCCACAGTCAGCTTCCAACAGAAATATGGCTTGTCAGTATCCTTTACTGGCAGTGGAAAATGCTTCAGTACTTTATTGAAAGACAGCAATAAATAATACTGTGATAAAAATAGTTCAAAAGTAGACTGTACACACTTTGTTACATAATCGGAAGTTCACAAGAGATTAATAGAAAAACAGAACGGTAACAATGAATTGTACAAATTAAAAGCAGAAACAAAATGTAACAAGACACGCCGTTCCCTATCTGTCTATCAGCTGCATAATAAATAATGCATCATGATCTGAATGCACTTCTTGCTGGCTTTTTAATATGCCATTTAAAGAGTAAGTTACATTTGCTACTTATACAACCCAAGACAGCTATATCGTCAAAATCTAAAAATGTACCACTAGGTCCACTCTTTAAATGTGTTTACAAACAAATGTAAAAAGATGATTTACACAGGAAAAGTAAGGCCTTTGTCAAGTTGCACTACATTATTCCCAGGATCCCGAGCCTTCATCCGCTAGCGCAGGGGGAGCACAGTGCTTCGTGGTTGGTCCTCTGAGTGCTTGAGTGACGGCTTCCAACCCTCCTCGAGGGGGAGGAGGCCGGGGAAGACGTCGGGGCCCCTCACCCCCAGTCTCCTCTAGCTGAGACCTGTCCCCAGCTCATGGCTTCTGCCCATCACTGAGGACAAGCCGTCCAAGTCCACAGACACTAGGCTATGAGAGTCGACCGGTCCTAAGGGGGTTTCATAGTGTTCTAATAATCCTTTCAGTCCAAATTTTATTAGAAGCTGATATTTAACATCAAATATTTAAAAACCTGTTCATGCTGCAGAAAAAAGCATTTCTTGCTAGAAAAAGTATAGTTAAGGTCAATCATTAAAATACAACCACAACTGCTTGAAAATAAGTCTCCTTATCTCAAAATGGGTGTTGTAGAGCCAGGTTACATCTGTAAAGGGCAGCGAACACTGCGTCACGACAACGTGTATGCAGTGAAAGCCTCTTCTCCGTCATGATTTATTATTAAAAAATTAAACAATGATAATTACAATAAATGCATAATTTACAAAAGCCCTATATTTGTTCATAGGATTTATACATACAAGCATTACAGTACATTCATTTCAAAGACTAAAATTAGATATAAGAACATGAATTTATTTTCAAAGGATATTTATAGCCTGGATATACATGAAAAAGTAAGTAACTATATAAATGAAGTCATAAGTTTACATAAATATAAGAAACATTAAATTCTAAAATATTTTCTCTATGATATTCATGAATTTTTCACTAATTAAAAACTCTGTAATAAAATATCTTAGGGTCCATATAACAAGTATTAACAGATGAAAGATTCCATTGAATTCTAAAATGTAGTCAGCTGGATTCCAAATGCTGCGTAATCATCGGTAGAAGTAGTGTGGGTAAACTGAAAAATACAGACAGACAAGAGAATCAGGCCTATGCCACGCCGAAGAGATCCAACCGTGGGCCAGAGCTTCTGACCCACGTGCCTCCAACTCGCCTGCTTTCTTTTCTGTGCTTCAGCTGCTTTGAGAATTTAGATAAATACCAAAGACCGTGCGATGAAAGACCTTGATTGACTCCATTTTGGCATATGTCTAAAAGTTACCAACTAAAAAAAAAAAGATGAGGAAACTGATCAAATATTCTGGCTGAGCCGGGAGGAGCAGAAAGGCCCTCACAGCAGTGGGCTGGGCTTCTGGCCCGCACCCCAAGCCACCACCTCCAGGCAGGGCCACCCGGCCACGCCATCCCTGTGGAGGCAACGCAGTTTTGTTTTAAAAAACCAACCTCTGCACCGAAAGGCTGTCGGTGGCATGTGATGGTATACGCTCCTGAAACTTACTATGATGGGGCTCTTTCACTCAAAAACACGTAATTCACACAAAGCCAGCCCGTGCCGGTGGACAGGGAGTTGTCCCAGTGTGTGGACAAGTGTCAGCAGGCAGGAGACCGTAACGTGGTGCTCGTCACTGCTCGGGGCAGCCAGCTAAGGGCTGGGCTCATGTCCTCTTCTATTATGTTCTGCTCTCCTGCCTCACCACCCCAAAAAAGACACTAGCACACACTTAAATTAAGCCAGCACTCTGAGATCTAAGGAGAAAGTGGAAATACCTCTTTTTCCTTTACACTAACCTCTTTATGACCAAGCTAAAGCATCCCGAACACCAAAATCATGTTAATGGGTGCAGGAGGCTTGTGTGTGTCTATTTCTAAAACCTGCGTTAAGGGCCGTGGGCTGTCCTGGCCAAGGCCACGTCGCTCTCTGGACACCACGGCTGTGCCTCTGCAGGGGCTGCGCTCCCGCTACTCACCAGCAGCAGGCTCAGCAGGAGTAAGTCCTGACTGTGGCAGAATCCAGCCTCTGCGCTCCTGACATGTTGCCTGTTCCGAGAACCACGAGGAAGCATGCAAACACAGCGTGCAGTTAGTCTTTACGTATCACACAAGGGCACAAGTACAGACATACATTTTTACACGTACAACAGCACTGAGGGGCTCTGGGGGAAACTTCTAGAGAGGGAGTAGACAAGCCAGAGGAAGGGAATCAAGGGTCACCCAGCAGGGTTCTCTTCATCTTGCAGACAGCCCTGGGAGCCACTGAGAGCTCATTCAGGGGCATTTCAGATGATACAAACTGACACCATCATGTACATCTGTGGAAACGACAGCCACTTAACATGGTAACTTTGTCTCTCCTTAAACCTTCTAGATTTATAGAGCAACTGGACTTTTCTTTCGGCCCCGAATACTGTATGTGTTGAGACTAGTATGAAGGGAATAAGCCAGAGGCAATGTGGGACATCCCAGCCCATGAAGGGCAGAAGGGCCTCTGACATCCACTCCCTGTGCCTGTCTGAGGGATCCTGGTCTCCCTGGGTGGCGTCACAAGCCACATTAGAGGCCCCGACGGCACTCTCCCCCTGGTGTGGTGGCAGGGGTGGGCAGAGGATGACGACTTGTCTAAGAAAACTAAAGCTGAGCCTCAGCTCCTCCTGGGAATGACACGCACCGGCGAGGTTTTGTTCTTGTCAGCAGGCATGATGCTGCATGGCCCCATAGGGAGGCCCACTTCCTCCTTTCACACGGGTAAGAAATTTTAAAAAATCTGTAGCAGATACTCGTGTCTCCCAGTTATAAAATTGCTTTCCCACAGGTTTGCCAGGATCCCATCGATGAATGTGCTGCCACAGCCCAGAAAAGGAGTGAGGAGGGCTGGCACTGTTGTGTGAATGGATGATCATAGATCTTTCTGGTTCTCAGATTCTAGACAACCCGCTACAATTTACACACACCCTGATTCAAAACCACCAAAACCACCCATTTTACCAGGCTTATACCTCAGTCATCATACAAGGGTAAAAGGCACCTTCCACAGAATTTATGCCCCATATCTTCTAGGATTCTTTTTAATTTATGTGAACCCCAATCTCAGTATCAACGCTAATGTTTAACAGGGAGAATGTGGTAATGAAAAAAAGAGAAACAAGGTTGAGAAGAAAACAGGGAAGCACTTGTTTAGACTACTTAGAAGTTGAGGGCCAAAATACTGCTAAGAATTATAAAACTACCTGTCTGCCCCTTGCCAGAGAATGCTAGTTCTCAGAAAGTTGCCAGTTTTTCAAACCCACTTGTAGGAGGGGCTGATGACAAGAAAAACTGTAATTAACCACGTCAGTGAAATTTTTAAACTGATTGGCTTTCCTACAGCCCCCACCTCCACCAGGAATAAGAATGGGGCTGTAATGGGAACACTGGCGCAGTAACTCGGAGCAGCTGACACCCAAGGGCTTTATGTGAACTGACTCATCTAACCACTACACCCAGACAAGGCAGGCACCATGAGGGCCATCTCACAGATGAAAACACTGAGGCACAGAATACAGGGCTGCACACCCCCGAAATGGCAAAGAGGACTTTGGCCTGGACAGCCAGGCTCTTGATCCTGTCACTGAGTGGGGACACCGTCGGCACTGAGAGGTCTGTCAGCAAACTGTGGCCAACTTGTCACTAGTGGTGTCCGCCATGCAGAGTGGGTGTCAAAGGGGAAGTCCTGAGTGTGATTTGAAATGACAAGGCAAAGCCAGTACATGCAACAGGCCGCCTGCCCCCAGACCTGCTGTCTTCCTCTGTCCTTTCACAGCAGGTAATGACACAGACTCCCACAGCAGGGGTGGAGGGAAGGAGGGGAAGGCAGAGTGCACAGCGGTGGGAACAGTGCTGCTTAAAATGGACTCTCTCGCTTTCCTGTGGGAGAGTCCTCACAGTACCTGGCAAAGTGTGAAAGCCACTATACTACCATTTCATGACAGAGCCTTCTAGAGCTGCCTGCACACAGGTTTTTACAAGTATGGATGGGTGTCAGGCTAATGCTCTGAGCACACACAATGCTTAGCTTTATTAGTTGGAAGAATATGCTAATATTTGACCAGACAAAAACAAAAAAATTATTGTTGACCTTTTATAAACAGATGTTAGGATTAACTTTGAAACATTTAAACCTAGGCATGCACCAGTACTCCATGCCTTGGGACACATTAAAACAGGCCACCCCACAGGACATTCCAGCCCAGAGCTGCTCCGTCTGCCTTCAGCGTGGGGCCAGTGTCGCGCATTACGTACCGTCCAGGTGCATCTTCTTTGGCTGCATAGACGGTGAAGACAGAGAGGAAGTGACCCGGAAGTTTGCGGGGAGCGTCTCTGCTGACCCGGCAGCTAAGCCACGAACGTCCTTGGGTCTGAACTTTTTTCTCCAGGAAGGCGCTCTCCTGAAGCTTTTGTCATCGTCCTAGCAAGTTAAAGGACAGAGAGCAAGACTGACCTTAAAATAGAGTACAGAAATACAAAGCTACCAGCTTTAAATTAATTGTTGAGGGTGTTACTCTAGTTTTGCTCACATGTATTTAACCCCGTATCATTTATTGCCCAAACTGGGAACTTCTGAGAGTGAAATTCCTTTGGTACCATCTCTGCTGGGATCTAACGGGGCTGAAGTTAGGACAGGCCTTGGCTACCAGGGAGGGCAGTCCTCCCAGCTGTCACCACGTTTCTTTCTTTCTTGAAGGAATCACCTTCTTGCTATAGAGGATAATATTTTTATTTGTCTTAACAGTTTTCAAGCTGTGAGCAGCTCTGTCCCCCGCTGGGGTGGGGTGGCGGTGTGTCTCTAGGTGCCCTGAGCAGCTGTTCCCCACTGCGGTGGGGTGGCCGTGTGTCTCTAGGTGCCCTGAGCAGCTCTGTCCCCCGCTGGGGTAGGGTGGCGGTGTGTCTCTAGGTGCCATGAGCAGCTCTGTCCCCTGCTGGGGTGGGGTGGCCGTGTGTCTCTAGGTGCCCTGAGCAGCTCTGTCCCCCGCTGGGGTGGGGTGGCCGTGTGTCTCTAGGTGCCCTGAGCAGCTCTGTCCCCCGCTGGGGTGGGGTGGTGGGGTGTCTCTAGGTGCCCTGAGCAGCTCTGTCCCCCGCTGGGGTGGGGTGGCCGTGTGTCTCTAGGTGCCCTGAGCAGCTCTGTCCCCCGCTGGGGTGGGGTGGTGGGGTGTCTCTAGGTGCCCTGAGCAGCTCTGTCCCCCGCTGGGGCAGAGCAGCGGTGTGTCTCTAGGTGCCTTTGCATCGTCTTTGTCCAGCTCAGGTCTCCTTGAGGGCAAGAGAGCAATACCCAACAGTGTGGGAATAAATGAGCCACGGGTTTATGTAAGGGGAAGTTAGTATCTTATGTGTTTTAATATACTTCTGAAACATTTTCTCCAAGCTCGGGGGCTCTGGATAGGGCATGACCTCCAGCTGTCCCCAAAACACAACCTTAGACTCTCTTACTAGGCTGCAACCAATACTATGATAATAGCTCATTTACTAATAAATTTCTAAGAGTAAATAAAGCTTAACTGTAAAATCATCTCCACATTCAGAAGTGATATCCTGGTCCGTGGCTCCTATGAGAACCATAAAATAATTTACATTTAATGCAAATTGAAAAATCACTCGTCTGAAAACTTACTTCATCGAACCTTCTGTCAGTCCCCATTACCAAAAGGTTGTTAAATTCTCTTTCCAAGACAGCACGAGCCTGAAATCACAGCAAAACAAAACTCCAAACTTTCATCCATCTAATGTGAAGGATGTTAGCATATCACAATCATTTTTTAAATTACTTTTTAAAAACTGATGGATGCCTTGAATCTTGACAGTATATTTTAAATCAGCAGTTTGTCCACAGATGGGCCTGTGAGGAGAGGGATCCGTGATCTCTTAGAATCACATACAGAAGAATCCTGTGTGTGTTGGTGCTGGTGGGGGATTAGTGGCACTGGCAAGGGATACACATGCTGTCTGGAAAACTAAAGAGTTGTGAGCCTCCAATGAACCCACGAGTCAAAAAGAATCACAGAGGGCGACAGAAACGAAAGCAGCCACGCCTACACGTGGCATGCCTGCATGTCCCTCCTTCCGTGGAAGAAGCGAGTATGAGGGTGTGGCCTTGGAAGAGCTCCCCTTGTTTTATTCCAGGAAGCTTAGGCTTACAACGGAAAATAGAAGGGGACAGGTAACAATGAAGAGCTCAGCACTGCTGATTCTGGACTGTTACATCGCAGATCAGGTGTGGAAAGCTATTACTAGTTACCTGGAGTTTTGGTAAGTTTTGCTTCATTCAAATAACTAGTTCACCGTGCATCTGAGGAGTGAGACACAGCCAGCCTGGTTTTACCTGTGTGTTCTGCGTTGGGATCTGTAGCAGCAGGGCCAGCGCATTGAAATCGAAGGTTTCGTCTAAGGCCATAAGTGCGCCATGCACGCCGCTCTCTAGGAGATTGTTGGCATATTCTTTAAGACCAATGGACAGGATCCAGCGGATCACTCGGTCATTGCTCCACACAAGCACGTCTGCAGGTGAATGGAAACAACTATAAAAGTGCCGTTAGAAAGCCACCTCCACCACACACACCCCGTAACACAGGAAAAAGACTCCTACCTGGGCCCTGAGTTCCTGACAAACAGCCCGCCCTCCCCAGGTACTGGGAGGAACTGCTAAGGGGGCAGATGGCCACTTGCATTTAGATATTCATGGCCGGTCCCTTCTCCATCCTGACAGAAACTGTCCCTTTAGAACTCATTCCTGAGTGAGCCCCAAGAGGAATGAAGTCATCACGTACACTTGCTTTCTAGAGAAGAGAAAACGAGCACCGAGGGGTGGGAGACCAAAGGACATAACTTGAACGCCCAGCAGGTACGAACACATTTCACACAGACTTCAGAGCCTTTTGAAATACTCCCTCCCATCACAGGAGCTGGCAATGTATCTGAACACCTTGCCTGATTCTACACAAACCTTTCGTTTATAATCTTGAAACCTTTTTTGTTGTCTCATTTAAAAAAGGGAGAAACTTAAAAATATTTCCAAACATATTAGAGACTTTGGGAGACATATTATGCAAAGTAATAAATTACTAAATTTGCTCTATTAGAGATCTAAAAATAGCCACTCTGTAAAAGTACATCCAGATAATCACCAATTACTTTCAAAGACAGCTTCTGTCAACTTAAAGCTTAAAATGGAAATAGAAAACAAATGAAACAGATTAACATATTTCTAATGCCCTTTTCTGGATAAAAGCAGATCACAGGTGTTGGCTTATGGGTTTTCTCATGATTCACATTAGCTCAAGGGTGATAAGACTACCCTTCAGATGGGCCACCTCCCAACCATCTTTTAGTCTTTAGTGTCTTTCTCAGTAAAAATGGGTTGAAAGCAGCACTTAGAGGGCTGTGTAAATTAACCTATGCACCTGGAGTTGTTCAAGACATCTTATCATTACTACCATTGGTGATTTCTTTAGATTCTGAAAAGTTGGGGAGATTTTCCTTTGAGCTTAATTAGTAACGTCTTACTGCAGAGCAAATTACTATACGCCCCACTCAGAGGCGCCCTGCATGAGAAGCTGCCACAGAGGACACCCAGGCTCCAGGCTGACACCCAGTGTCCTCTTCCACCTTGAGCTGCCTCTGTCTTCCTCCCCTGACTCCATCTTCCTTGCCCAGCTGAAATGCTAACTCTGCTGTCCCCGTGGCCCCTGAGCAAACCCGCAGGGTTCTATTCTGTCTCCTGAAGCCCTCTGGTCAGTGGCCAGAGCAATATTTTTTACACTTCATCAAGTCAGCATACAGCAGGATCTGGTCCGTCTCCACTCTGCCGTTACCTAGCCGAGCATAGCAGCATTTCTGAGCAAAGGGACAGCCCGGGTCACGACAGCAGGAGATCCCTCAAGTGGCAGGAAATGTGCTTAACTGAGGCACCTAACCTACAGACTGAGGCAGTCACAAGGCAACAGGCACAAGGTCTCTGGCTACAGAGGAGGCTGCAAGCGTTCCCTTCCATACCTCCCTCTCCTGTAATGAAGCCACTGGAGTTCACTTAAAGCATTTCCTGATTTTAGAAACAGGAATCACTGAGGCTGCGAATACATCAGGAAGCAGGAATATTCAAAATCAACTAAACACAGTGTACTAGCCTTTTATTTCATTCTGGCTTTCTTCTCTTTTTCTTTCCAGTTCCTTTCGGTCATAATTTAACCTTCGCAGGCACATAATTCCACACTGGAAACTGTTTCTATTTACAAAAGAAAAAAAAGTTTAGAGATGGTGACAGTCAAACACCTATTAGCTGCTTAGTAAGAACTGGTTGTGATGACTCACCTGTGAAAACTGTCCACCATCTTCAGTTGTCCTCGAAGGTCTTTCTTTGTCAGGTGGTCCAGCATCCGTGCGTCCACAAGGCACTCCATGAAGTAGCTGCGGTACTGCGGGAGGCCCAGGCTGGGCAGCCACTCGTTGCCAATCCACTCATGGTTCATGTCCCCGTACGCGAGTGTCTGCTTTCAATGATTAATATGATCAGTTCAGGAAAAGGTCCATGGAAGAGGTATAGGGTAGCTTAAATAATCTTTAAACTGGATTTTTAAACCATGACATAGTCTCAAAGGCTAAACTAATGACAACATTGTTCTTTATAATTTCAAAATAATCTGATCTACTTACTACCTATTAAATTTGCTGGTAAAATTTTGTACCAAAGAAATTATACCATTAGAAATCTATGACTCATCTACATGTGTTTATAAAATATTTACCGAAGTACAGTGAAACTAATACATTGTCTTTCTGAAATAGCTTTTATATTTAACAACAAAGGATGATCACGGCTCATGAACAAGTTTGAAGGATAAACCCAACTCCACTTTGTAAAAATATCCCTGGCTGGTTTTAATTTTATTTTAACACCCTTCCCAACCCAAATTTCCTTAACAAAACATCCGTTAATTTCAAGATCTATTTAAAATCCTAATTAAAAAGTAGTTTTAAAAGAAGAGATAAGCAGAACAACAACTGACAGACTGAAAAGAGAAATAGGCAAATCCACAGTTGTGGTCAGAAGACCTCGGCGTTCAGCTCTCACATCAGCTCAAACAAATACCAGCCTCAGGAAGGGCACAGAAGCCCCAAACCACACCATCAAACTCCATCTAACCCGACACTTTGTAGGACACGCTGCCCACAGCAGCAGAATACATTCTCCTTCACGTGCTCCATAACAGAAAAGCTCTGACCTATTTAAAGAGACGGAAATCATACAAATTATGTTGCCTGACCTCAACAGAATTAAATTAGAAATCAATAATAAAAAGATATCTAGAAAACTCTCCAAATTTGGAAATTAACATACTTTTAAACAACCCATGTGTCAAAAAAGAAATCACATGGGAAATGGGAAAACAGTTAAACTGAATGAAAGTAAAAACAATATATTAAAAAACTGTGGAATGCAACTAAAGCACTGACTTGAGGGAAATTTAGTGTTAAATACTATAAATGAAGAAAAACTACAAATCAGTAATCTGAGATTCTTCCTTAAAAACTTGAAAAAGATGAAACCCAGAGGAAGCAGAAGGAAGAAAACAGAAGAGCAGAAATCAATGAAACAGAAACCAGAAAATAAAACGACAGAATTAAAATCTGGCTCTTCATAAATATTAATAAAATTGACTAACCCCTAGCCAGAGTGATCAAGAAAAAAGAAAAGATAAATTACCAGTATCAAGAATGAAAGAAGGGACATCAGTACAGACCCTACAGATATTTAAAGAATAATAGAAAACTATGAACTTCAGCAAGTTAAGATAAAATGGCCCAACTTCTTGAACAAAATCTATGAAAGCCACTCAGTAAGAAACAAATAACCTGTATCTATCAGAACTTGAATTTATAGTTATAAACCTTTACACACACGCACACACACAAAATCTCTACTCTAAATGGACTCACTGGTGAGTCTTACCAAAAATTTATGAAAAAAAATACTAATTCTACACAAACTATTCCAAAAATGTGAAGAAATGCCTAACTTATCTGATGAGGCCAGTGTTATCCTGATACTAAAACCAGACAAACATATTACAGGAAAACTACAGGCCAATATCCCTCATAGACACAGATGTAAAGTTCCTTAACAAAATATTAGCAAATCAAATCAATTATAAATGAAAAAAATAAGATATGACAAGTGAGGTTTAATCCCAGGAACATATGGTTGGGTCAACATTTAAAAATAAATGAAATTCACCACATCAATGGACTGAAAAGAAAAACCATAGTATCATTCCAAAAGGTTCAGAAAAAGCATCTGACAAAATTCATCATTTATTTATGGAAAGCTCAGCAATTTAGGAATGGAAGAAAACAGCTTCAACCTGATAAAGGACATTTACAAAAAATATAGAACTGACATCTTAATGGTGAAAGGCTGAGTGTATTCTTCCTAAGATGAGGAACAAAGTTAAGGATGTCTGCTCTCACCATTATTATTCAACACTGTACAGAAACTCCTAGCCACGGTAATAAGGCAAGAAAAAGAAGTTAACAGCATATGGATTGGAGAAGAAAACTCTTTATTTGCAGATGACCTGATGACCAACACAGAAAATGAATCTATACAACAGCTTTTAGAACTAAAGTTGAGTCTAGCAAAGTTGCAGGATACAAGGTCAATAATCAAAAATGAACTGTGTTTTTCTGAATACTAGAAAATTTAAAAATACCATTTATAATGTCAATGAACATTTCATAATGTATATAACTGTCGAACCACTATGTTGTACACACGAAACTAATACTGTATGTCAACTACACTACAATAAAAAGATAATCTGGGAAAAAAAATTTATGTCATCAAAAGCCACAAAATCATTAGGGATAAATCTTAACAGATATGTGCAAGAGTAGTACAATGAAAAAGAAATAAACACATTATATGTATATACATACAGATCAAAGAAAGGCATCCAATATTCCAGTCCAAGAAAACTGAGCTACGTTCACAGTTTATTAGTTATATTATGCAATCTTTGGAAATAGTAACTCTCAACTACCGCTGTGCTTGAAAATATGGGCTCTGATCTAATTTATTATTTATACCAACCAAGCTGGAAGTGACAACTCAAACTCCAACAAGAATGCTCAAATTCTAATAGAAAAAAATGTCTCAGTACTTTCTCTAAACTACCATTAGTGAGAAAAACATAAAACATTGTTGGGAAATCATCACAATACGTTTTTTTCATTCTTTCAAACCTTAGTCTCATTTCATAGGCCTGATACTTACAGCATGAGTATCTGGTATTGTTTTCTTGCCTGCTGATTATGTATTTTTAAATGGACACAAAGTGAAAAGAAATTTCTAGAGAATTCCATGTAAGAAGAATGCTCATTTTTGTTTACTCATTATATACTCTAGTCACGCTTCTTAAGCAGTCAATAATGTGAGCTCCTGGGAGGATCAGCTCCCTTGCAGAGAGACTCCCATCTCCTGGGCTGTCACCACAGCCTTCTGAAAAAAACACACAGCAGGGATCTCTCATGGTCAGAGAACATTTGGGCTGGAAGACACAGCCATGCACAGGGTCTGTTTGTGCCGTCAACGAAATGTTCACAACCACAATTCAGTTTTGTAAACTGTAAAATGTGAGGGACATGGGCAGGCACTGGATGATGGCATTTGCTATACGGAGGCACCAGGGCTGTGGCCATGCCCTGACATTTCCTCCCCGAGTGCCCAAGGGCGCTCACACTTCTCCCAGCTGAGGGCTGGCCATGGGACACAGCCCAGGAGTGCGTTGTGTGACTCCTGCCCTAGGCAGCACAGGGCTGACACCAAAGAGGCCAGGAGCCCCTCCATTTCCCTCTCTTCTGGAGCAGGGGACAAAGAGAAAGCCCTGGCTCATGTGGAAGACTGAGTACTGGCTGGCTGGCATCTTCGGCACGGCTCATCCTCGTTTATGTTTCCACAGCAAAGAGCTGACCTTCAGCTTAATTAATTTACACTTTGTGCCCCTGACAAGGGGATTTCACACTGAAGTGCTCGCAAAATTCTGCTTCTAAGTGGAAATTATACTGACATTTACGTTATTGTGAAAGGCACCTTTTAATGGTCATTATCAACCCTGTAAAGAGATATCTGACTAGGTAAATAACTGATGAGGATATTTATCTGAAGTAGTGATACAGAATGTCTAAACTGAGAGGTGGGGAAGGGAGCTCACAGAATCTTATCATAGCTACTCTCCTTCCATAAAAAAAGAGGCTATGATTGGCATTACTTTAGGAGTACAAATCAAGGGGAACAGGTGTTTTAACCAACAACTTGCAATCAGGAAAATTCTGATTCAAAATTATTTTGGTATTGTTCAGATATACAATAATCCTTTTCGGGTCCTTGAAAACCATGCCAGGAAAACTGGCTGTCCACACCTTGCAGCCTCCATTTTGTTGCTAAAACGTTGAGTATGTCATACAGCGATGTTGGTGGAATCACATGTAGGGACACCACTGTTTTTAATCAGAGTGAGGCTGCAAAACAGCTGTGACAGTTTTTTCTGAGTTGAAGGGCGAGGAGCTAAAAATTCAAATGCATATTTAACATGAAGAGGCTTAATTTCTGAGGAGTCCATTAGTGAGAAAGCCTTTATTTAGATCACTACAGTATTAGGATAGTAACACCCCCACAAAGACAATCCTTACATGGAAAATTTATTAGAATACACTTTTCCCTTTACATCTTGCAATAAAAGCTATCCCACCAGGGACCAAAATATATAACCTCAGGAGCTGCCAGCCACAGAACTTTGTATAAAAGCCGTACATTGAACAAAGCAATCTATGTTAATCAGAATTTAACCACCATGGCTCCACACGAGAAATGTTCAAAATTGTCCATGAGACGTACTCTCTAATCCTATGCTTTGCTTAGAGTAACACCTTAAGTTATTAACAACATTCTAAATAAAGATGTTAAAAACGTCAAGAAAAGTAAATTACAAGTTTTCATACTCCAATTCTTTTTGTTGCTGTACATATAGTGAAGAATATATTATAGAAAGTCTCCAACCTGAGCCCAGCTTCCCTCCTCATCTTCCTGACGTTACGTGGTTAAGAATGAAAAGAACATAACTGTTAGTATCGGTGAGCTCAGTAATGTGGGCGAGCAGCTGTCGGAAAGGTGCAGCGTGAGTAAGTGAGGAAGTCTAAAACAATCAAAGCACCATGCAAAAGCCATGCAGAACCGACCACTCTGATTTTCATGCAAGGAGCCGGCGGCCCACGGCAAGCACATCCGTGAAAGGAGAAAACGAGGGTCAGAACATAACAAAGGGGTGCTAAACCAAGGTCTCTCCCCAGGGAGGTATGAACAAACTCTATGCTACGCAGGGCGAGTCTACCAACTTTAAGTTCCTGAAAAAGCCTAGAGATGAAACATGAATTGCGTTTTACACTTTTAACGGATACCTAAGGTAAATACTTATGCCGAACATTTTAATGTAAACTAACATTTCTGTTTCCCACAAAAAGGCCAAGACTCGTGCGGTTCTGGGCAAGGTGTAATGAGGGGAAGACCAGCTCAGGCAGGGACTGACCGTTTGAGGCGTGGCTGTGAGCGTCTCCATCTCCTCGTGCGTTAACCAGACATTTCCTGTGGTCTAGGGTGACCCCGTGGCCGACCACATCCCAGGCAAGGGCGGCAGTAACAAAGAGGAAAGGTGGCAGACACGTGAGCCACGGGCACACAGGAGGAGCAGGTGGAAGCAAAGGCTGGGCTCTTCACCTTCGCACTTTAGATGCCCACACGGAAAATGACAGAACAGTCACACAAACGCAGCCCTCCTCAGAGAAACACTGTGCCTTATAACATGGTGTTGCCCACAACAGGACAGCCCACGGTTTTTAGAGCTCTGTTTGCCATGCCTGCCACTTGACATGTGAAATACAAAGAGAAGAAATACAGTCTGTACTTTTGAGAAGTTTCAGTAATTCCCATTTAAACCTGAACACAGCACAAGGAGCACAGGACAAAGCCTGGCTTTGGGTCACGGAGGGCAGGGCAGCTCTCAGTAGCCGCGCCGGTGCCTCTTCTACCCTTGCTCGGGGGAGCCCAAGAGGCAGGGCAGGGGGCAGGGCTGAGGGCATCAAGAAGAATGCCCAACAATTTCGGTGTGCACCCAGGCACCCTGCCCCACTTAGCCACCGCAGCCCCATGACAGGGGAGAGGCCTGCTAGGTCTTGGGGTGCAGGGCTTCCTCGGGGGCTGCTCTTCCTCACCATTCATAAGTACCTTGTCGAGATGGTATACAGAACTTTGGGAAAACCACCCAGCACCTTTATTTGTAGAAAGGACACTCTAACTTGAAACAGACCAGATACAACATGACAAAACATTAGGCTGCCAGCTCTCAGTCTGTGCCGCCAACACTGGCTTACAAAAGAGGCAAACAAAAAAGCTTGTTAACACTTGTGTGTAGAGTAACCTTGCATCCAGACTCAGGCCTTGACCAGCTGCCTGAGGCTCTAAGCCTCACCATCAGAGCTCTTCTCTCCAGGGCGGACTGAGCACAGAGTGGGAAGCCAGGCAGCGTGAAAAGCCTGTGCTTCATGAGGAGTTGGCCTGGCTTACCTCCCAATACCACGAATGTTCTCATGAGGTTAGGTTTTAACTTTTCCAACTAGGAGGGCCCTTTTTAGGACTTCCGACGACTCAGGTATGAGCACAGATACCGCCTGGTACACCGTGCGCCTGTACATTTACTGTCTGCCGAACAGCCCGAGCTCCCCAGGTCTAGAGCCCCCAAGAAAGCACCGCCAGGCCACACAGTCAGAGTAAAACGCAGGTCATGATGCGACTGGGAGCTGAGCTTTTTCCCCTTCACTGTTGATAATTTATATTTAAATTTGTGACAATTACTTTCCTACATATTCAAAACCTCTCATTTCCATAATGCCACTATAGCCAAACTGCTATAAAAGTATTTAACAAAGTATCTTTTAACCCAACTGTCACAAATTAGAATCGTAATGTTTTCGGATGCTAACGTTTTAAACCGAAACACTGGATCTGTTCATAGGGAACTGGAGAAGCAGCACAAAAGGGTTGAACTCTTTTTTACGGAAGCATACCGTTCTTGATGTGGGAGGGGCCGAGGGGCTTGTCAGGGACATGATCTCCTGGATGGCCAGCCGCAGCTTCAGCCTGTGCAGGGGGTTGCTGATGCCAATCTCGCGCTGGATCTCTGTGTCTGACAGGGCGGACATGATGGCCCCACTTTTCACATTGGCTCGGCAAGCAGCCACGTACCAGGCTGGCATCCCAACCCAGAGCTGGAGGTGGGAAACGTCAAGGCCAGAAGGTCATGCACAGTGCACAAATGGCTCAGTTTCTCCGCATATGTAACGCACTTGACCCAGCCTTAGAAAAAGCACGCACCTCCAGCCAGACGACAACAGTCGGCCCGTCCCACTGCGCAAACGGTAAACCTTGTCTTCGGGCTTCCTCGAGCAATTCATGCCTACAAACAAGACATTCAAAATTAAGGCATCGCCACACTACATGCAAGTGTGACAGCACCCCTGTGGCTTCCACACGGCCCACCTATGGTACTTGGTACATATTACAAATACAGTCTGAACGAGGAAATGCTGACTGATCGCCATTCTCCTTGCAGAATTAAATAATTATTACCAACTTATTCAAGGAACAACATAACCACTTTTCCATTTTTGAACAAGGAGGAAACTGTGTAGAAGAGGAGACTATCCCTGGTTTTGAACAAAGGAGCCTCCCGTGAAAGCGTCAAAAAATACCCAGCATTTAACGACGACACCACAGAGAACAACGCAGAGCTTCACACTCCCTGTGGTCTAGTAGAGCAAGCCACGTGATGGGCTGGCTGCTGGCAGTTTCTGCTCTGCACTGCTCCTTGGCCAATTAGCTCTAAGACACTGGGTCATCCCACAGGTTAGCCCACAGGCTTCTTATCCAGACAGTTTACATCCCAGGAACTGTGAGCAGTACACACAGGACAGACTGTGAGCCTCAGACACAGATGTGACACCAGCTCCCTTGGGGCAGGAAGCGGGAGGAGGCTGGGACCCCTCGTGGGGTCAGAAATATTCCGTATGCATGAACTGAAAATACTCAAACTGTAATTGTACCATATCAACACTTTTAATTTTTTTAACCTTTAAAAATGAGTTTGTCTATGGATAACAGTTATTTAAGAAATAATACAATAAGCTTGATGAACTCCTAAGTAAGTTGTTTACTTACAAGGTTTTCTAAAAGACACGAATTCTTTTTAAAAATGGAAAGCCTAATAAAAAAAATTGAGGAGAATAAAACAATAGAAAGAATCAATGAAAGCAAGAGCTCGTTCTTCAAGAAGTAAACAAAATAGATAAACCAATAGACTTATCATGAAAAAAAGAGAGTCTACTTACATAAACAGAATCAGAAATGAGAAAGGAAAAATCACTACGGACACCACAGAAATACAAAGAATTATTAGAGAATACTATGAAAAATTATATGCTAACAAACTGGAAAACTTTGAAGAAATGGACAACTTTCTAGAAAAATACAACCTTCCAAGGCTGACCCAGAAAGAAACAGAAAATCTGAACAGACCAATTACCTGCAATGAAGTTGAACTAGTAATCAAAAACCTTACCTAAGAACAAAACACCTGGACCAGATGGCTTCCCTGCTGAATTTTATCAAACATTTAGTGAAGAACTAATATCCATCCTCCTTAAAGTTTCCCAGAGCAGAAGAAGAGGGAATACTTCCAAACTCATTCTATGAGGCCAGCATCACTGTAATACAAAATCAGGCAAAGACCCCACAAAAAAAGAAAATTACAGACCAATATCCCTGATGAACATAGGTGAAAAAAAAATACTCAACAAAAATAGTAGCAAACCAAATTAAAAAATACATCAAAAAGATCATCCATCATGATCAAGTAGGATTTATTCCAGGGATGCAAGGATGTTACAACATTCGAAAATCCATCAGCATCATCTACCACATCAACAAAAAGAAGGACAAAAAACCACATGATCATCTCCATAGATGCTGAAAAGGTATTAGACAAAATTCAACATCCATTCATAATAAAAACTCTCAACAAAATGGGTATAGAGGGCAAGTACCTCAACATAATTAAGGCCATATATGACAAACCAACAGCCAACATTATACTTAACAGTGAGATGCTGAAAGCTTTTCCTTTAAGATCGGGAACCAGACAAGGATGGATGCCCACTCTCCCAACTTCTATTCAACATAGTACTGGAGGTCCTAACCATGGCAATCAGACAACACAAAGAAGTAAAAGGCATCTAGATTGGCAAGGAAGAAGTGAAACTGTCCCTGTTTGCAGATGACATGGTATTGTACATAAAAAAAAACCCTAAAGAATCCACTCCAAAACTACTAAATCTAATATCTGAATTCAGCAAAGTTGCAGGATACAAAATTAATACACAGAAATCTGTGGCATTCTTATACACTAACAATGAACTAGCAGAGAGAGAAATCAGGAAAACAATTCCATTCACAGTTGCATCAAAAAGAATAAAATACCTAGGAATAAACCTAACCAAGGAAGTAAAAGACCTATACTCTGAAAACTACAAGACACTCAAGAGAGAAATTAAAGAAGATACCAATAAATGGAAACACATCCCGTGCTCATGGATAGTAAGAATTAATATTGTCAAAATGGCCATCCTGCCTAAAGCAATCTATAGATTCAATGCAATTCCTATCAAAATACCAACAGCATTCTTCAATGAACTTCTGAGAAAATGATTCTAAAATTCAGATGGAACCAAAAAAGACCCCGAATAGCCAAAGCAATCCTGAGAAGGAAGAATAAAGCTGGGGGGATTATGCTCCCCAACTTCAAGCTCTACTACAAAGCCACAATAATCAAGACAATTTGGTACTGGCACAAGAACAGACCCATACACCAATGGAACAGACTAGAGAGCCCTGATATAAGTACAACCATATATGGTCAATTAATATAAGATAAAGGAGCCATGGACATACAAAGGGGAAATGCCAGCCTCTTCAACAGCTGGTGTTGGCAAAACTGGACAGCTACATGCAAGAGAATGAAACTAGATTATTGTTTAACCCCATACACAAAAGTAAACTCAAAATGGATCAAGGACCTGAATGTAAGTCATGAAACCATAAAACTCTTAGAAGACAACATAGGCAAAAACCTCCTTAATATAAGCATGAGCAACTTCTTCCTGAACCCATCTCCTCGAGCAAGGGAAACAAAAGCAAAAATGCACACATGGAACTACATCAAAATAGAAAGTTTCTGTACAGCAAAGGACACCATCAACAGAACAAAAAGGCATCCTACAGTATGGGAGAATATATTTGTAAATGACATATCCGACAAGGGGTTAACATCCAAAATATATAAAGAACTTACAAAATATATAAAAGCAAATAACCCAATTAAAAAATGGGCAGAGGATATGAAGAGACAGTTCTCCAAAGAAGAAATTCAGATGGCCAACAGACACATGAAAAGATGCTCCACATCACTAATCATCAGGAAAATGCAAATTAAAACCACAATGAGATATCACCTCACACCAGTAAGGATGGCCACCATCCCAAAGACTAAGAACAACAAATGCTGGTGAGCATGCAGAGAAAGGGGAACCCTCCTACACTGCTGGTGGGAATGTAAGCTAGTTCAACCATTGTGGAAAGCAATATGGAGGTTCCTCAAAAAACTGAAAATAGAAATACCATTTGACCCTGGAATCCCACTCCTTGGAATTTACCCAAAGAACACAACTTCTCAGATTCAAAAAGACATATGCACCCCTATGTTTATTGCAGCACTTTTTACAATAGCCAAGATATGGAAGCAACCTAAGTGTCCATCAGTAGATGAATGGATAAAGAAGAGGTGGTACATATACACAATGGAATACTATTCAGCCATAAGAAGGAAAGAAATCCTACCATTTGCAACAACATGGATGGAGCTGGAGGATATTATGCTCAGTGAAATAATCCAGGCAGAGAAAGACAAGTGCCAAATGATTTCCCTCATTTGCGGAGTATAACAATGAAGCAAAACTGAAGGAACAAAATAGCAGCAGACTCAGAGACTCCAAGAAGGAACTAGTGGTTCCCAAAGAGGAGGGGTGTGGGAGGGTGGGTGGGAGAAGGGGATTGAGGAGTATTATCTTTAGTACACATGGTGTGGTGGATCATGGGGAAAACAGTGTAGCACAGAAAAGGCAAATAGTGAATCTGTGGCATCTTACTACACTGATGGACAGTGACTGCATTGGGGTATGGGTGGGGACTTGATAATATGGGTAAATGTAGTAACCACATTGTTTTTTCATGTGAAACCTTCATAAGAGTGTATATCAATAATACCTTAATAAAAAAAAAAAAAGGAAGCCTAGGAGAGAGGATGGGATTGGAGCGGAGAGGGCAGGTCAATTCACTGCACAGGTCTGAACACTCCCAAGTCATTTAAATTCCAAAGTCATTTTTAGTCCATTATTTTTCTGAAATAATTTCTGCAGAACATCCTGCTGAATCTCTTACTTCTAAAAATATATGTTGGCTCTTTAATAAATAATAGTATTAAGACTTTTTTCAAGACTGAAATCTATGTACAATTAAAGCTCAAAATGTTTCACATAAAATTTCCAGTAAGTATTCCCTAAGTCAACTTTAAGTTTCCTGGGATAATAAATACTGTAATTATTTAGGGAACCAGAGAATGCAACAAATATCATAACAGCTCTCGAGAAACAAAAAAAGGGTCAAACTCTCCTAATTAAAAGAAGCAAAACTATTCATAAATAAGAAAGAAACCAAGTCCGCCAGCATTATGTGCCAGCTGGCGTAAGGTGGCAAGGGAATCTCGCTGGGTGGCATGGACTGTCAGGTCAGTGTGCGGAAGAAACGCTACTCTGTTTCCCAAGGACAAATTCTCCTCCGAGATGGGCTGCATCTCAGGCAAACACACAAGTCACATTGGCCACAGAGCACTAGGAACTGCTCCTTGGTAGGTGGACCCGTCAGCGCTCAGTCCCGACCAGCCTGGCGTGGCCGAGGAAGGCAGAGTGGCCGCCAGGCCAGTAGGGCTTTCAGGCTCTCCGCGCTCTGAAGTGAATGAAGCAGGCATGAATCCTCAGCACTCTGCCAGACTTTACTGTTCTTTATGAAACAGACATTCCCTACAAACAAGGACCACTGCAGTGAAACAGCCCGGTAATGCTGTTACCTAGATTTCGGGCATGTGGTTGTGACTTTACCTGAACCCTCTACGTGGCAACAGTGGTTTGCTTTTTAAAAGGCCCTTTCCAGTACAGATGTACTTCTGAGGTTTCAGAGCTCAGGCCCAGGTCCTGATAGACCTGGGACGAGGCAGTGGAGACTGAATGATGCAGCAGAGAAGAAAAGATGTGGGAAGTTAGCAAGAAGGCACAGGAGACCCCAGTTCCCTAGGTCCCTCTGCCCCCAGCACCCTCCCCATCAGCCCAGTCCATGACCTGGAAGACCAAACACAGAACTGGACCCTAGGATGTCACCACAGGCGGGAACACAAGCACCCCTCTCCGCTCTGGGTGATGGCTCCCGATACCATGAAGAAGGCTTGGTGTGTACTGCAGAGGGAGGCGGGAGGCTGTGGTTGTCCGCTATTTCAAGATGAATAAATGCAGCATAAGCACCATTGTTTAAAAAGAAACTTGTGAAGCTGCTGCTGCACTTTTTGAGAGGTACCCTTTTATCTGGTATAGAAAATGCAGTTTTTATGTGGGTGCAGGACTGCTATTATGAAGGCACACCTGTTGACTCTAACAGGATTTGAGAAAAAGTGATGTCATAATATGACACCTGAAAGCAGAAGGAAGGTGCAGGGTCTACAACTGGAGAACTCAGTGCCAGCAAAGGATGATTTAGGAAGAGGCTTGGCTTAAAAAATATCAAGATAATAGGAGAAGCAGCTTCTGCCAACAAAGAGGCAGCAGAGAAGTTCCCAGATGCCATTAAGAAAATTACTGAGGAAGAAGGCATCTTCTAAACAGGTTTTCAATGCAGACAAAAGTGCCCTACTCTGGAAAAAAATGCCACAAAGGACAGTTACCAGTGTAAGGAAGAGAAGTGAGCGCCAGGATTTAAGGCAGGGACGGGGAGGCTGACTACTGTGCTGGGCAAATGCAGTGTGGTTTATGATCAGGCTGCCTTTATCTACAAGCTGCTAGTCCAGCCTCGGAGGGAGAGATAAACACCAGCTGAACACCAGCTGCCAGTCTTTTGCTCATACAGAGGTCTGGACAACAGCAATCACTTTTCCTGCATCGGGCCCATCATGTTTTTTCCCTGACATCAGGAAGTACTGTGCCAGTAAGGGGCTGCCTTTTAAGGTTCCTTTGATACTGGACAATGCTCCTGGCCCCCAGAACTCCATAAGTTCAACACCAAAGGTGTCAAAGTGGCCTGCTTGCCCCCAAACATGATGTCTCTAAGTTATCCTCTAGACCAGGGGCTCATGTCATTACACAGTACTCTATGGAGAGGACTCTGGCATGCACGAGCACCCCAACAAAGAGGACACCATGAAAGCCTGGGAGGGTCCCACCATGGTAGAGGCCATCATTGTCACAGAAAAACTGTGAAAGCCCACGAGCCCCCAGGAGTGAGTTCTGGCCGGAGGAAACTGTCCACATGTTGCATATGACTTCACAGGATTTACAACAGAGCTGATCAAGTAATCATAAAGGAGACTGTGGATATGGCAAAAATGGTAGGGGTGAAGGGTTTCAAAACATGGATCCTGGAGAATGAAGAGCTAACAGACACCACACCACAGGGATTAACAGAAGAGGAACTGGTGGAAACGAGTGCCTCCAAACCAGGGCCAGGCGATGAGGAAGGAGGCAAAAGAGACGACGCTGGGTGATGCGGCAGGAGGGTCCTGATGGCTCAAGACCGCTTTTGGCCTCTTTTATAATGGGGACCCTCCCATGACATGGGTGCTGAAACTGAAGCAAAGATGGCAGATGGACTGGTGCCGCACAGAAATGCTTTCAGAGGAAGAGAAAGCAAGGAGCCCATGTACGCATTCCTGTGCAGTGGCACTGAGTGCGCTGTCTGCCCTCTGCCCGGCCTCCCCAGGCAGCACAGCCGCTCCCACCGCCCACTCGGTGTGGAGGCAGCGAGGATGAAGACTGCTATGGCAGCCCACCTCCACTTTGTGAGCAGTCAATGATCCTCACGCTGTACAGTTAGTATGCATGCCTTCTGCATCTGTGCGTGTGCATGCCTTCATGTGAAAATCTAGGAACTATGGCAAGAACTGTGCGACGTCCACCTGAGCATTCACTGTGCAGAGCATGGGGCGTAAGGCTTGTATGGAGGCGGATGGCCATCCTTACACAGGCACAAAGTGCATATTTAATACAAAAGTAAGTGTGTTAGTTTCCTTACTGTTTTATAACTTTGCTTTCAAAGAATTAACATTATGGTATAGTCGGCCTCTCTTCTGGAGTTGAAGAAACTGCCTATCATCACTTGAAAGTGGTTTTTTATAAAAAGTAACAATGTTTCCAATGCCATATTATGAGTATGACTGTAATACTGTAGCTGTAAAAACCTTCTAACAATTATTCATGAGCTTTCAGGCTGGGCTACCCTGAAGCCATCCTAAAGTGAGTATGTCACTGCTTCTTTGTTATATTAGTGTGTGAACTGCTATCCCTGTAAATAAATATGAATTTCTTTTTCACATTATCTTTTCATCTTTGATGTCTAGCATTAGTAGTATTTATATAACACCTATAGTGCTTTGTGTCATGTAAGACAATACTGATGGTACTGACAGATGATTCATCTTGTAAACAGACTAAACAAAGTAAGCATGTCATCAATGAATACCGTATAGTCCTGTAAATGTATTTTCTCTGCTTTATTATATGATTTTCTTAATAACATTTTTTCTCCAGCCTACTTTATCTTAAGAATACTGTATATAATACATATAACATACAAAATATGTGTTAATTGTTTATATTCTTGGTAAGGTCAACAGTAGACTATTAGTAGTTAAGTTTCTGGGGAGTGACAAGTTATACGCAGATCTTTGTGTGGGGGTCAACGATCCTAACCCCTATGTTGTTCAAGGTCAGCCGGACTCAGGAGACAAGTCTGAGAGGCCCCCTCGCTTGTGGAGTGAAATGGGGTAGCACTGGGACTGCCAGGGCTCGGGTTGTATGGTGCAGGCTCCTCAGCTGGGACTTGGTTTCCTACTTTAAGGATCAAATCCTAGACCCTAAGTGTGATTTTTAATCACCTCATCTAATAGTAAACTGACATGGCATGCTTCCTAGCCTTAAAATAAAGAGTTGCAGGAGAAGGACATTTAGAAATATGCTAAATTCTATGGGGAACAGGCTTGGGTATGAGAGAAAGTCATGTAATGTCTGAATAATGACACACATTTTATGATTAGGACATAAGCACATTGGTAAAGTTGTCTTTTGTAAAAAAGTGTGTATGACCTTTTGCGGCTCAAATATTGCATAAACGGTACCATCCAAATAGCAGAGTCTTATTTCCCATAGACTGACACTTTTAACACTATGTCATGTTGGATGAAGCTCCCTGGGCCCCACTGCATGAACACAGCTCTGTGATCCAGGCAAAATGCTCCTCACCCCACATAGCCACGGTGCGCTGCAGAGGTGAGGAGGAGAGGAAGGCGGAGGCACCACATCTCATCAACACCAGCGAGCCTCCAGGCAAGCTTGGTTCGGAGCAGGTGGCTGGGGAAGCCAGTGTTGCAGGCTGTCCGCCACTCAGCATGCTCAGCGGCAACCACAGAGTCAGCTTGCCTGTGAGCACACTACAGTGTCAATCGAGGAGAAAAGGGAAAGAGAGCGTTTAAAACACAAGCTCACTTAGAGAGACCGCATCCAAACAGTATGAGGGAATTCCATGAATACTGTGGGACCCTGTCAAGTGTGCTGAACGCCAGAGACATCTAATTCCCAATGGCTGTGTCCTCCGGGTATTCTCAAAGCATGTCAGGCACAATGTGCCCACAATGTGCTTTATGTAGCTTTCATAAAACTTGAAGGTCAGCTCTCCATCAGACTCACCAGGTCCTTGAAAATTCTCTTAAAGTGAATGAATTTGGCTGGGCAAATTAAGCAGTTAAAAACACACATGAGAGGTAAATCTGGGGTTAATAAGAAGAAAGTACTCTGAGAAATATGTCTTGATCCTTACAACTATAATGCTATAAATGTTAAACTGTATTCAAACAATTTTCTTCTGGATAACTCAAATTTTTTTCACATTTACAAATAAAGCATTTTTCCGAAAGTACATTTTATCTCTGGTTAACTGATAGAACTAAAATTACCCACTGTAGTCAGACAAATAGCCTTCATCCTTTGATTTTGTCCCTGTTAACTTACTAGCACATTCAACAGCTTGCCATGCATGACCACAGGGTACAGAGAATGACCCACTCTTAAACACTGAGATACAAGCTATCATGGTAACACAGAGTTAGGAGCTCACAGCTGATGGCATCGGTCTGAACATCATCGCTCCACAGAAACCCACCTACCACCAATGTGTATACATTCCCCCAGTGTGAAATCTAATCACATCACGTGGGGCAAATAACCCAAGGAAGGCTGTTCTCATACAACTAGGTGCTCAAGCATATACCCTGAGAATTACAAAATAAATGCAGAAAACAGAGGGAAACACTTTGGCCAAATGATACTACTTTTGATCTCATGTGCAACATCTTGTGAGCAGCAGGGTGGGAGGCCCAGAGGGCACAGCCGCGAACCTCACAGAGTAGGAGGTTGCAAAATAAAACAGCAGCAAATCTATGGCTTGGCATTTCCCTGGTGCAGCCCCCAGAGGCAAAGGCCAAGCTCTGCTATTAGGCCTCACACAAGCCAAAGGGTGATTGCCCAAGTTACTGGAAACATTTTATACAAAGATTCCAACATTCAAATCAGATTTTGCTGCTAGGTGGTTTCTACAGATTTCCATTCAGAGAACCATCAGACTGAGTATTGCTATGGTATTGTGAGCAGTAATTAATAGCATTTCACATGTAATATAATCAACAGGAAGCCAGTCAAGATAATTACTATAATTCCTGAGAAGAGCACTAAAAGGAGACAGATTTCACAGAAGAAAAATCAACTGGCAACCTGAGCTAATGGCAAATTGACCTCTAGCAGGGAGTGTCCCAGGGCTCAAGTGCTGTCCTGGGAGGCAAGCGGCTTTTAGCCCCAGTGCCAACCCAGTGCTGGCTTCTCAGGGTACTTGAGAGAATGGCCAGATGAATTTTCCCCTGTCAAATGTGTCACAGAGCCCATGAAGGCCCAAGGGGCAAAGTGCCCAGCATCACACCTCCTCACGGGAGCCAGTCCTCTGCCCCCCGCCTCACCCATCATGCCTCTGAGTGCCAATGGCCTCTTTTGCACAAGGGAGGGCTCGGCTTTATTCTTCAGTTGTCAGTTCATCAGAATGTTGTCTCAACCTGTCTGCTTAACTCTGGTTATGGATGTGGTTGACCCACATGCCACACAACCTGCTCTGGGTGAGAACAAACCCAGAGAAACACAGCAGTAACAGTGTTTGCCTCCACCTGTTTTTCCCTCATGCTTGTGTCCTTGGGCATCACCAAGCTGGAGCTTCTTTGGAGAAAATGATTCCTAATGTTACTACTTATTTTCAAAATCAAGACAATTCAGAATTACAATTCAATGAACAAGACTACTCAACTGAGTCTCTTTAAGAAATAAATATAAAACCTATCAGAGAAGTTAAAAAGGACACCACGGTTAGTGGCTATTCAACAGGTCACTAGTATGAATGGCAAATTCTGAATGCTGGGTATCAAGTCACCACAGTGGCCATACTTACACATAGAGTCACATATATTTTACAATGTGCTGGCCCATTTAAAGCACTTTGTGTCTGTTTATGTAGACATGTGCACATCTAACAGTCCCCAAACCCATGAGGGCTGTACCGCCATCACCACCACTTCATCGACATGAGACCTGGAGCACAGGAGGGCTCAGGAACCTCCAGCCCTGAAGCTCACCTGTGCAGGAGCCAGGATGCAGATTCGGAGGCTCTGACGCCAGGCCCCACTCTGTAACACGTGTCCCCGCTAGGTCACTTTCCAGGATGGACTGGGAGTCAGTATGCATGAGCCCTTCCTAAATTTCCTAAATGCTCTAAGCCCTCTAGATAGTACAGTTTAAAAAAGGTTTTAGGTTAATCTTTCAGATGATAATATATATATGTAACTATGTAATACATTAATAAATAAATATAACATCTAATAAATAAATGTTAAAAACTAGGGACTACTAAACTAGTCAGTGAGATAGACAAATAATAAAATCTTACTTTTTTTGAAGTTTACGGTTTTTTTCAGCCTGTCCTCCCAATTTGCTGAGTCCCAAGGCATCCTGAGATGAGTTCTCTGTCTCTGAAACACCAGCTACAAAGGAGCAGAGTGGTCACATGCTGTGAGAAGACCGACATGGCTAAGTTAGGGGTCTGCGGGGCAGGTGGAAGACTATTTGCAGGCAGAGTGAAAAGTGTTCTAACGGCTACGTTTCTGACTAGACAACCAACACACGGAATGCTCAGGAGACAGAGGCAGACAAACGTCAGTCTCGGCTTCCTGGTCCCCATGCACCCTGAGGCAGTGCATGCCTCCTCGCTTTGCCTCCTGGAGAACACCCCACCTGTGGGAAAGGTGGGGTCTGCGGAGGCCCACACATGGCAGCCCGCCCCTCCTCCCCCCCGGGGGGTAAGGCGTTTGATAGAAACCCCTAACCTTGCCCGAACGAGTCCTTGCCAGTGTGTCCAGGTCGGCCCTTTTCTTTCTTGCCAAACAAGCGGCCGATAGAGGACTTGATGCCCTTCTTCTTGGGGGCTTTGTGCAGCGAGTCCTGGCTACTGTTACTGCTGCTGGGATTGCTCACGGGGCCATCCTGGGAGCCCGTCGAGCTTCAGGGACAGAAAAGGATCTTTAACAAGTGACCTCATCGCAACAAAATACTTCCTTCACACGAACCAGAACACCCCACATTTTTAATGCTCATCCTTCCAACTTCACAACAATTTCAAGTCTCTTCTATGTGTATCTTCTTCCCAAAGTGCATCATGCACAGACAGGTAGGCTCCCGTGATCCTACAACACAGACCTGTTTCTGGGAAGCTGAGGTTTTCTCTGTGCAGGGAGCTCTGCTTCCTTCAAAGGCTCTGACTCCAAGCCATCTAATGCACAGAGCCCTGCTGACCCCTCGGGGTCACCCTCAGTCCGGAAAAGGACCCCATCCCCACAGAGCCCCAGCCACCTCCCTGAGAGGGACTCTCCTCAGCTGGAAGGGACAGTAACCAGCTGCAAGGTTGCTATAAGGATCAACCTTCTCGCCCTCGACCAGGTAGGTACTGCCTGGTCTGGAACAAGAACTCAACAGGGGGCAATCTGAGGAGTAGATTAGGAACAGAACAATTTCTGGTGGTCTATCGAGAGGAAGCATTGGGTGAGTGGGTGAGGATGACATGCAACAGTCAACAGGTCACAAAAGCATGAGCGAGCACCCAAGACACACTGGCTGTCCTCGGAGGGGCAGCATCAGAAATATGCCCTGTGCTGGGCAAATAAATGCTCCATCAAGAATAGAAGGGAAATTCTGAATACAGTCAATTTGTAAAATCTGAAGCAATGAAGTTTAACTGAAACTGCTGATATCATTTAACTCCTTTCTTCCCACACTGACTTTTGCCCAAACAGACATGCACCTTCTGCTGTGTTGCCTATGTGTGTGCCCCGAGCAGCGGCTGGGACCCCAGGATTATCATTAAGTAAACGCAACTGATTTAACTGGTATTTCTTTAACATCATTGTTCCTTTTTCTCAAGAAGATTAAACAATTCCTTAGAACCTAAGATGGGCAGTTTCTAAGCGGGGGGCAGTTTCTAAGCGGGGCACCGTCCTTACTTTCTTGCGTCCCTGACATCCTCGTGGCTGACCGTGTGCTGTGCTCCTTTGCATGGCCTGTCCAACCGGAGGGATCTTGGGGATGGTGGGGGCGAAGTTTCACATTTTATCGTCGTCTTGTCATCTCGTACCTCTTCTCGAGAAGCTGGCAACTGTAAGGTTCAGTAAGTATAAAATTAGTTAACAATTAACTGTGACCAAAAAAAAAAAAAAAAGAAAAATCACCTAAGTTTTAAATTATAACTGTAAACTTACTTGAAAACCTATTAGCTGTGCTTTCTACCAAGTACAAAAAGCCTTGTTTCAGCCTAGTGCCATGCTAAAGGACTGGCAGGTTTATGAGAAGCAGGGCCACAGAGCAGCCTGACTCCTGGCCTCCACATGGCTGAAGGGTCCCGTGACACCATAAGGACAGTGCAGGAGGTGCAGAGAGACCTGGGCCACACCTGAAGCACATTACTCCCAACCACAGTCCTCAAGAAAGGGCTGAGGAGAAAAGTATTCATCTCTTGATGCTATTCAGAAGAAACCCTGAAAAGGGAGACCTCCTGGGCAAAACCATCCAGACCTTCTTGTTTGGGGGATGGGGGTAGGGGAGGTGAGGGAAGAAACAGCTTGTCTCATGATCCAACATCATTTTTCAGTCATGAAGCATGTTACTGGAATCCATAACAAGTTAAAAAGTGAAAAAGTTATCTAAGCCCTCCACCCCAAATACACATGTGTCTGGCTTATATTTCTCGATAATGTTTAGATTGGATGTTATAAACTACTTACATGCAGCTTAAAAACAATCTGTTCAATATGGCTTAGACAAAGGAATCCTAGGTTTCCATTAAAAGGTGATGTCCTTCAGGTGCCCAGTTTTTCTTTTTGTAAGGGAAGGTGAGTTGGGAAGGAGAGTGGTGGGGACAGCATCGAGGAACAGTTTAACCCCTTCGGGGTCCAGTCAGATCTGCCTTATAAATCTGGGGTTTGTGGTTGTTTAAGGCTGGGCTGGATTTCATGGAACATGGACCCACTGCAGCCTCAGGGGCCTGGCGACAGCCGAGCTCATCAGGCGCAACTGAACTCATCTAAGACATGATCTTAAGCAACGGCTGGGTAAATTCTGCATCCTCTCCCAATTTCTAATTACAGTCATCAGACAACAAAAGCAAGAAATGATTAACCTTAAAGTTTTAACAGTGATAGATTTCAAATTCAGGTTACAACCACGATTTGTAAAAAATGGAAGAGGATAAAAGAGAACAGATGGGGGGTGACGTGTGTGACTGAGCTGGCCTCGTGGACAGAGACCAGCGGATCCGTGAGTGAAGGCCTGCCCCAGCTTCCACGGCGAAGCCCTCTGAGCACAGCAAGCCCTTCCTGACAACGTCCTCCCAGGGGGCAATGAGCAGCCCATGCAGGCCATGTCTGCACTGTGCCCGGCACTCTCGCACACACCTGATCTCACCTTCCCCACAACCCCAGGGGAAGGCCCTCAAAGTAGCCAGTCAGTGAGCTCAAGTTACCATGGCAAAAGGAGGATCAGGCTGTCCTGCTTGGCTGTAAATCAACACGCTTCTTCTTTCACTGAGAAAATCTTACTACCACGAAAAACACAAATAAATATGAGTCAGCAGGACTGAGGGTGTGCTGAGTCTCTTTGCTGATGTAAGTGCATTGACCCCGTGTGGCCCATGCAGACAGGGCCACCCCAAGAAGCATGATTCTACTGTCGTCTTTCCTTAACACGGGGCTTGAACTGAAGATTTAATTAAACCAAGACACTGTCCTGCACAGTGGAGGGGCTCACGTGGCTGCCAGCGCCCCTGCACTGCGCTGCCCTATTTGAGGACAGTTGCCTGACCTATCCGAAAGACTCCTTTAGGTGCACAGTCAGGCAGGTTTTAACAGCGGCACAGACCAGAGACCAGAGTGCAAGAGTTCTGAGGAAGGCACTTCGGTCAACAGATGTGTTCCTTAATGCATATGTTTCCTCCGCGACCTGGGAGACACCATCCATGGTCATTTGTGCAGAGCAGGGGCCCTGACCTCCCCCTGCCAGGGACACTGTAAAGGAGAAGTGAGCCTCTGGAGGAAAGGCAGGCCAGGTGGCGAAGTGCCTAAGGGGCAGGTTCTGAAACCACACACCGCACTGCGTACTGCCTATGCAGCCTTAGGCGCAGTGCCCGGCCGCCCTGAGCTTGTTCCCACATCTGTAGAGTGGGGGTGACAACAGCGACCTGTATCTCGCAAGAAGTTTATAGGGAGTGAGAATTCTATGAGGTAAGACTCATAAACCACTCAGCCAGGGCCTGGCACAGAGTAAGATCTTAGGAAATGCTGCTATCTCTGACTACTGAAATGGGTTTTTCCCAATAATTTGTGGCGCTGCTTCATAATTTCTCATTTAATAAATATTACATCTATTACAATTAAGCAGGCAATGAGCAGAAGGCCAGTGAGCAGGAGGCCAGCACACTCCTCCATCAGTGCCAAAGTCTACAGAAATCACCCCGGCCCGTTCCCACAGAGCACTCATGCGGCTCTTTGGATAAAACATCAGTTACTCATTGTTACACAGCTGCACAGTGGTCACTGATGGAAAATGACAGGTTCTCCTTAATACTCAAAGAGAAACAAAAGTATGTTAAGTCACTAGATGTTTTACCTTTCTGCGATGTTTCCTTAAGTCACTAGGCTGATAGATGCATGCAAAGAAATGAACAGAAACCAGACTTACTTTGAGGTTAAAAACTCAAGGATCAGTACAGGCAAATACATTAAAAAGAGAATGACAGGACAGATGTAACTGAGGTAAGATTTAGAGAAAATGTAACTGGAAATAGAACAAATTGTTTTCACCACAAATTTAAATACAGTGAGTTATTCATGACTTATTAGAGAAACAATACACAGTATTGCTCAGGAAAATAAAATTCTATTACAACATATATAGTTTATTAAAATAGAGCATTCTACATAACAAAGGGCACTAACAGTTGTCTATTTTAAGCCAAATTTCTCTGTGACTTATTTTCCTTAATGAAAAACATGTTATATTAAAAAAAAACCCAATCTAATTGATGAGAAAGTTACTGCAATACCTATTATAACACTGAACAAAGCTACTTCTAGTTAATTACCTACTGGACATTAACATAAAATCCTTACCTAGAATTTGATTAAAATCTTCTCAAAAATAAATATATTGATTAAAGCAGGGTATCCTGTGAAAATATGTAAGAATAAAAGCTGCCCTAATAGTAGGTGGAATCTTTATATTCTACGATTCATATATTTTAAAGTCAATTAAAGGCATTAATTGTGCATATTCAATAAGTTGATGAGATTTACAGTCTTGAACACAAGCATCAAAATGAGAAAATACATTGTGTCAACCTTCCATTAATTCTACACTTGGTGCATTATTTCTCTATATAAGAAACACTTCATTTATGAATCAGACATATCCTACGTAGTTTGCATTAAAGTAAAAACACTGATCTATATCATGCTTGATCCACATCTATTACACAACGAACACTAGTTAATTTACTGCTACTGGGGGGGACACACTAACGAGAAATGAAGACCAAGCGTCAGCCCCTCTAATGGGCCCTGATGGAGCAGCAGCGCTACTGATCCCTGAGCATGCCGTGGGGACACGGGGGGCTGGGAGGGGCACAATGATAAGCCAAACAAACGATGATACAGCGAATCAAAACCCATCATGGAAGCAGGCACTGTCAGGGGCACCCAGAACTACAAAAACAAGGGAAAAAAAACCATACAGAACTATTTTTAAAAATTCTCTGGAAGGGAAGAAGCATGAAACCACAAATAAAATTGTCAAGGAGTTTAAAATATTAATTAGCTAATTAGCTAATTAGGTAAATTATAAAAAAATAGTATGTCCAAATACCACAAAATGGATTAGTTACCACTCCATATGCCACTAAAATGATTCATAGCTGAATTAATTACATGCTGGCTAACAATGCAGCTAACAATAAAAATGACAGTGATAGAAAAAACTTAGAAATGCAGCTAAAAAGCAGAAGGCTGTGAATATGATTCCCTGTGATAAACAGGCAATGCACTCACAAACCTAAACTATATATGGGAGCAAGTTAGAAAAAGCCTTAAAGCTGCACACTGTCACCAGGAACCATGAAGCCACTGCATTTTCAGATACTGAGGGGTGAAGAAGCCCACACGGAGCGGCTTCTTTTAAGTGGTGTGACCCTGGGTTCACACAGCACTGGTGTGAAGAACGCTGCCAAAAGCATAACTAAGAGGACTGATTTAGGTTTATTTTTTGTTGTTTTTGACTGTATGCCTTGTACGCTCCAGTTAGGTATTCCTAATATAAAGAAAGACGGCTCGGTTCCTTGTACATTTCCTATATGCTGTGATGGCTGCCTATACTTTTGTCGAACTGTCTATTCCTAAAAAACAAAAATACTCCCCCTTGTAGCTGCTGTATCTGGCACAGGCCCACACCCAAGGTTACACAAATAAAAACTTGACGAGTTCATGTTGACATGTTGAACTGGTCACCCAAATATTAATTTGTCACTGTGCTATTATTGCTGAATGACTAAATGCTAGCTGGCTTAAAAAATCTTGAGTCTTTGAGCACAACACACATACCTGACTTTCTTCTGGTAAAAGAAAAAAGCAAATTCATGTGTCCACGACTTAAATCAGGTGTGTTGGAGGAGGAGACACAGCAGGGAGAAGGTGCCACCACTACTTACCAGGGTCATGATGCCCAGTCTATCCACCTCCCTGGCTGGACTGTGCAGCGTCCTGCGGGGGGTGGACCGCCCGCTGTTTGGCGGGGAGGAGCTAGCCAGTGAGGAGGCAGGGTACGGGGGAATAGAGCTCATTGATCTAAAACGACCAAGATTGTCTAAACTCCCACTGCCAACCCTGCTTTCAATCTCCTCTGCCCGCTGCTCCGTGTTTTCCTTTTCTTCTTGTATCAGCCTAAGATAAAACAAAACAGGTCATCCTTCCTTCATTAGCAAACAGGTTAATGTATCTGGATAACAATCTGAGCTTGTATTCTATATTATGATAAACTTCAACAATAGTTGCTCCAGTAACACTTTAGTAGCAATATTCTATTTTTTTAATCTTTTTAAATATATTCGATTTTAGAACAACACAATGTAAATCACTGAATCCTAAAATTTGCTTCTGATCATTCATATTTGATTTTACTTACACTAACATTCTGATGGGGGCTGGTTGGCAGCTCTCTTCAATGAGATACCTGAATTCACAGATCTTACCTTCCCTATTCTCAGAGCAAAGCTGCAATTTATATATCAAATTTTTCAACTGGAAATCAGGATCTCTGATATAATCAAAGAATAAATCCACAAAGCAATAAGGAATTTCAAAACACTTAAGTTCTAGACTACATAAAACGCTGAGTTAATTTTTTTGAAGATTAAATTCGAACAAAAGTATCACTTGATGGAAATCTCTACCAGCCTCACCTGAATTTCTGGATTTATGTCAACAGTGCTACATTAATTTGGCATTTGGGGTTAATGCTCTCCTCCCCTAATGTACAGAGGATGATTAAACAGTTTTAATGCTTGACTAGGTAACTATTTTAATACTAAAATACAGGACCCTTGTAGTAACCTTTCCAATTAAAGTTCTCCTTATATATCCTAAAAGTATTTTTAGTTATTGATAACAAGGCAGTGGATAGATTTTACCATTTATAACAGGTCAGCTTTTTGCATAAAGAAACAACTTTACCTACACTACATTGTAACAAGTAAAAGCTCAAGTATATGATCTTTTCCTGTTTTCCATAATGATGGGAAAGACAATCTCAGTGCTTCTTGGGTGGGAACAGGGTACCCGAAGAGTCAGTTCACAAAGTCGAAACACAGGCAGCACAAGCTGCTTTTTACTTCAAAGCCTGCAGTTCTTTTTAATGTTCATCCTGTCCACCTCAACCTGCTCTTTACCTCATGCTCCCCGGAGGCCAGGATGGGCACCCGTGTCTGTTAGGACTTTTCAGGAGCAAGATGTGCACAGCTGCGCCCCAAGGCCCACGGCAGGACCACTGGCTGAGGCTGCTTCACGTGGATTCAGCGTGGGATAGGTGTGTGGCTGTGTTGGGTCTGACACACAGGGCTGATCTCAGGGCACCCTGGCTACACTGCACCCCAAGACCCAAGGCCTCTTAATCACACACAGGTATTTTTGGATTCTACCCAATGGCTGGCCACGGTTTTGTAAATTTACCATTAAAACTGCTAAGGTTTCTAAAGGAAATGCCTTTAAAATACCGATGAGCCTAGAAAGACTGAAACACACACCCTGTGACCTCCCACTGCCCTACAATGAACCAATATTCACGCGTTACTCACTAGAGCGAGACGCAGGCAAGTGTGGGCAGCTGCCGACCTGAAACCTGCGGCCTCTCTGCTCAGGTGGCTGCATGGCCCGAGGGGCGCACAAGCTGGCACGAGGACGCACCGGGGCACCTCACCCGCTCGGGCCTCAGAGCTCGGGGATGGTCACCCTGGAGGGGGCATAAGCTCTCCCTCTGCCTCCCCCACGTGCATCGCCCTCACTTGCCCAGGGACCGCACCCTGACACCTCTCCCTGGCAGTAACCCAGTCCCCTGCGATCCTGCTGCTCCATTCTCACTCCACGGGGCACACAGCCCCACAGTCCCACACATCCTCTGATTTTGATTACAGAGGCCTGCCTGACACATCCTCAGCAGCCTGCAGCCTTGCCATCCCTGGAACCAGGCCTGGCATCCCAGGGGCACCCAAGGGGTATCCCAGGGGGACACTGAGAGCCCTTGTAGCCTCTCCAGCTATGCTGTCAGCTGTGGGGGAAGCGACTGAGCACCCTCCACCTGTCCATGAGCTCATACGCAAATGCACCAGCACCACGACTGTACAGAGTAGACACCCAAGTCTTACAATCAAGAGCAGCTTGGAATTTAAAATTCTTAAGACAGACTGAAGTGTTGTTAACAGTGGAATACAAAACATACTGCAGTTTGTCGCACTTTCCTAAATGGAGCACAAGTCCTTGCACACTTGGTTCCAATGGTGCTGTGCGCCACCCGTGTACCTGATCTCCTTGTTGATGGCATCCAGCTGCTCCTGGAGCATCATGGCCAGCGTCTGGGCATCGGCCTGCCCACTGGGGGACAGCAGGCCGGCTGGGCTGAAGAGGGCCTCCCCGTCCTCTTCGCCCTCAGACACGTCGACGTCACTCTCGAATGCCTGAGCTACGTTTGCCAGGACACTCGCCTGCTGGGCACGCTCCCAGTCCTGCTCATTAAGAGTCTGTACCTGTGAACAAGAAAATCAAATCTCAACAAAGATGGAAAACAACCAGACTTAGAGCAACTTGCAGAAACCTATCAGAAACTTAAAAATTTTAAATGGAAGCCCAAAAGAAACTGGAAATTGGTGTTGCACCCGTAAGCTGCTAGCATCTACTAGGCAGGCAGTATTATTCAAGGACCAGGGAGAGTAAAGCCTGTCCTGCAGCGTGTAGCCCCCATGTCTAAATGTGGCTGGGAGGCATTTCTCCTCACAATGGTGACACCAAGTCAGAGACAAAAACTGAACACTAAAAACACACCCATGCCACTATCAGCCAGGTTAATGGGAAGTAAAACCTTCACGACACCCACTGCAGCTGGGGTCGCCTCGCGACCATAACATTTACTAATGTCATCAAGTAACGTAACTTGGGTTTGTGGGGCCTCCCTATCCTCCCTTTCCTGCCTGAGGCTAGTACCAACAAGCGCAGGCAAAAGCAAGAAGGAAGGAGCTGCAAGGAGAGCAAGCCCTGCGGATGTGCCCTTCCGAGCCCCAGGGGTTTCTAGAGCTGCCCTGCTCGCAGAAAGGCCCCTCTGTGCTGAGCCAGATGCGCTGATGGGAGGGCGACATGTGACCAGAACCTGCACAGAAAAGGGTGTGCCTTGTGACGGTGATCCCCACCGGTATGGTCTTCTCACCCCTCCTCCCACCCTCCCAGCTGAGGGTCCTGCCTCCCATGTCACAGATGCACCATCCCAGCACAGCCCTCCCATGGATGCCCCATGGGCTCGCCTCCCATCCCCAGGGCCTGGCTTCTCTCCCAAGACTTGAGGTCCGGATGCCGTGGCCCTCCTGTGGCCAGCCCCACTGTGGGGCCTGCCCAACCCTTGGCTCACTCAGTACCTCCTGCCATCACTCTTACCTCTCTCTGGATAATCAATTTTCTGCTGGTTGATTCCCATCAACCTAACAACACCCTCTACCTTCTCTCGCCTTAAAATACAGCAGAAACCACACTTCCTCGTCTCCTCCTGCTGCACCGCATTGCTGTGCTCCTGACTGGAGTCAGCGTTCTCCCAGGAAGTGCCTCTGTTCTGTCTCCACTTCCTTCCCTTCTACCCTCAGACTCGTGCTCCCGACATTACGGGCACTCCAACGAGCTGATACTGGACCATCACCTATGGCCCTTCGGGGATGAGGTTCACTGCTCTCTCCTCTCCCCTGAGCGTGCTGCTCATGAGGCTCTGGTTTCACCCTCTCCAGGTTCCCTCCTGCCTCGCTCATCCCTCCTTGGGCTCCTGCTGGTTTCTTCACAATCTCTCCAGTTGGATTTTGGAGTGCCCCACAGCTCTATCTTGGACCCCATTTCTATCAACAGGTCCCCACTGGTGACTTTATTGTGTCTCATGCCTTTAGGTACCACCTGTGTGCTCATCATCCCCAAATCTTTATCTCCAGTGGAGACTGCCCTCCTAGGTCCGGGCTGGAATAGCCAACCTGCTGACCTGGCATGTCCCCGTGGACACATCTGACAGGCCTGTCAGCCTGAACTGGCCAAGCTCAACTCCTGGTCTCCCCCCACTGGGTCTTCCTCGCCTCAGGAGACAGACCCTGTCCCCCAGCAGCTGCAGCCCGAGCCCAGAGAGTCGCCCTGGCTCATCCCTCCTCTCATACTCTGCACCCAGTTCATCGGCAACTCATCAGCATGACCTTCCGACATATCCAAATGGCTACTTCTCTTCCCCACTCCAGGCCTTTGCGCAAAGCTCACTCTCCTGGTGACACCTCGCTGGTCACTATTTAAAATCATCACTCCTCCTCCTCATTCTACAATCTGCCTATCACCACCTGACACACAGTGGTGGCTTCAGAACATGTCCCCAAATTCTTTAATTCTGCCCCCTTTAAGAGGTAGAGGGTAATTCTTCCCCAACTCCTGTGAGTGTGGGCAGGACCCGCTGACTCACTCTGATGAACAGATGAGGTGGAAATGAAGGTGTGAGGCACCTTCCAAGGTTGGCACAGAGGCTCCCTCAGAGTGAGTTCATGCTGTGAAGCCACCCCAGTAGCCCCTGGGGAGACCCACACAGCAGGCACCAAGCCTCCCACCCCACAGCACTAAGCCTCTGGCGGGTGTTACCTCAGGAGACCCTGAGTCAGTCACCCACTAAGATGCCCTAAGCTTGCAGAACCGACTACATGAGCACCATTCACATCGCCGGGCTCTGCAGTGATGTGCCACGGCGAAAGCTGACATGCACATGCCGCACCCTCCTCCTCACTACCGCTCTCTCCCCCAACAGGATGCGCATGCATGGGGTGCAGGCATCCTGTCTGTGCCTACTCACTGCTGTAGCCTCACGTCTATGATGACGCCGGCCCACAGCAGTTGTTCAATGAGTAAGGGTGCTCAAAACACACAGAAGTTCATAACAAGACAAGCTGCTGAACAGACAAAAGCATGGAGCTATTTAAACTTCCAAATGTGAAAATTCTTTTCACTAAAAGGTGAAGACGTGTATTCATTTACTCTTAATTACTACTTCAAAACTGTACCAATTAGCATTGTGCTGTGCTTAAGGGTAGGTCAAATTTTATCAGAATTTCTGTTAAAAAAAACAAAAAACTAAAAACAAAACATGTCCTAAAAGTAAACTTTTAGCCAGAAGGAGAATGGGGAGGATGAAAGAAAGTGGCCTATCACCACTGCAATCCCAAAGCAGCCCCCAAGTCATGGGTAAAGGGGTGACTTTTCAGTAGGCGGGGGGTGCACCGCGAGCCCACAGAGGATGCAGCCCTTGCCTTGGAAGGCTCGTCTCGCAGAGCCGCCACACGGCCCTTCTGCGGGCGCCGCAACACTGCACTGCTGCTGTACGAGTCTGTGGGACCGTCTGCCACGGGGAACCTGAAATCTGGGACACTGCCCAAGTGCGGTCGGCTGAAACATGAAAAAAAGGTCATTATTAGAAGAAAAGTGAACTAACTTGTTAGTGGGGCCAGAACCTGACAACCTGGAAATGGAGTAACTCTGCTGAAGCCTCAAGGAGCCCCCCGATAGCACCTGCTGCCCCACTGCCAAAAGCTGGTCTTTCGGCCCCAGCAGGTGCAAGGCTTGGATGGCCAGGAAAGCTGATGCAGAAGCCACAGACACGAGGGTGAGGAGGAGCCCCCGGGGCTGGGGCCTAGAGCCTGTGGTCCATCCTGGATGGCCCTCAGGTCAAGGTCGAGCTGTTCACCCGCCTTGCTGCTCTATTCCTCCCCTGACTGACCAGGGGGCTCATCTCCACTTCTGGCCTTCCACTGTTACTTTCCCATTTCTGTCATGTCCAGCGTGAGGCCGACGGATCACAGGCGTGTGGTGGGTGGCCCTGAACAAAATGCTAACAGGTGCCACACAGGGACCAGCTGCAGATGCCCTCTGAACCACAGCTCACAGCTTATGCAAACTGGATTTGGCAGCGAGCCTGGCATTTCCAAATGGAAAGCACAGACCCATGTGCAATTAGATTAACAAACAACTAACACCCTTGCCTGAAGAAGTCTCCAGAAAAGGTGGATGGGGTCCTGAGTACCTAGGATGGTGTCGCTGAAGTGGGACATTAGCTGTTCACCTTGGAAAAGGCCCCAGAGAGGAGCGGTTGGCAGAGGTGAAGGGGCGCGCTGTCTAGCCCAAATGGCCCCCCTTACCTGTGGCCACAGTGCCTGCACCTTCTCCTGCACATAATTTCAGATGGTTCACGGATCCTCTGAAGGTCACAAATGTCACTTAATTTTGGCACTTTTTGGCACTTAGTTTGCTCCCATCCCTCCACCAAGGCTCTTTCCTCTCAGCCCATCTGTCTACAGAAGCCCACTGTCACCTCTCTTTTCCACTCCTCTCAAGAACTTAGGCTTCTCTTCCCACTGGAGGAGGTCACAAAAACAAGATGGCTGGCTGGCCTCCAGGTGATGTCATGCCCCACCCGCTAGCCACCTGCTCATTCCTCCTCACCCAAGGCCCCATCGCACACCCACCAAAACAGGTCTTCTCCCGTTTGAAGCCCCTCACAATGTCTCTTCTCAGCCACCTCACCCCAACTCTCTAGATTCGCCTCCTCCCCGTTACCCAGCCTCCCCGGCCCACCATCTTGACAACACAGCCACCCATGACTGTGGCCACCTCTCCCTCTCCTGCTGCCTCTGCACTACAGAGCAAAGAATGCCTCCGTCTGCTCATCCTGTCTTTCAGTCTCACAAGAGAGCACTGGCCAACATGCACAAGACGCCCTATCATAATAACCCCTGCAGCCTGCTACCCCTTCAGGAGCAAGAGCTCACTCCCCTCCATCCATCACTCAGACTCCCTGAGAGGGGCACACATGGCACCCATTTCCTCTTCAGCCACTCACTTGTGCGCCATCTTCCTCAGACAATCGTCCTTGGCTCCTTGAGCAGTGACACAATGACACCGGGCCTTCCCCATGAGGATCTTCCCCACAGCAAGCCACTGCCATCTGCTCTCCTCTACACTTCCCTCTTTGTATGTACGCACACTCTCCTGGAAACTCTACCCTCCAGGGGCTCTGCCCCTCTGGAACTCTGTCTTCCCTGATTTCTCCTCTTCTTTTCTAGAAGTAGTTCCAGTAGAGAGAGTCACAACATACCCTAGACCTTCATGATATCCTAAATTTGCAAATGCAGAAATATCTGTACAGGCTCCAAGCTCTCTCCTTAATCACATTTCAAGCAGGAGCCTGTTTCCTGAAGAGTAGTAAACGTCACTGGCTAACCACTTCAATAACTTCTGCCAGTTTAACTCTCACTGGGTGACCATTTTCTACAAAGAAGCAAAAGAAAATTTTAAGTACCTTTAATGAGAATAATTGCCTCTACAATGATAAAGAAAATCAGGGTGCTAGGCAATTTGCTACATTCATTCAAAGCCAGGTAATTCACCCATGGCAACCAACTCAGTCACATCTCAACAGATCTTAAATGGGTCCTTATCACTACGCTGCAGGGCTCTTAAACATTAAAATCTGCAAGTGTGGTGCTGACCGCATGAGAGTTGAGGGGTCCCTTAAGAGTTCCAGCTGTGCAGTCTGTCCCTCCTGGGGGGATCTCACCACCGTGGGAACATGCCCAGCCCTCCCACGGTACACCTTGAGCTCTGTCCTCCTACCCCCACGCTACCAGTGCCATACCCTGTTGGGTCCCTCAAATCAATATACCCAAATACGAACTGACTATTCCCTACCGTCCCAAACTTCCTCCTGTGTTTCTGAGTTTGTCAATGACATGACTACCAGTCTCCCAGGTAACCTTTGGAATGATGTTTCACTCTTCCCTCCTGCCAGGTGCTAAGCTCATGCTCCTGAGCTATATCCGCTTAACGCTGCCCAGAAGACAAGGACATTCCCTTGGACGCAAACAAGTGCAAACATATTTGTGAACTGGTGCGTGTCATACCCGTGGTGAAGAGATGCGCCCCTCAGCCTCATCTGGTCCAGCTCAGCCCTCAGTGCTTCCATGTTCAGCACAAGCTGATCCTAAAAAACAGCAAACAACACCCACTGCAGCTCTCTCTTTCAATTTCAAGTTCTCTGCACCAAATGTGCTCAAATGTTGAACATAACCACAATACGTTAAATTATCAGTTTATAAATACCAAGTATTTTAATTCTGAGAAAATTTTCTCCAAGAGTCCTAGGGTATCAAACATAAACACTCAGACCAGCAAATTAACTTTAAAACCCTAATGAATAAAAACTTCAATCTTAGTACAGAAGAGTCTAAAGGACAAATAGCCACTAACAGTTATTATTCTGCAGTGGGAAGCAGAGCTTTTGGGGGCAGGGGCAGGTGGTGAATGGCAGTCAACCCACTGCACGTACTTCTCGGGCTGGTGTGAACTGTCTTCACCAGCGCACCTGCGCCGAGTCATCCGGACGCCCAGCCTCACTTCCGCACGTGGCCAAACAGTATGTGAAACTGACAAAAGCCTGGAGTCCCCCAGTAACCCTCTAGTCCGGGCTGCCACCCTCGGCAGCCACTTGTCACATGTGGCTACTGAATACCTGACATGGGGCTGGTCCAAATCAAGATGGCGCTGTAACCATAAAACACAGCGAAGTTCAGACTTAATACGAAAAAAGAATGTGAGCAGTTCATTTGACTTTTAAATTAATTATATGACAAAATAACACCTCGACCACATTGGGTTAAATACAATTAATTCCACCTATTTCTTTTTACTGTTTTAAATGTGGCTATTAGAAAGCTTTGGATTACATACGCAGCTCATGTGATCTGTCTGTTGGACAGCACTGTTCTAGATGGAAGGTTTGTGCCTGATGTTTAGGCTTTCAAATGAATGCAAGGGGAATTCTGAATTCTAAACCATACACACTGCCAGATTCAAAATCCATCAAATAGAAATACACTCGATGTACAAATCCAGAGGTATTATAAATCTGACAGCAGAGGACTGGCCATTAAGTTTAACAACTTCTGCCAAACATCTGTAGTAATTATAACAATGAACTTGGCTCATTTCAATTTTAATGGATTTCTAAACAATTTGGACATTTAAATACCTTGTCATGTTGTGTTTCTTCTAACTGCTTTTTTGCATTTTCAACTTCTCGTAATAGAGAATTCTGAAAAAAGATATACAAAGTATGTTAGTATTGATTCTTGAAAATGCTCCATATCACATAGTATGGCTGGCTATATTTCAGTTTAAAATAAAGTACTGGAGGAAAGGAATGGGCCATATGAACATACTGAGCGGTATCAGATTCCCACAAAGTGAAATGCTGACAATGAGGCCACAGTAACAGCCTTTAATGAATCTGCCCATGAGTTTACTCCTTCACTGATCCATTTTGTAAATGTAAGTACGTCAAGATTCTGGTGTGAATTTAATCTGTTAACCTGGTTTATACTAGCTTTTGGATTTCACCTGGGAAACCTGACGTAAGTTTCAAACGTATAATTCAATTCTAAGACAAAAATATTCCAAACTTAAGGTTGCTCACTAGTCAAGGAAGAAGTGAGGCGACTCGCCTATGTGGTCTTTAGTAATTCATCTCAGAATGGGTTTCGTGTAAAACAAATGTGTCATATAATTAGTAGTACTCATTGGTCTCTCTCAAATGAGCAGGATCCTAGGGGCCAATCTCAGGGGAAGTTCTGGGCCTCAGCTTTGGGGATAGTGGTGCAGTTAGGTCAAGTTTTACCAAATCTGAACCTAACGATTGGGCTCTAGGGTACTCCCCGACTCCCGTTATAGCAGAAGTGTTCCTACGATGAGACTCTGACAGTCCAGGTTTAGACTTTTTCCAAACCAAAAGAAAAGAGAGAAAGCAGGACCTGGAATATGAGAATGTTTACTTCTAGTTGATTAATCCTTTATATTATTCCATACTCCTATACTGCCATGTTAATAAATGAGACAAAAATTAACTTCTGATGCAAAAGCAATGAAGGGGTGAGGGTCGGGCCTAGAAAAGACCCTAGTGCAGGGTTGGCAATCCAGGGCCTGTCAGCCAAGTCTTGTCCAATGCCTGTTCCTATAAATAAAGTTTTATTGGCACATAACCACACCCATTCGTTTACATATTATCTATGGCTGCTTTCATGCTAGTTACTGATTAGCATGAAATAATTTTGCTCAATTACTCATAATTTGGAAAAGCCTAAAATATTTACTACCTGGCCCTTTACAGAGACAGTTCACCAACTCCTAGAGAGTGGGAATAAACAATATGCCACACACACAAACTGGGCAAGGCCAGGACACTGACAAGGTAACTCAGTAAATGGATAACACTCCGTATTTTATGCACATTAAAGAATAATTTCTACTTCCTGTAATGGTTATTAACCACTGGTTTGCATATTCCTCAGGAGCAAAGCCTGGATGATCTCTTTGTAGAGGGTGGGAGCCCTTCGGTGACGCTGCTGACGTCCCACCTTATCTTCCAGAGCAGCCATTCTCTCTTTAAGATGAAGCTGAAGCCTCTCATTAGATTCTGAAAGAAGCTTATCAACAGTGTCTGATAACCGTTTATTATGCTCTTCATTCATTTTTTCTCTCTGCCTGGCCTAAAATAAAAAAACAAAAACTTATAAACTTCAAGTAAAAGTTGAAGTTATATACCATTATTTAAAAAGTGCCAAGGACGGCTTGCGTCTTCTGGAGCAGAGGGCCCTGGACTACAGCTTGACTTCCGGGAAGATGGCGGCGTGAGCAGGATGGCAGAAATCTCCCAAAACCAAATATATTTATGAAAATACAACAAATACTACTATTCCTAAAAGAGAGACCAGAAGATACAGGACGACACCCAGCCTGCAGCTACACCTGAGAGGACTCGGCACCCTGTGAAGCAGGTAAGATACAGAGCCGTGCCCTGGTGAGACCCGAGCACTCCCCCACCCCAGCGCACCGGCGGGAGGAGAGGATTCAGAGCGGGGAGGGAGTGTAAGCACAGCCCCGCCAAATAACCAGTCCTGGTGATCTGCACCAGGAGCACTGACACACTTTGCGTGGTGTATCGGAGACTAGAGAGACAGAGGTGCAGGATCCAAGATGGCAGGTCCCCTCAGCCAGTTTCCTGGGACAAAAGAAAAGTGCACGCTTTTTTAGGGGTCTTAAAGAGACAGGGGCCCAATGGAGGAGCAGGATCGTGCCAGCGCACTCAGCCAAGCAGGCTGGGAGTCCTGGGGAATTTCAGTCCCCTAGGACTGCAGCTGTGAGAACTAGTCACACTGAGAATTCCCACAGAAATCAGCAGCCTCCTATTCGTTCCCTCCCTGGCCAGAGTCACAAAGGGTGCAGCGGAGTGGCATGGCTGCGGAATAGTGGAGCATCAGCGCCACCTACAGGATCCTCACAGAAACTACACCTGGCAGGCGTTTTTTTTTCCTCTATTTTCCCTTTCTTCTTTTCTTTTTCTGACCAGTTCTAGCACCATGAAAAGACAGAGGAATATGGTACAAACAAAGCTTACCCAGACAACCCCAGAGAGGGAGCCTGATGGGATGGACATGCACAATCTTCCTGAAAAAGAATTCAGAATAAAAGTCATAACCATACTGATAGATCTACAGAGAAATATGCAAGAGCTAATGGAAGAAGTGAGGGAAGTGACGAAAGACGATGCAGAGATGAGACAAGCAATCGACGGGCTTAACAGCAGACTGGATGAGATGCAAGAGACTGTTAATGGAATAGAAATCAGAGAACAGGAATACAGAGAAGCTGAGGCAGAGAGAGATAAAAGGATCTCTAGGAATGAAAGAATATTAAGAGAACTGTGTGACCAATCCAAACGGAACAATATTCGCATTATAGGAGTACCAGAGGAAGAAGAGAGAGAAAAAGGGATAGAAAGTGTCTTTGAAGAAATAATTGCAGAAAACTTTCCCTCGCTGGGGAAGGAAGTAGTCTCGCAGTCCACCGAAGCTCATAGATCTCCCAACACAAGGGACCCAAGGAAGACAACACCAAGACACATAATAATTAAGATGGCAAAGATCAAAGATAAAGACAGGGTATTAAAGGCAGCTAGAGAGAGAAAAAAGATCACCTACAAAGGAAAACCCATCAGACTATCATCAGACTTCTCAACAGAAACCTTACAGGCCAGAAGAGAATGCCATGATATATTTAACGTAATGAAACAGAAAGGCCTTGAACCAAGAATATTGTATCCAGCACGATTATCATTTAAATTTGAGGGAGGGATTAAACAATTTCCAGACAAGCGAAAGCTAAGGGAATTTGCCTCCTATAAACCACCTCTTCAGGATATCTTAAAGGAACTGTTTTAGATGGAAGAACTCCTAAGGCTAAAAACAGGTCACCAGAGAAAAAAAAATCATAGCAAAGAAAGCAGACCATCCAAATACTAACTAAAGGCAAAGAATCAAACACCTAGTATATAAAGAATGGAGGAGGAAGAATAAGAAGGGAGAGAAATAATCATCAAACTGTGTTTACAATACCTTAACAAGAAAGTTAAGTTAGATTGTTAGATAGTAGAGAAACTACCCTTTCTAAAGCCAGCAATGGCAATAAGTACATATCTATCGATAATCACCCTAAATGTAAATGGACTGAATGCACCAATCAAAAGACACAGAGTTACTAAATGGATAAAATAGTAAGACCCATCTATATGCTGCTTACAGGAGACTCACCTCAAACCCAAAGATATACACAGACTAAAGGTGAAGGGATGGAAAAAGATATTTCATGCAAACAACAGGAGAAAAAAGCAGGTGTTGCAGTACTTGTATCAGACAAAATAGACTTCAAAACAAAGAAAGTAGCAAGAGATAAAGAAGAACATTACATAATGATAAAGGGGTCAGTCCAACAAGAGGATATAACCATTTTAAATATATATGCACCCAACACAGGAGCACCGGCATATGTGAAACCAACACTAACAGAATTAAAGGAAAAATAGAAAGCAATGCATTCATTTTAGGAGACTTCAACACACCACTCACTCCAAAGGACAGACCAACCAGACAGAAAATAAGTAAGGACACAGAGGCACTGAACAACACACTAGAACAGATGGATCTAACAGACGTCTACAAAACTCTACACCCAAAAGCAACAGGATACACATTCTTCTCAAGTGCACATGGAACATTTTCAGAATAGACCACATACTAGGCCACAAAAAGAACCTCAGTAAAGTCAAAAATATTGAAATTCTACCAACCAACTTCTCAGATCACAAAGGTATAAAACTAGAGGTAAATTTTAGAAAGAAAACAATAAGGCTCACAAATACATGGAGACTTAACAACATTCTCCTAAATAATCAATGGGTTAACGACCAAATCAAAACAGAAATCAAAGAATATATGGAGACTAATGACAATAACAACACAAAGCCACAACTTCTGCGGGATGGAGCAAAGGCGGTTCTAAGAGGAAAGTATATTGCAATCCAGGCCTATTTAAAGAAGGAAAAACAATCCCTAATGAACAGTTTAAAGACACAATTACTGAAATTGGAAAAAGAAGAACAAATGAGGCCCAAAGTCACCAGAAGGAGGGACATAATAAAGATTAGAGAAGAAATAAATAAAATTGAGAAGAATAAAACAATAGAAAAAATCAATAAAACCAAGAGCTGGTTCTTTGAAAAAATAAACAAAATAGATAAACCCCTAACCAGACTTATTAAGAGAAAAAGAGAATCTATACACATAAACAGAATCAGAAATGAAAAAGGAAAAATAACGACAGACCCCACAGAAATACAAAGAATTATAAGAGAATACTATGAGAATCTATATGCTAGCAAGCTGGAAAACCTAGAAGAAATGGACTTCTTAAAAAAATACAACCTTCCAAAATTGACCAAACAAGAAACAGAAAAACTAAACAGACCATCACCAGCAACAAAACTGAAGCGGTAATCAAAAAACTACCCAAGAACAAAACCCCCGGACCAGATGGATTCACCTCTGAATTCTACCAGACATATAGAGAAGAAATAACACCCATTCTCCTCAAAGTTTTCAAAAAATAGAAGAGGAGAGAATACTTCCAAACTCATTCTATGAAGCCAGCATCACTCTAATAACAAAACCAGGCAAAGACCTCACCAAAAAAGAAAATTACAAACCAATATCCCTGATGAACGTAGATGCAAAAATACTCAACAAAATATTAGCAAACTGAATTCAAAAATACATCAAGAGGATCATACACCATGATCAAGTGGAATTCATCCCAGGGATGCAAGATGGTACAACATTCGAAAATCCATCAACATCATCCACCACATCAACAGAAAGAAGGACCAAAACCACATGATCATCTCCATAGATGCTGAAAAAGCATTTGACAAAATTCAGCACCCATTCATGATTAAAACTCTCAACAAAATGGGTATAGACAGCAAGTACCTCAACATCATAAAGGCCATATATGACAAACCCACAGCTAACATCATACTTAACAGCGAGAAGCTGAAAGCTTTTCATCTAAGATCGGGAACAAGACAGGGATGCCCACTCTCTCCATTGTTATTCAACATAGTACTGGAGGTCCTAGCCACAGCAATCAGACAAAACAAAGACATACAAGGCATCCAGATTGGTAAAGAAGAAGTCAAATTGTCACTATTTGCAGATGACATGATACTGTACATAAAAAACCCTAAAGACTCCATTCCAAAACTACTAGAACTAATATCTGAATTCAGCAAAGTTGCAGGATACAAAATTAACACACAGAAATCTGTCGCTTTCCTATACACTAATGATGAACTAACAGAAAGAGAAATCAGAAAAACAATTCCATTCACAATTGCATCAAAAAGAATAAAATACCTAGGAATAAACCTAACGAAGGAAGTGAAAGACCTGTACTCTGAAAACTACAGGACACTCCTAAGAGAAATTAAAGAGGACACTAACAAATGGAAATTCATCCCACGCTCTTGGCTAGGAAGAATAAATATTGTCAAAATGGCTATACTACCTAAAGCAATATACAGATTCAATGCAATCCCTATCAAAATACCAACAGTCTTCTTCATTGAACTCGAACAAATAATTTAAAAATTCATATGGAACCACAAAAGACCCCGAATAGCCAAAGCAATCCTGAGAAGGAGGAATAAAACGGGGAATTACGCTCCCTGACTTCAAGCTCTACTTACAAAGCCACAGTAATCAAGACAATTTGGTACTGGCACAAAAACAGACCCCAGACCAGTGGAACAGAATAGAAAATCCAAACATTAACCCAAACATATACAGTCAATTAATATTTGATAAAGGAGCCCTGGATATACAATGGGGAGATGACAGCCTCTTCAGCAGCTGTTGTTGGCAAAACTGGAAAGCTACATGTAAGAGAATGAAACTGGACTACTGTCTAACTCCATTCCCAAAGGTAAACTCAAGGTGGATCAAAGACCTGAATGTAAGTCATGAAACCATAAAACTCTTAGAAAAAAACATAGGCAAAAATCTCTTGGACATAAACATGAGCAACCTCTTCATGAACATATCTCCCCAGCAATGGAAACAAAAGCAAAAATGAACAAGTGGGACTATATCAAGCTGAAAAGCTTCTGTACAGCAAAGGACACCATCAGTAGAACAAAAAGACATCCTACAGTATGGGAGAATATATTCATAAATGATGCATCCGATAAGGGCTTGACATCCAAAATATATAAAGAACTCATGCACCTTAACAAACAAAAAGCAAATAATCCAATTAAGAAATGCGCAGAGGACATGAATACACACTTCTCCAAAGAAGAAATTCAGATGGCCAACAGGCACATGAAAAGATGCTCCACATCACTAATCATCAGAGAAATGCAGATTAAAACCACAATGAGATATCACCTCACACCAGTGACGATGGCCAACATCCAAAACACAAACAACAACAAATGTTGGCGAGGATGTGGAGAAAAGGGAACCCTCCTACACTGCTGGTGGGACTGCAAATTAGTTCAACCATTGTGGAAAGCAGTATGGAGCTTCCTCAAAAAACTCAAAATAGAAATACCATTTGACCCAGGAATTTACCCTAAGAATGCAGCAGCCCAGTTTGAAAAAGACAGATGCACCCCTATGTTTCTCGCAGCACTATTTACAATAGCCAAGAAATGGAAGCAACCTAAATGTCCACCAGTAGATGAATAGATAAAGAAGAGGTGGTACATATACACAATGGAATATTATTTAGCCATAAGAAGAAAACACAAATCCTACCATTTGCAACAACATGGATGGAGCTAGAGGGTATTATGCTTAGTGAAATAAGCCAAGCCGAAAAAGACAAATATCAAATGATCTCACTCATATGTGGAGTATAAGAACAAAGAAAAAAACTGAAGGAACAAAACAGCAGCAAACTTACAGAACCCAAGAACGGACTAACAGTTACCAAAGGGAAAGGGACTGGGGAGGATGGGTGGGAAGGGAGGGACAAGGGGGAAAAAGGGGCATTACGATTAGCAGACGTAATGTTGGGGGGGCGTGGGGAGGGCTGTAGAACTCAGAGAAGACACGTAATGATTCTACAGCATCTCACTACGCTGATGGACAGTGACTGTAATGGGGTTGGTGGGGGGGACCTGATGAAGGGGGTAGTTTAATAACCATAATATTGCACATGTAATTGTAGATTAATGATACCAAAATAAATTATTAAAAAAAAAGTGCCAAGGACCAATGGTGTGAGCTGACACACGTGCTCTCCGCCCCCAGGCTGCCCCTTCCCACCACCACGAGTGGGTGTCTGCTGATTGTCAGAACCGACCTACAGGGGCCGGCAAACACAGGGACAAGTTTTCAAGAGGTCCCATTGCTTCTGTTAAACTAAGCACTCGTGGGCTTCAGGAGTGTCACCAGTCATCAACTGCCAGTTGGACTGAGGAGCCAGATTTACGTAAAGGAATGAGCATGTTTTTAAGGGAATTAGCTTATCTACACATGGTGAAGGAACTGCCCTGTGTATAAAGAAACAGAAGCTTGGGTCTGGATTCAGGGGGAGAAAATGAATTCAATTTATGAAACAATCTATTTTCGAAAAAGCCAGTGGGGTAGACTTTCACCTGTTTTTCTTTATACTCCTACATCACTCAACTTATTTGTAATGAAAATCTGTACTCAAAAATTACAAATAATTCTTGAGTAATTTTTAAATGTAATACTGAAGTTGATAACTCTGTGTTTTATAAAACTACCATCAATTTCAAGGTTTAAAAAGCTTGTTTTGCATATCCTGAGTGAATGCAAAAGGTAGGCAGAGGGAGCAGGCAGCGCTAACTGGCAGCACAAGCCTGGCCAGGCCACCTGAGCGCATTGCCTGAGCTGGTCGGCAGCACGCAGGGCTGCTCCCAGGCAGAGGGTAGGGAACCACGGGCGCTGCGAGGTGCACTCAAGCCCTGTTGCCAGGCAGGAGCAGTGAACCCACAGGAGGGACAGGGCCAAGCGGTCACCCCTCTGTGGCTCGATCAGTTCCCTCATGCTGGCAATGTGGCGACAGCATCCCCTTCCTCATGAGGTCATTTTCAGGAGTAAATGAAAAACACTCAGAACTACGCAGCACAGCAAACGCCACTGCCTGGAAGAGACCCAACACACCACAAAGTACCAGCATTTGAGTATTTCTGAAGCAAAACAATTTAAGGTTTACTTCGAACTGCCACAGTTAAAAACAGTATCCCTACCTCAACACCTGTCCTTCAAACTCTACAAAGCAGTTCTGAAAGTAACAAGGTACTTCCCTAACAGGTGGCCACGTGTGCCCCTGTGCATGCTGGGAGAAGGGCAAAGCCTAATATGCAATCTCTGGGCGGGAGGCAGATCCTCGCTTCCTGGAATCTTGTGTCTGCCACTCTGCCACTCATGGCCAAGAATACAGGTTTCTGGTGAAAACAATTTGATGGCCCTGAATGCCCAAAAGCTGGGCGCCAGAAGCCAGGGCGTGCCACTTGGCCTGTTTCCTGGGTGTTCCACAGTGACACATGACCGGCTCCCTCCAGGGAAAATTCTCAGGATTCAGCCGGCACTAGCGCCCATGGCCATACACCCTTACTTCTCCTTTTATCACAGCCAAGCTATGGCTTCCCTCTTGCTCAGGAGTGCCCTCCCTACAGATGCCTTCATGAGGGAGTAATGATTCAGTACTCTGGGGCAGTTAGGCCCGTGACCTGAATCTGGGACTTCAGTACCACGTCCTAAAGCAAGCAGACTGGTCTCTAGGATAACATGCCTTCCTCTAGTCCTCAGGTCTGTCTGAGAAGCACCTGCAGGTCCCTCTGGCACCTGGACCAGTTCCCGACAGGCTGCTCAGAGTAGCAGGTAGACTTCCTGGACAGGGGACCCCAACTACCTACTGTGGTACTGCCTATGAGCACCAGTTTCTTGCCCTGGGACCAATGCCGACATGAATTGTGCAGCAGATGCACGGATCAGCAGACAGCTTGCAGATGGGGCCACTGACTCAAGTATACACATAACTGGGGTCAAGAGGGGGCTGGCATCCAAGTTGGGAGAACAGACCAGTGAGGCCCCCTTTGCACTGCCCTGTCCGGGACTCAACCTCTTGGACACGCACCCGCTGCAGCTCTTGGTTCTTCTCCTCCAACTGCGCCTCCATCTGGCGTAGCCTCTCCTCGATGTTGCCGTGTCTCTCTTCGGCCTGTCAGCAAGAAGAGTGTGAGTTCCTCCCTGAACCCTCTTTAGTACAGTGTGCTGTGCACTACTGAGGAGCAGCAAGCAGACATGCTTTGCGTGGACTCTCCCCGACCAGGGGAGGTGGGATGCACTTCCTTACACCTACTAACACATTCCATGTGGCTTCAGGTGTTAAACCGTGAAGCAGTTAAGCCTCACATTGGTGACCGAGGCATGGCTGGGGCTAGCAGCTGACGTTGTGAGGGAAAACGTGCTCCCCCCCAGCCTCAATGGGTCGTGTCTTCCGCCCATCCTCACTCTCGGGGTGCTTTTGGTCAGTCAGCATGGGACGCAGGAAGCAGCAAGCACAGTAAGAGCAATGTACCCATTCTACCTTCCTAAGCTGGGAAGTAAGTCCCAACAGCTTAGCTTCCTTAGCAGCAGAGCTTCCAGGAGACAAGAGGTCAGACTACAAGGCCGACCAGGGACAGGAGAGATGACAAGGGAGAAAAGAAACCGAGACTTTAAACGCAGATCACAGAGGAAGAGGCAAGGTTTGTTCCTGCTGTCAGCAATAAGCCTGCTCTAAGGGAAGGTCTGTGAGCACCTGATAGTAACTGACCGGCCCCACACTAGCTTTTGCAGTAGCACCTGGGCCTGCCCTGCCTCCTCACTGGGCCCCTGGCCCACAGCTCCCTGGTCCTTAGCTGGGCAGAACAAAAGTCCTAACAGATGCTCCACCCCGGGCTCCCTCAGCCTGGGGCGCATCTCTGCCTGGTTGATGCTCCTGGCGCTGCATGGCTAAGCCTCCCCTAGGCCCAGGAAGACTGGGCTGTCTGGCGCACGATGTGCCTCCTCTTCCCGTGTGGCCCACCCATCTCAGCACCTCTTACATCATTTTGGAACATTGCCTCACCTGCTGCCTTCCCCTGTGGGTGGTGAGGACAGAGGGCAGGGGCTGTGTCTTACACATACCTAGCCAATATTTGGTGAGCAAATGAACAAGTTACTTAAAAATTTATTTATTACAAATTTATTCTGATTGTCTTTAACGGGGATGAGGTACTCATGTTTCTGGTGAAACATCTAGCCTTCTTTTACACAGAGCCTCTCCCTTATGCTTTGAGTTGCTGACCTCAACAGCTCTGAGAAGCGGGGGCTCTGCAGCCAAGCATGGGGGACCAAAAGCACACATCTGACAAAACTGCAGGGAAACCGATCAGGGGTGTTGAGAAAAGGGGCAAGGTCTGAATTTAAAAACTGCCCCAATCCCAGGCAAAATAGCACTAGGAACAAATCTGAGCTACTCTGTGGGTTTAGGTACACCGGCTCACGAACAGGGCCCAGAAACAAACCCCTATCAAAGCCAAAGTCCCACCACGCAACCCCACGGGGCAGCCAAGGTGCCACCTTGGAGAGCGCAGCCACCCGCTGGGCCAGCTCAGCCTCCACCTCCGGCAGCGTCTCTGCCTTCCTCAATGTCTGCTGCAGCTTCTGCTCTGCCAGTTCCAGGCGCTCCTGCAACTGGCGGTTTTTATCCTCGGTCTAGGAAATGAGAGCAAAGCATCAAAAGGTATGCAGCCATTCTATTTTTAATAAATGGTAACAAAACTGAAATGCAGACGTGGGCTGAGTTGGTTCTGATGGAAGCACTGCTGCCCTGGCAGCTGCTTCAGAGTAAGATGCTGCTCTCTGCAGGAGCGCACACCTGCTTTCCGGACTTGGCGTCAACAAACAAAACACCTTCTGCCAAAGTATTTGCTTTGCCTAAATATCTTCAAAGAAGTCTTTTTTTTTAAAGCAAATAAAATTTCCTACCCATTAAGGAAAACCCGTTTTCTGTAGAAGCTTGCTCGTTCTTACTGACAAATTAAGTTCAGTAAGTAACCCTTTAAAAAGGACTCAGCCTCATTATCTGTAGGTAAACCACTGACAGGGGATCCCAGGGTCACAGAAGCCAAACCACAGCTGCTGGTGCCTCTGAAAGGAGCGCCTAAGATGACACCTCATGAAAAGCTAGTCATTTTTGTAAATATACAATTATATTTTTTAAAAAACCTCTTACTCTAAAAAAGAAACAGAAAAAACCTTCAATGTAGAAAATTTAGACAGGAGATTTTTTTTAAAAAGAAGATTTAAAATCATCTATAAATTCAGGTTCCTGAGAGGTTAACACCTGTTTGTTTTCTTCTTTTTCTGTGTGCATTTATATCTACATATATATACATACAAGCTGCTTAAAACCCTCAGAAAACACATCACACTGTACATGTTTTGTGATCAGCCTTTTAAAGTCATTATTCTGAACATTTTATGTGCTCTTACATAGCATTCCACAATGTCATTTTTAATGGATTCCTAACATTTTATTTTTTATTTTTATTTTGGGTCTAATGATACAGTTTATAACATACCAGACAAGCTCACTTCATTTTCAGGAAGCTGGACTTGGTTTCTCTGTTTTAACTCTTGATTAACTGAGACTACACAGAAATAAGGAGGAGCACGGCTCACCCAAAGCACAGAAGACGCATGTTCTTCTAACAGACTGCATTTCTAAATCTGCCCCTTATCACACCGGTTGCAGCCACTACAAGCAGCAGCCCTGACGCTCTTCGCCGCTCTCTACTCCTTTGGTGGCAATGCTAACAAGCAACAGATTAGCGTTCAATGAAAACAAAACAAAACAAAACCAAAAAACGAGTCAAGGAGTGTAGTGCCATAAAATGGTTAAAGCATATCCTAAATAATTAAAACTTGTGAGCTGAAGTAACCCACATTTTTTAACATAATATTCTATGATCACAAAAACATTATATTGGGACTTGATTTCCAACATGACACTGGAAAAAGATCCTTAACTTCATCAGTAACGAATCAATAAATTAATATAAATCCAATAACAGCCATTACCTGTCGGTGCATAGAATCCTTATTTGCAATTTCATTTTCAAGTTTATCGTTGAGGTCATGCACAGAGGTGGCTTCACGCTGTGCCGCGAGGTAGCGCTTCTCAAGAGTAGTGATTCTCTCTTCCATGTCTTCCTTCTGGGCCACGGCCTATGTTAGGTATTTTGGTGGGAAAAAGGTAGCACATTAACATATTTAAGAGAGAAAAGTCTGGACTAAATCTTAATTGTCAAATCAAATGTAAAATAACTTGTCCTCAAAACTAAATTGAGAGCCAATTTTCTCCAGTGTGACTAGAAATGTACCAGCTTCAAAGATCATAAATATTCACCTATATGATTAGCAAAGACTTATCTGTCTTAACATTATGTCTGGCCACTCAGCCTACCAAGCTTATCTCTGCACATTACCAAAAAAAGAAAAGCAAATGTAACAAAATATTCCGATATTGTGAGAATTCCAAGAGGTGAGGGTACCTGCTGTGAAGACCCCACCTCTGTGCCTCACGACACAGGTGGGCTCTCCACAGGGCAGGGAGCACCTCTGAACAGTGGTGGTGGTGAGCTCAAGGATCATTTTCTTGGGTTAAAAGCTGGGTGAAAGCTCATCCAGTTACCACAAAATTAAGGTAATAATATCAACAAATGGAAACAGAAGTTAGAGTTGAACATACTTGGAAGTAAACTTGTAAACCTGATTCTGTAGCAAAATTAAATCACACAGTATCAAACACTGAAACCAGGATCAGAACGTTCTGCTAATGTACTTCTTGCCCCCACCCTAAAAACTTATTTTTCAGGTGCTTTCCTGTTTACAAGTAACTAATGTTAATAAAGTCTTAATATTAAAAGTGACAAGTCTTTAAAATTTCAAAATTTTCTGCATATTAAACTCTGCCACATAATTTACTACTGCCAAGGAATAATATAACCAAACAGGTTCCATAATATGCAAATCTTTTTTCACTCTGAATTCTTTCATAAAATTACACTAAGCTACTAAACAAAGTAAATTTATTCTTCATACACTTTCAAGGATTTTCCTGGGAGGCTCTCTATGAGATGGTCTCATGGGGTGGTTGGTTCATTGGTTTACAAAGGACAGGTTATAGCAACAGGATAGAACACCTGAAAGAATGTATCCAGCCCTCATTTGTTTTCATGGTGGCGATTAGTTTCTCATAAATCACCACACATGCCGCAATGCTTGCCAGAAATGCCTATATTTCTACATGTTTTTACAGATGAGCCAAGTGTGAGCGAATCATTGCACTGTCATCACTTGTCTGGCCACCGACACTCAAGAGTCACATTACCCTTCCAGGAGGTCAAGAACCCAGAAGTCAGCCTTCCCGCTCCCCAAGTCGGTACACCCTGCACGCATCACTGAATGAACAAGCAGCACAACAGGGACCAACGTTTACTTGTTTACGTGTGTCAGAAGGAAATGTGAGCAGAAGGAAGGATAAACTCAGACAACACAGAATCAGCAGAAAGAAGTCCACACACAAGGGCACTGTGCAGCTGCCCGGCAGCATGGTGGGGAGCCAGCACCATGTTCACTTTGCCGCCACTGTCCGAGAGACCAGCTGGACCAGGTCTCCCCAACCTGGAAAGACCTCAGGGAAGGGAGGCTGCAGCACAGAGACAGGGAGGCAGCCTGGCACCGTCTTGGCATTCTGCTTTATGAACTGCTGTTATCTATACAGTAACCCAAAGGTTCCACGTATGGGGGGAGTAAGGGACAATGAGCAAAACAACCAAACCAAAACACCCAGATGCTCAACTTGGCGACAGTGCTGCAGTGAGCACCACTCACCTCCCGGACGTCTCGCTGCAGTTTTGTGTTCACCTCCTCAGACTTGATGAGGTCTTTTCTGGCCGTGTCCAGGTCCTCCTCCAGCTCTGTCACGTGACTGCAGAGGGTAGCCAGGCGCTCCTTCATCTGGCTCTGCTCTCTGGACTGCTTATCTATGATTTCCTGGAGCTCCATTACTTTGGCAAGGTCTTCCTCGTGGCTTGAAGAGCCATCAGATGATCTCTGGTGGGGGAAAAATCCTTGAATAACCTCATTTGGTGAGCTAGAAAATAAAGTACTTCCTGGAAATCAGTAAAGTCATGACTGATTTATGCAGTCTGCCGGCTCACACAACTTTCATGACCATTCACTAGCTAAGCTGTGCTTCAGCAACACTTTCCAACGGCCCTGCACATGGCCTGCAGACATGAAATTAGAAAGAGACATGAGAAGGCCTGAGGACTTGCCTTTCCGTTCGTGCTTGGTGAGTTTTCTTGCTCGTGGTTTATGTCAAGTACCCCATCTGTTAGTGTTTTTTTCTGGTTATTCTGTTCTTTAAGAATCATTAGCTAAAACCAAAAAATTTGAATATGAGGGTAAAGAAATTAGCAAAATTCCTTTTGGAAAAACACAACTCTAAACACTGCATAAGAAGAAAACATACGGTATATATATTCAGATATACATAACAGGTTATCAAAAACAGAATTTATGACCTAGTGGACAAATAGATGCTTAAGAGATTCTGCAACTCTGAAATAAGTCAGTTTACTAAGCACTGAAATGACCCCCAGGTGGGCTGGTCCTCAATCAGAAAGATAAATAGCATATGATACCCACTATGCAGTCTTCACACTTTTTTTTTCAATTAAGGGATAAAAATTTAAAAGCCTCAACTCAAATCCTATGATGATTTACCAAGCTTACCTCTTTGTGTGTGGCACCCAATTCCTCTTCTAACAAACTGCACCTTTCAAGTGCTACTCGTAACCGCTCTCTTACCTGAAATAGAAGGGCCACATGGGGTGTGTGCGTGTATGTGTGTGTGTGTGTGTGTGTGTACTTAACTCTCAATGTATAGTTATCCTAATGTACATACAGTTAGTGTAACATAACAGATTCCTTTAATGTCTTATATTGATCTTAATGTCCAGAAAACTTGCTTGTTAATAGCTTTAAATTTTAAGTTTGACAAAAATCCCCCCTAAATAATTACCCAATTCTTAATAGCAAATCGATATACAGAATAAATCTGACATTTATGCCAACTAATACTTTTTAACCATACAGAACTGTTTTCTTAACAGAGAACATGTGTTTACAAGAATTCAAGAAGCTTTAAAGTAAACCAAAGTTACAAGAGACACACATGATGCCCACCTGCCTAGTAATACAGCATGTGTACACATCAAGAACTGCTATGTGGCTGCAGTACCTTTTCATCCAGAGCTTTGTGGTGCTCAAATAGTGATTTTAGTGCTTTTAGGACTTCAACTTCACTGGACACGCCTGCTGGAGACTGTGCCTGCCTCTTCACCACAGTCATCCTGAGAGACCTCTCATGCCTGGAGACAAGGCATTCCAAATGTTCTAGGAGCAGCTGGGAAAAAAGGCCGAAATAAAAACATTTAAAGAGCACTTTCAATTTCATGTTTGAATTTGAGGCAAGTAACTCCTTTCAGTCCATTCTAAAGGAAGTCTGAATCCCTTCCACCCAGTCTTCAAGTGAGAGAAAGGCCCACTAATGTATTAAAGTATCATTAAATCTCATAAATTCCAAGCAAGGCATGAGCATGCCAAACAGATCAGTCAACTAAGTGGGAAAATGTTGATAAGGTGTTTAAAACCAGATAGACTGGATCATCTCTTGAGTTTAAAGATAGCAACACTGATCCCTATGGTGACCCAGAGCAAATGTGGAAACAGCATGAATCCACCTACTAACCCTGGTGTTGTTTCTTTCTGCTTTTAGTTCAGCAATTTCTTCTTCTCTTTCAAGGAGCTGTTCCCTGCATACATTGAGTTCTTTAGTAAGTGCTGCAAACTCCTAGAAAAGAGTGGAAAAAAGATGGGGGAGGGGGGTCCTTTAGAGAAAGACTCCCACCAAGCCTCTCCAGGCCTCATGCAAAAGCAGCCCGAATTGTCAGCTGCTCCCAGGCAGAAGGCAGGGGTCCACGGGGGCTGCGAGGTGCGTTCAAGCTCTGCTTCCAGCTGGCCAGCCCAAGACCATGCCAACTATCCTAAATCAGACCACCTGTCCTCCCTCCATCCCTGAACCAGCTTAGCACCGGCCAGGAGGAAGAAGAGGGGGACCCAAGCCTGCCTTCTCAAGATCCAGGGAGGTCCCAGGTGTTTTCCTGAACATGGATCCCAACACCCAAATGGATAAAGACTTTTTTAAATGACTTGCAGACATGTGACCTTGAACCACCATGGAGAGTGAAGAAAAAAAGTCCTAGAAGGCCATGGCCCCCATACCTAGCCTCCTCTCCTGTCTAAGGCAGTCTTCCTCCGGGGAAAACCACAGGGTTGTGGAGCACCACCAGGAGATAGGCTGATGGCACCCGAAGCCAGTCTGCTAGCTTGAAAACTGCTCAAAGTCAACTGTAAAAAAATTGCCTTTTCAAAAACACTGGTAAGCCTTCTGGGGAAAGGGAGAGTTTAAGACTCATTTCTTTAGCCGAGCAGAAAAGTTCCTCAAGGACAGCCCTGAGAAGAGAGATGCCAGGTGCCTGCTTTGGCTTAGCTCACTGACCGCAGCACTGAGCGCCCTCACGTGGACGCGACAGGCAAGCTGGGGCAGAAGAAATGGACTCACGTTGTCCCGTCCCTTTTCCATTGGAACAAAACTCCTCTGAAATGATTAAAGTCATCTGCCAACTGTCAACATTCTCTGTATTTTAAGAATTTTCTCTTCAAAGGACAAAGGAGGAGATAAAAGTTCACTGAGCAATCTGACATTCAAAATTGAAAAAGTTGGTCAGGTGATCTAGAAAATCAACTTACAAACCAGAGCATGCGTCCAGTTCATTCCTAAATTAACCCTCTGCAACTCAAAGTCACCTTTACCACAGAATTTACACTACTCATTAGAATGTGACTTTACAAAGCTAGCCCACAAAAGCCTGTTTGAGACACAATGCAGATCTGAAATACCCGTGGGGGGTGAAAAGCAGCAAGCAGTATTATTACAACCAACAATGGAAAAGAGTAAAATTAAAATATTTTTTCCTGAATGCAGTTACTTCTGGGAGAGCAAACTGAAGTGGATATGGAGAGGCAGATAATTTACGGAGATCTTGAAGGACAGTAGTAAACATTTTCATGGATATAGTAAGTTAATGGTCATTTAAACTTATCTAATTTCTCTTCTAAACCAGTATTTCTTCAAGAATCCACGATTGTGGGTGAGCAACTTCCAGCTTGAGGAGCTCCAACTGACCTGCTCCTCAGGAACACTGGTGAAAATTATATACAAAAGCCACAACCATTCAAAGCCTCTGAAAGCGTTCTGAGGGCAAACCACAAATGAAGAAACATCTCTTCAAGAACATCTATGGAGATTGAGTAAGAAAGGCGACACCATGGTATTTGAACCAAGACTGCTCCCCATTACCCAACTTCCATCTCAGGATGGTGGAGGGTCCACTCCTGAGGCTATAGCCAAAGAACATGGGGATCCCTCACCCCCAGAACAAGATCACAAGCTCCCTCATCCTTCAGCACCCACCAAGGGCTTTCTTCCTGGGAGGAGCAGAGCATCAGCGCTTCTCATCCCTCCCCAGCTGCCTGCCTGTTATAAAGGCCACATCCTGGGCAGGTGTGGGAGAGAGGCGGGGCTGCCTGGTTCTACTCACCCCCCACTCAGGGATTGGATGCTCTCACCCTGGCAGAGAATTCTGAATTTGGAGGCCCTGCTCTGCGGAAGCACTTCCAAGGTGGAGAGGACCTGGCTACCGCCTACTCCCCACCAAGTGCTCAGTTCCCCGAGCAGGGATGTCACTCAGAGAAGCTTGCCATTGTCACTGCCTTAGGGCTAAAGATGTGGTTCAGAGACTCTCCCTTGGAGGGTGGAGGGGTAGAGAGGCAGAACAGGCAAAAAAAGAGATGGCTCCTAATTTCTTCCCAAAGGAAGTTTAAACCTAAGGACGTTCAGGAGAACAATGCAGGTTGTGGGGAAAGGCAACTGGGAGGAGATTCATGGGTTTAATGAAGATACAACCTAGACTGTAGGCTGGCCAGGTATGCAGGAGAGAACTGGGGAGTAAGGCGGCTGAGAAGAACCCTTCTGGGTTAGAACAAATACCAAACACTGACCTCAGCTACAATTCCTAGCAAGGAGCCAGGGTTGGGTTGAGGAATTTAGTTTTTAGAGGAATTTATGGAGCAGGGTTGCAGACAGCTGGCTGGCAATCAGAGGGGCTAACAGCTGGGCGTGGGCCCTCTTTGCCCAGGGTGGGTGAGCCTGCCTGAAGCTGTGCCCCAGGAAGAGCAAGATCAAAGAGTGAGGAGGGGAGAGGACAGACTTCTCTGAGATCACCCAGCCATTCAATAAACCGGTTAAGTTTTGATATACATATTTTGCCACAATTTACACACACACTGCTCTTTGGAGACAAGGCTGCTCCTGAGAGCATGTGACTGAAGAACATGACAGCTCTTTACAGTGCAGACCTGCAAGCCCAGAAATCCCAGAAACTCTCATGGTAGTAACCCAGATGTGCTTAAGGCTTGACAAAGATTCTGACCGTGCTGGGCCACCTCAGAGGACTCGCAGGCGGCACTCAGAATTGGCCTATGAAGCCGGGAAGCGGGGCAGGAGAGCCAAGTAGACGGAGTCCTCTCCATGCTCTCCGGCCACAGTCATTTTCCTTCCTGAGTTTCAGGTTTCTTTCATATGTGCCAATATTATATTGAACTCTACAACTTACATCTCCTCTGGCTAAAAACTTTATTTAAATAACTGTCAAATCATCTAATGCCTCCATTAATGAGAGATTCTCATTCAATTATTGTGATCTTCTATCAGAAAATAGTCCTCCTGTTGCAGGTGAAAGAAAACCTGACTCAAACTCATCTAAGTTGCAAGGCAGTTATCACTCACATGACAGTCAAGTCAAAGGGGCAGCTGGGTCCAGACTAGCCTCAACTCAGGGCCCTGATTACTTGATCACGCTCTCCCCCTTGTGCTGCAATCTGGGTCAGTGTCATGAAGAAACTGCCAATTCACAAATTCCATCTTCGGTTATGTCTGGTCCAAAGTTTATCATTCTAACCAACACCTCTTTCATTTACTAGATTTCAAATTGTTTTTTTGTCATGCCCTTCTGGTCTTGTTTAATTTCTGTTTTTGTTTTATAATGTTTCTTTTCATGGATGTTGATTTATCTTTTTAAGCATCTTAAACACACTCATCTCGACAGTTCCACCAGCCTACCCATTTCAGATGGAGTAAACGTCTCTTGTAGGTGCCGTCTCCCGGCGATGTCCCGACATGAGGCAGCTTTGTGTTGTGGGATCTGGGTTCCAGCTCATCTTGAGCAGAAGGCCATGCTATGCCGTTGGAGCTTCCTCCCTGCCTACTGTTCTGTGGTGGCCCCTCTGACCCCCAAGGGGGTTTTCCAGGGTGACTTAGGGTTCCTGCTGCCTGGTTCCTACACTACAGACAGTGCAGACCTGGTGAGAGCCATGACATGGTGCGGCCCATCCAAGGTACTGCCCCCTGCCCTCCCCATAAAGCTCTAATGTATAGGGATAGTGACCTTAGGTGGGGAAACCTCCTCTAATCCCAGCTTCAAAAAGTGAGTCTGACTCTAGTTCTAATTCCAGCGCACACTTTAGGTCCTATCCCCTACCCTGCAGAAGTCAAGTTTCCTATTCCATTGCCTGCTTGGAGCTTAGAGCTCAGCAGGTCAGGGAATCTAGTCAACTCATGCTTATCCACTGGGTTTCTATTCTGTTTCTGCACTGAAGGGTATTTTTTTCTTTTGGGGGCCTGGCTGTATTTTTTGGTTTATATGTTTCTCTGCTTAAATTTTACCTTTTCACTGCTGTTTACAGAAAAGATGTATCACAAGCTTGAGTCTATGTTGCCTCCTGATTGGAAGACACTATTCATTCAAGAAACAGTTGTATAACTAGTCTAGTTGAACACTGGAGAAAGGAGCCTGGCCCCTCCTCAGGGTGCTCCTAGACACCAAGTCAGCAATACCCCCAGCATGGTCAGTGCTCACAGTGGGAGCCGCCCAGGGCTGCCATGGCAGTGGAGTAGAAGTCACCTACGATGGGAGGGGGGCTTCTCTGAAGGTCTGCCAAAGGAAAGGCACCTAAGCTGAACTCTGCACAGGCACAGCTATCCAGCCAGTGAGAAGCACGAAGGTGTCTGACAATGGAGAGGGTGCCGGCAGCTGGGCCCGGGCAGTGGACAGGAAGGGGCAAGGTGGGGCAGGGGCTCAGCTGTGAAGGCCCCTGGGCACCACAGTGAGGAGGGCAGGCTCACCCTGAGAGCCCTGGGAGTCGTCTATCCATAGACTCTGAGGGCGCCCAACAGGGAGTGGGCACAACTGCTGTAAGGCCCAGGCAGTGCTCAAAATGGGTTTGCAGGAGCAGACAAGCCCCTGGGAGCAGCAGTAACGCCAGGCAGGTATGAGCTTCTCAACTTAGAGACTAAGGCCAGGAAATGACCAGAACAGAACAAAAGGGTCCAGTGCTTCCCCTGATGCTGAGAGATCACTGATGGGCGGATCTGTTGAAATTGAGGTCCACGGGGACCGTGACAACAGCAGTCCTGGAGCAGTGGTGGGGCCAAAAGCCTGATGGGACTGAGTTCCTTAGAGAATGGGAGAAGCAAAGCAGTGAGTGCACAGAAACTCTTTCAAGCAAATCTGCAGTCAAGGGAAGAAGAGAAATAGGGCAGTGGCTACCACAGGTGTGGAGTCAAGTAAGTTCTCCAGATGAGACAGGTGTTTGCACTGGGAGGGGAGGAGCATGGGGAGGGAGGATCCCAGAGGAGGGAGGAGCACTGGGGAGGGGAGGAGAAGGAAGAGCCCTCCATCTAGAGGACAGGGTGGAGGTCTGGCAGAATTTGACAGGATGGAGCAAGGACTTAATGGGTGCAGCTTTCTGCCAAGCAAATAACACTGATGGCAATGTGCTGGAGGGTGCCTTTCCTTTAACTCTTTCCTCACCAGAAGCAAGCCTGTGTCTTTTTCATATAGTTCCTTAAGCTTTTCCTAAGAGCCCCAAACTCTTCATTTACCTATTAAGAGTCTATATTAAATTCCCACCATTTTGGTTAATTGTTTCTTACAATAAATTCAACAGCCAAAACCATTCTATGACATACTGCTTTAAACAAGGTAGAAGACAAATTTATAGAACTTGACAATTATTTTTACTTTTTAAAAGCCTTTCTCTTTGCTCAAAAGAATTTAACTGAAAAAGTACCAGTCAAACTTTGGAGTTTAGATAAACACAAGACAGGAAATTCCAAGGTTTAAGATTCCGAAAGAACGTCCACATGTGCACCATGTAGGTATTATTATCGCAGGGAAGATGAGGACAGGCTGAACCACCCCAAGTATGTACAGCAAGTGATCTACTCCATCACCATCACAGGAATCTGCCAGCATCTAAATTTTTTCCTCTTTAAAAATGTTTGTTTAAAAGATATTATGAGCCAAATATACTACTAGTTTAAAGGGCATTCTATTCATCTTAAAGTTTTTGAAGTATTTAAAAAAACTGAATAGATACAACAATCACTGGAATATTTTCATTTTAAAATATAAATCTGAACAATACAGATTTGTATTTCTGTTTGACATTTTACAGCATTGAGAAGAGGGAAAACAACATTTAACTTTAAAATCAGTTCCAGAACTTAGTTTCCTATGATGCTTAAAAATATTGATATTATTTCTAGACAAAAAGGTTCAGATCTGGGTAAAGGGTTCAGGTTATACAAACCAGACATTATTGATCAAATCCACAACCAGGCCCCTTTTAAATTCTGTGGCTCTTACGCAACATTTAGCTTCAAAAGCGATGCACACTCTCTTCCCATGATGTGGGCAGAGGGGGCGCAGGGCCTCACCACTCCCCACCCTGGAGTGGGCCTGACCCATCTCTCTTCTGCTCCCTTCCTGTGTATCTGCCTGGTATCCCAGGTTACACTTCTACATCCTCTACAGTCTCTGTCAAATATCAACAGTAATTATTTTTTAAGTACTTTTCACTATTTTTGCTAACTTATGCTGAAATAGGAATAAAGCTTCACTGGAGGCAGAAAGTATATGTCCTCTTACTGTGGGGAGATGAAGCATAATAAAGACATGGAAATAGGGCCTAATTTTTAGCAAACTGAAATGAACACCTGAAAAACCAACTTGCAGACCAACTTAGATGATTTGTCAGTAGGAGCTATTTGCCTCAGCTTTAGGTCTAAGAGCATATAAAAGGAAAACTGGAGGTTTATCTATTAAAATGCGTGAGCAGATCATGTTTTGAAGCTCCAGTGTCTTGATTATAAGTATGCTTAGAACCATTAGTATAATGCTCTACTTGCATAAAAAGCCTGTGACTAACTATGTCTTCAGGCTGTAGACCGATGATGGGAGAAGGGGGGCAGAGGGACACTTAGAACAAACTTCACACATTTGTAAAATCTGACCTGTGAACTCACCTGACTTGTTTAAAACCATGAATGCACAACATTGGATTTCATTCACTGCATATTATTTGCAAGCACCAGTGTAAAATACATCAGCAGTTAGTCTAATACACTTAATTTCTTTTTTTTGTCAGTTTCTCTTCAAGAAATACTGACAAAATTTCTGCTCATACTTAGTTAGCATCTAGTGATTAACTGAGATTGTATAATCTGAGCCTAATAAACCATGGTGCAGAGCAGTACTGTAATGTGATCTTCCTCTGGCTAAAAGCAAACACACCCTTGTGTAAATTTTCCCTATGTATAGAAAATAAAATATAGATGATACCCACCAAGCTAATGCACGTTACCCACAACGGTTGGGGAGGGGGCTGGGAGTGAGACTTTATTTTTAAATTATACTCCTTTTTAATTTCAATTTTTAAGTATGTACTCATTTTTATTATACACACACAAGAAAGACCAATCTTCCCTTCTTTTTTTGTTTCTAAACAATGCTAAAACTACAGGACATGACCAGCATGCATGCGGTCTTCATGGACATACATACCTTGTTCAGATATACTTTCCCGAAGTCACCATCTCCATCTTTAATTCTTTTTCCTGCTCTCTTATCAGTCAGGGCAATTTGGCTTCCGCCTCCATCATCTCACTGAGAGAGCTCTTGTGGACACACAGCAATCCCAATCCTGCTAAACCCAGCCAGCTGGGTACCACCAGGCTGCCAATGGGTGCGTCAGAGCCCCGCCACCCCCCTTGCCTCCCCTCCAGGTCCCTTGTTCTCTCTCGTCACAACTGCTGGTGCTCCTGGGGCTCCATCCCAGGCTCCTGTTTACCCTGCATCCTCTGCCCGCCAGACCTGCATCCAAGGCTTCAACCCCCACTCTGGGCAACTGTCCGACTGCCCATCACACATCCTCCCAGACATCTTCTTGGGGGCTCAAGTAACCTTCCCAAACTGAGCATATCATCTTCCTCCCGCTCCACTTGCCACCTCCTCCCAGGCCTGCACCCTGCAGACAACTCCAGCCAGCCAGCTGTCCACGCCAGACAGTGGACACCACAGCACCACCCCCTCACCCTCCCTGCCAGCCAGCCTCACCACACCTATGCCTCCTCTCCTGCCTCCGACTCACCTACAGTTCCTGAGCACGTCTGTTCCTCCGCTAGCCCTTCACACACACAGTTGTATCCCCTGCCTCAGAGGTGTGACAGGGCCAGTCTTTCCCTGACCAGCTACCCCTGCTACCCTCAGTTCTTGGCCAAGGGGTCATTTCCTACAGAGCAAAACATCTCTCTCGGAGGTTTCCAGGTGGCATGAGAACCACACTGTCCAGACTGGCTGCAGAGAAACCACCTGTGCAACTGGTGAAAATGGACACTCCAAGGCCTTACCCTCCTGAACCACCATTTCTGGGATGGACCCTGGGAATGCGTATTTCTAAAAACTCCCCCAGAAGAGTCACTATCCTTCCATGCTGGGAGACAGCTGACCTTTATGACCTCAGGCTGGTCACCTAAGCTCTCCACCATGGTCATTCATCCACAGTGTTCTACCACAGCCCATAGCCATGACAATTGAATGAGGAAACTGTAAGTGTGCCCTTCACCCGAAAGGCACTATCACCGTCAGTCCTCAACTGCAGGCATCAGAATGGGGCTGCTCTGCAGAAGCAGGGGGCCAACAGGGTTCTGACTGACTGATTTTTGCCATACTGCAAAAATTAAGTCACTTGAACATCTTCAAGTGTTAATTCAGTTCTTAACAGAGCATCCCCACACACAACGTGGAACTGGTCACCAAGCACCACCCCCTGGGTCCCAGCCACCCCTCTAGAGGCCACTGCTGCCCGTGAGCTCGTGCACTCCTGAGGTTCTTGCTGCCTCTCCTCTCCTCAGCTCACCAGCTGTTCTCGCAGACCAGCAACCTGAGCACACTAAGGACCGCGTGTCCTCACCCTCTTTCCTCTCCCAGTCTGGGACGGAGAGTCACCAGCATCAGGCCTCCAGGCCTGGTCTCGCCTCACAGAACTAGTCTCTGCCAAATGGTAAGGAGCCACTGCCACCAAAGGCAGCTGAACTTGTTCTGTCAAAAACTATATGTGATTTTCATCTGGAGGAGAAAAAGAGAAAAAAAGCCACCTTAGTGTTTCTTTTAAAAATATGAATGGATCAGGTTAAAAATACACTGTACCAGATGTTTATAGTGGCTTTATTCATAATTGCCAAAACCTGGAAGCAACCCAGGTGTCCTTCAGTAGGTGGATGGATAGACAAGCTGGGGACCATCCAGACAATGGAATGTTATTCAGCACTAAAAGAACAAGCCATCCAGCGATGAAAAGACAAGGAGGAACCTTCAGTGCACATGAAGGAGACAGAACCAGCCTGGGAAGGCCACACACTGTGTGATTCCCAACCCTAGGACATTCTGGAAAAGGCAAAACTGGAGGCAGTGAAGGATCGTGGTAGCCAGGGATTGGCGGAGGGGACGAACAGTGAAGCACAGAGGATTTGTAGGGCAGTGACAGGACTACAGTGGTGGACACAGGACACGATGCATCTGCCCAGACCCACAGAGTGACCCCACCCAGAGTGAGCCTCGGGTAGCTGTTGACTCCGGGTGGTGCTGTGCCGATGCAGGTCATGGATTCTAACACATGTCCCACTCTGAGGGCGGGTGCAGAGAGCAGGGAGGCTGTGCGCGCAGGAGGCATCGGGAGGGCAGAAGGCATGAGAAATCCCTACACCTTCCCCTCAATTTTGCTGTGAAACTGCTCTAAAAAATAAAGTCTATTTAAAAAAATACACTGTGCCTCTTTCCTAATTTTTGGCCAGCAACTAAGTAAGGTGCATTTTGCACGTCAGTAATTCCAAACCAGCATCATTTAAGGCCAAACCTGAAAATTTTATTGTAGGTGTGGTCTGCTCACCAGCTACACTGGCCCTGCCAGTTGGCAGTAATAAAACACAACTGACAATTCACCGAGCCTGCCCATTGTGAAATGTGATCATCTTGGACCACTTTTTTTTTTTTACTCTTGAGAGCACTGCATTACCTCATAGTAATTAAAATACTGATGTGAATAGTTTATAACACTATTTTAAGTTCACATCATTCAAAGTCATAAAAAATACAATCACATTGTTTTTCCTTTAAAAAAGAGTATTAAGAAAAAAGTCACTAACAAAATTCAACATCTTAACCATTTTAAAGTGGACAATCCAGTGGTTTTTAGTATATTCATGCTGTGTCACCATCAACACTCTCTGAGTCCAGCACATCTGATCCCCTGCCCCCTCCAACCAAGAGAGACTCTGACCAATTAGTAGGCACTCCCTATTCCCCTCCCACCAGCGCCAGCAGCCACCAGTTTGCTCGGTCTCTATGGATTTGCCTATTCTGGACACCTCAAATAACTGAAAGCACACAATAATTGTCCTTTTGCATCAGGCTTCTTCCACTGAGAGTAATGCCTTCAAGGTTCATCCATGCAGGAGCGTGTCCAGTGCTTCACTTCTTTTCATGGCTGAGTAATATTCTATTACATGGGCAGACCACATTTTGTTCACCCATTCACCTGCTGTGGCCATCTGGGTTACTTCCATTTTCTCGCTGTCATGAATCATTCTCTGTGAACATTCCTGTACAAGGTTTTTGTGTGAATTTATGCTTTTCTTTCTCTTGGTATACTTATAGGAGTAGACATACTTCTCTACATGAGTGAACTGTTCCATTTCTAACTTCCAGTTTCAATATCTAGCTATCTTACCCACCACTCCTTTCTTCTTTAGAAGGCATTTTCTTTTAGGCAAAAACTGGGATTTCCTCATGGGTAGCAAGTAAGTATAAGGTTTGCTTCATATATTTTTATCTCTCTGTTAAAGAGCAAACCAAACTGTTTTTGGTTGTTATTGGCATTTCAGTATCTAAACACAAATAATTTCTTAAAATTAGTCATGACAATTTGAAATAAAAATGCACATATACATTTCAAAACAATCTAAAATATTAACATAAATGCATATTTCATTCAAAAGCAAGTGTATAATACTAGTGAAATATGCATAGGCAAAAGCATTCTAATTAAATTTTAAAAACTGAGTGTGGGGAGAGGGGGGAGCAAATCAATATAATAAAAAAAAAAGGGCAGAAATCATTCATTCAAATAGAAATGAGCACCTTCTGGGATCTTCTAGGTAGATTTTTTTAACATTACAATATTAGCTTAAAAGAGTTCCAGATAAATTAAAAACACTAAGAAATAATAAAATGAAGGTAATATGAAGTGCATTAGTGTCAAATTTATATTTATATTATAAATATAAAGCAAGTATGTGGTTTTTGGCACTGTTCTTGCTTACTGGAGCATAAAACAGTTCTCATTTTCAAATATTTCATTTCATACATCTCTGCATGTGCCAAGAAAGTGAATCATAAAGTAACTATCTTTAAAGTACAAGACTAGAAACTGCCTGTCTGACCTTGACAGCCTAAGCCATCATTAGGAACAGCGTAAAAGAGATGTTTTGGTGGTAACAAACTTTTAAAAAACAGTAATAGCAACAGCAATGGAATGGAGCTTAGGACAGAGCTTTTTGTACACAAACCGTTAAAAATAATTATTTACTTTTTGTGAAACAGTAATAAAAGTATACCCAGAAAAGTCTCTCAGCCCTGTCTGCTCGCCCACATAATACGTTACTAAAGATAGGAGGTTCTTGTTTATCCAGAATTTTTCATGCATATATAAATCAATAAATATATTAATTTCCCCTTGCTTTTCGTTATGAGGGATACAACCTGAAGATGTTTTTGTAGCAGTTCATAACAACCATTTCCTCTTTATAGCTGCACTGACTGCATATACCAATGAATAAAGCCACGACTTATTTATTAGTCACCGACTGAGGGAATTTCATGTCTGTGCTTTTGATCTTTTGCTATTACAAATAACATGGCAACAAATAGCTGCGCATATATGTGATTCTGCACAAGTGCCAAGTGAATCTGTAGGATAAAATCTTAGAATTTCTAAATCAAGGGTGTATGTAATTTTAATAGATACTGCTAAATTATTCCCCATGGGCCAGCAATCTATGAACACACCTGTCTCCTTGTAGCTCTGCCATCCCTATGTGTTATTATCATGTTCTTTTTAGGGTCCATTCTTCACACCCTGTTGCCTAACATATATGGGCCCCCAAAATCTCCTTGCGTGCAAGAGACTGAATGCATGCCTGGGCATTTGGTGAGAGTTCAAAACGCAATATGTTCTCTGTAACCCTCCATCACCCCAGTGCTCTCGTAACAAAGGGAACTATCCTGACATCTCACTTACAAAGGCGGCTCAGCTCGTTTGTGAGGTTATTCCATGTCTTCATTTCCTCCACCTGACAGTCTGGAATATGATGGCATACTATCCATATTTCAGTTATGGTTACTTATTTTTCCCTGATCAAACACAAATGAGATCGGTCTGTTTCTACTTATCCAAACACATTCTTACGCATGTTCCCTTTTCTTCCTTGTTCCTGTATTCTGATCATCTTCTCTTACACTCAAACATTCCTTAGCAGAAGGTACAGACATCTGAAATGTCATCTAGTATAGGCATACCCAAACATCTAAATAAGGAAATATTTTACTGTAAACTAATTTTTAAAATTTATTTTATATGACAATTGGGGTATTGTGCCGACTTTCTAAACTTATGTGTTTAGACAGGTGTTAAAATGAATAACATTTTATGATAGCAAACATTATCACTTACAATATTATAAAAAGGAGGTACTGCATTGCTCTATGTGTATACCTAGAAACAGATTTGCTGGGTCAAAGGGTTATGTAATTTAATTCTCAATGTTTCTAATGTTATAAATTATACTGTACCAAATAAATACTAGCCTTACTGTTTTTTCATCTCTGTATACATTTATAATTTACAATGAGAGTTTTTAATGTCCTGACCAAAAAAAAAGTGAAGGTTACAAATAACTGTAATTATCCCACTGATGATGGAGACTGCTCTGTACCAGTTCAGCTTGCATTTTTATAGTTCTATGCAAAGTGAGACCTGCCTTACTATTTTGTAAACATTTGCAAAAAAAAAGCACATTTATTTGGTTCAAATATCATCACATAATTTCTCCAGTTAGAATCTTTGCCTTTTTTAATGTCCCTATGGCAATACAGGATAGATTAAAATAGTATTCCATTATACAACAGTAAAAAAATCATAAACCTATGATTATTTAGCTTGATATCCAAACTGTTTTATTTAAGTATTACATATATAGTATGTATACCCAAATATAAAGCATTTTTGGGTAAGAAGCAATTCCCCCATTCTCCTATTAAGACAACTGCCAAAAAAACACTTTAATATATACTTCTGGGATTGTAGCTTATACAGCCACCTCTCACTCAGACTCAGCCTTACGTATTTATTACGAGAAACAGGTAGGTAGATAAACTTCATCCTAGTGGCATGTTATGTTACTACAACTAAGACTAATTTTCTACATGGAGTTATATCACAATAACTTAAAATACCTCCAAGACATCCTTAAACTATGTTTTCTACTGTTCTCTGCCGTGTAGCTCACCTTTTGGTGAATCCTTTGGGAATCACCTGACACCATGCGGCACCCTGCACATCCATGACAGAAAACAAAGTCACATGCTCTGGCTGCAGAACACCAGGCAGGTCACCACATTGTCACTCACACACTGCTGTGCTCCAGTACCCCTAGTGGCCTTGCCTCAGGATGTGGCAGTGTCCCTCCTGGCAACAAGGGTGCAATGAAGACACAGAATACATGCACGGAGGTGATGGGAGGGTGTCCGTGTTTCAGGCACCCTGAACTTGAGAAGGGAGCTGGGGCCATCCTGAGGGAAAGTCAGCACACCTGGTTAACATTCCCAACTCCTCCAGCAAAGCGACGTCATCTTGGTCCCCTGGCACCACTCAGGAGCTGCCTTACAGTTTACAGGTTTAGCAGTTCTCCTGAAAAGACTGAGGGTGTGTGCCAGGCTGCTCTGACATATGACAAGCTTGTCGTTAGTTCATGAAGGCACTTCAACTCTGCAAAGCAAGCCACCGTCAATTCTTTTACTTGTAATTAAGCACGCTTACTTTATGTTATTAAATTTGACATGTAAGAGTGTTCAGATACCACCTTCCAAGGCTCTCACAGCAGCACGAAGGCACAGAAAGGGCTCCAAGAAGGACCTACTGTGTGGCCCTGCAGGACGTCACTGTTACAGGATAGAAACCCTCATCGACTTCCCAGGAGGTGCTGAACAGCAGCACTGTGACGTGCAGCAGGGCCACCTAACATGGCCCAAGTGTGCCCGACAGCCACAGTGCAATTCTGAAAGGATTCAGGAAACAGCAACTGACAACCCTGGCCAGCATGTTAGCAGATGAGCAAGACCGTGACGAATGGTGCAGCCCCAGCGCTTGAAGACCAAGGACAGCCAAGCAGGCTCTCCTCTCAACTGGACATGGCTTATGGACACACCACATTGAGGGTGGGGGTCTCAGGATGCATCGGGGTCTAGTTGTAAAAGTGTAACTGGTGCTCTACTAGGGGTTTCCCCCTGCGGCTCTCTGCTGGCCAGTAGAAACACACGTTCAGAATGAGCAGTCTGAGCAGGGCTATGGCTACACTTACAGCACTTCTGAGAGTCTGCTGGCAAGCCAAGGAAACACAAATGCTATGGTATTGAAGGCCACACAGCTGTGGCTGAAGGTAATGAGTACAACTGAAGTTGAAAAAGGATTTTGATTCTCTCTCATGCAATTTTCATAATGAGAATGGCACTGCCTATTAAAAACCACTGAGCTGGGCAGACCCAGCGCACAGATCTGGGATCATCGGAGAACTGAGACGCTCTGACCCTGCCCCTGTGCAGAAAGATGAGATCAAGAGTGAGCCTGTCCATCTCTCATTTCATCACATCACAGGAGACTTGAATTATAACAAATGGCAATGAAGGCTTTTTGATATTCATTACTTACCCAGACAACACCAGAGAGGGAACCTGAAGGGATGGAAATGCACAACCTACCTGAAAAAGAATTCAGAACAAAAGTCATAACCATACTGATGGATCTACAGAGAAATATGCAAGAACTGAGGGAGGAAGTGAGGGATGTGAGGAAAGACAATGCAGAAATCAGACAAGCGATCGACGGATTTATCATCAGACTGAACGAGATGCAAGAGAATCTTAATGGAATAGAAATCAGAGAACAGGAATACAGAGAAGCTGAGGCAGAGAGAGATAAAAGGATCTCTAGGAATGAAAGAATATTAAGAGAACTGTGTGACCAATCCAAACGGAACAATATTCGCATTATAGGAGTACCAGAGGAAGAAGAGAGAGAAAAAGGGATAGAAAAGAAATGATTGCTGAAAACTTCCCCATGCTGGGGAAGGAAACAGTGTCGCAGTCCATGGAAGGCCACAGATCTCCCAATACAAGGGACCCAAGGAAGACAATACCAAGACACATAATAATTAAAATGACAAAGATCAAAGATAAGGACAGAGTATTAAAGGCAGCTAGAGAGAGAAAAAAGATCACCTACAACGGAAAACCCATCAGACTATCATCAGACTTCTCAACAGAAACCTTACAGACCAGAAGAGAACGGCATGATATATTTAATATAATGAAACAGAAGGGCCTCGAATCAAGAATATTGTATCCAGCACGATTATCATTTAATATGGAGAGATAAAACAATTTCCAGACAAGCGAAAGTTGAGAGAGGTTGCCTCTCATAAACCACCTCTACAGGATATCTTAAAGGGACTGCTCTAGAAGGAAGCACTCCTAAGGCTAAAAACAGGTCACCAGAGAAAAAAAAATCATAGCAAAGAAAGCAGACCATCCAAATACTAACTAAAGGCAAAGAATAAAACACCTAGTATATAAAGAATGGAGGAGGAAGAATAAGAAGGGAGAGAAATAAAGAAACATCAGACTGTTTACAATAACTTAACAAGAAAGTTAAGTTAGATTGTTAGATAGTAAAGAAGCAACCCTTGAACCTTTGGTAACCACGAATCTAAAGCCAGCAATGGCAATAAGTACATATCTATCAATAATCACCCTAAATGTAAATGGACTGAATGCACCAATCAAAAGACACAGAGTAACAGAATGGATAAAAAAGCAAGACCCATCTATATGCTGCTTACAAGAGACTCACCTCAAACCCAAAGATATACACAGACTAAAAGTGAAGGGATGGAAAAAGATATTTCATGCAAACAACAAAGAGAAAAAAGCAGGTGTTGCAGTACTTGTATCAGACAAAATAGACTTCAAAACGAAGAAAGTAGCAAGAGATAAAGAAGAACATTACATAATGATAAAGGGGTCAGTCCAACAAGAGGATATAACCATTTTAAATATATATGCACCCAACACAGGAGCACCGGCATTTGTGAAACAAATACTAACAGAATTAAAGGAGGAAACAGAAAGCAATGCATTCATTTTAGGAGACTTCAACACACCACTCACTCCAAAGGACAGATCAACCAGACAGAAAGTAAGTAAAGACACAGAGGCACTGAACACACTAGAACAGATGGACCTAACAGACATCTACAGAACTCTACACCCTAAGCAACAGGATACACATTTTTCTCAAGTGCACATGGAACATTTTCCAGAACAGACCACATACTAGGCCACAAAAAGAACCTCAGTAATTTCAAAAATATTGAAATTCTACCAACCAACTTCTCAAATCACAAAGGTATAAAACTAGAAATAAATTTTAGAAAGGAAACAAAAAGGCTCACAAATACATGGAGACTTAACAACATTCTCCTAAATAATCAATGGGTTAACGACCAAATCAAAACACAAATCAAAGAATACATGGAGACTAATGACAACAACAACACAAAGCCACAACTTCTGTGGGACGCAGCAAAGACAGTTAGTTCAAAGAGGAAAGTATATTTCAATCCAGGCCTATTTAAAGAAGGAAGAACATTCCTAAATGAATAGTCTAAAGACACAATTACTGAAATTGGAAAAAGAAGAACAAATGAGACCCAAAGTCACCAGAAGGAGGGACATAATAAAGATCAGAGAAGAAATAAATAAAATTGAGAAGAATAAAACAATAGAAAAAAATCAATGAAACCAAGACCTGGTTCTTTGAAAAAATAAACAAAATAGATAAACCCCTAGCCAGACTCATTAAGAGAAAAAGAGAATCTACACACATAAACACAATCAGAAATGAGAAAGGAAAAATCACGACGGACCCCACAGAAATACAAAGAATCATAAGAGAATATTATGAGAATCTATATGCTAACAAGCTGGAAAACCTAGAAGAAATGGACAACTTCTTAAAAAAATACAACCTTCCAAGACTGACCAAACAAGAAACAGAAAAACTAAACAGACCAATCACCAGCAACGAAATCGAATCGGTAGTCAAAAAACTACCCAAGAACAAAACCCCCGGACCAGATGGATTCACCTCTGAATTCTACCAGACATTCAGAGAAGAAATAACACACATTCTCCTTAAAGTTTTCAAAAAATAGAAGAGGAGGGAATACTTCCAAACTCATTCTATGAAGCCAGCATCGCTCTAATACCAAAACCGGGCAAAGACCTCACCAAAAAAGAAAATTACAGACCAATAATATCCCTGATGAACATAGATGCAAAAATACTCAACAAAATATTAGCAAACCGAATTCAAAAATACATCAAGAGGATCATACACCGTGATCAAGTGGGATTCATCCCAGGGATGCAAGGATGATACAACATTTGAAAATCCATCAACATCATCCACCACATCAATAAAAAGAACAAAAATCACATGATCATCTCCATAGATGCTGAAAAAGCATTTGACAAAATTCAGCATCCACACATGATTAAAACCCTCAACAAAATGGGTTTAGAGGGCAAGTACCTCAACATCATAAAGGCCATATATGACAAACCCACAGCTAACATCATACTTAAGAGCGAGAAGCTGAAAGCTTTTCATCTAAGATCGGGAACAAGACAGGGATGCCCACTCTCTCCACTGTTATTCAACATGGTACTGGAGGTCCTAGCCACGGCAATCAGACAAAACAAAGACATACAAGGTATCCAGATTGGTAAAGAAGAAGTCAAATTGTCACTATTTGCAGATGACATGATATTGTACATAAAAAACCCTAAAGACTCCACTCCAAAACTAGTTGAATATCTGAATTCAGCAAAGCTGCAGGATACAAAATTAACACATAGAAATCTGTTGCTTTCCTATACACTAACGATGACCTAATAGAAAGAGAAATCAGAAAAACAATTCTATTCACAATTGCATCAAAAAGAATAAAATACCTAGGAATAAACCTAACGAAGGAAGTGAAAGACCTGTACTCTGAAAACTACAAGACACTCCTAAGAGAAATTAAAGAGGACACTAACAAATGGAAATACATCCCATGCTCTTGGCTAGGAAGAATAAATATTGTCAAAATGGCTATACTACCTAAAGCAATCTACAGATTCAACGCAATCCCTATCAAAATATCAACAGCTTTCTTCAATGAACTGGAACAAATAATTCTAAAATTCATATGGAACCACAAAAGACCCCGAATAGCCAAAGCAATCCTGAGAAGGAGGAATAAAACAGGGGGAATTATGCTCCCTGACTTCAAGCTCTACTACAAAGCCACAGTAATCAAGACAATTTGGTATTAGCACACAAAAACAGACCCACAGACCAGTGGAACAGAATAGAAAATCCAAACATTAACCCAAACATATACAGTCAATTAATATTTGATAAAGGAGCCTTGGATATACAATGGGGAGATGATGGCCTCTTCGGCAGCTAGTGTTGGCAAAACTGGACAGGTACATGTAAGTGAATGAAACTGGACTAGTGTCTAACCGCATACACAAAGGTAAACTCAACGTGGATCAAAGACCTGAATGTAAGTCATGAAACCATAAAACTCTTAGAAAAAAACATAGGCAAAAATCTCTTGGACATAAACATGAGCGACTTCTTCATGAACATATCTCCCCGGGCAAGGGAAACAAAAGCAAAAATGAACAAGTGGGACTATATCAAGCTGAAAAGCTTCTGTACAGCAAAGGACACCATCAGTAGAACAAAAAGACATCCTACAGTATGGGAGAATATATTCATAAATGACGTATCCGATAAGGGGTTGACATCCAAAATATATAAAGAACTCATGCACCTCAACAAACAAAAAGCAAATAATCCAATTAAGAAATGGGCAGAGGACATGAATAGACACTTCTCTAAAGAAGAAATTCAGATGGCCAACAGGCACATGAAAAGATGCTCCACATCGGCAATTATCAGAGAAATGCAGATTAAAACCACGAGATATCACCTCACACCAGTAAGGATGGCCAACATCCAAAACACAAACAACAACAAATGATGGTGAGGATGTGGAGAAAAGGGGAACCCTCCTACACTGCTGGTGGGAATGCAAATTAGTTCAACCATTGTGGAAAGCAGTATGGAGGTTCCTCAAAAAACTCAAAATAGAAATACCATTTGACCCAGGAATTCCACTCCTAGGAATTTACCCTAAGAATGCAGCAGCCCAATTTGAAAAAGACAGAAGCACCCCTATGTTTATCGCAGCACTATTTACAATAGCCAAGAAATGGAAGCAACCTAAGTGTCCATCAGTAGATGAATGGATAAAGAAGATGTGGTACATATACACAATGGAATATTATTCAGCCATAAGAAGAAAACAAATCCTACCATTTGCAACAACATGGATGGAGCTAGAGGGTATTATGCTCAGTGAAATAAGCCAAGCCGAAAAGACAAGTATCAAATGATTTCACTCATATGTGGAGTATAAGAACAAAGAAAAAATACTGAAGGAACAAAACAGCAGCAGACTCACAGAACCCAAGAACGGACTAATAGTTACCAAAGGGAAAGGGACTGGGGAAAATGGGCGGGAAGGGAGGGATAAGGGGGAAAAGAGGGCATTACGATTAGCAGACGTAATGTTGTGGGGGCACGGGGAGGGCTGTACAACTCAGAGAAGACACGTAATGATTCTATAGCATCTCAGTACGCTGTTGGACAGCGACTGTAATGGGGTTGGTGGGGGGGACCTGATGAAGGGGGTAGTTTAATAACCATAATATTGCACATGTAATTGTAGATTAATGATACCAAAAAAAAAAAAACCTCTGAGCTGACTGGTGTGGAAATCAAAATAAAGGGTTGACTGTCAGCAAAGGAAGCATATCAGCTGCCGGCAGTGCCCACCCCCTCTGCCTACCCGTCCTGACCCTCCCAGGAGCATCGTCAGAGGACTGACCAGCCTGTGGCACCCTGTCCTGTTAGCTCACAGCCCCGATGCCTTTACTGGCTCTACCAGCCACTCTCCTCCCAGCCCGCTTCCCTAGTGAGTCACTGCTGACGTTGGCTGAGCTGCCATGCCATGCCACCACCACTGGGCCTCCCTCTCAGCCAGCCGCCCCTCCTCCGGTTGAAGTTCCTCCTCCCCACCTGCTCCCCAGCCCCACACCCTGAAGGCCCATCTGCCTCTGCGGGGGATGTGGCCCTTCTTCCAGCTACGCCACACTCGGCTCCAGCCAAAGTTTCACTGCACTCTCGGGTTTCTGCTCAGAGCAAAGGCCTGCTCCCCTCGCTGTGAAAGCCCCATGCCCTGGCAAAGAACCAAGCCAAGTGTACGTGTTCAAACAGGTATGTAGGAATTATGTCAGAAGGACACCACCTCTGACAGCGAATTTGCTCCTTTGTAATTGTCTTAGACTCTCGGTTCTGTGTACTCATGCCCTGTAAGCCAGTCTGACCATAGCCTGTTATAAACAGTTTTACCCTCTAATTTAACAGGAAGGTATCTCAGAATGAATCAAAGGTCCAGGTACAAAATATAACTGAAGGTACTTTATTAGGGATTTTCTTTTGTAGCTCTATTAAGTTTAGGAGATAGAAATACAACCTTAAGAATGAGTAGCCCTAGTAATTTGGACAAATAATTTGCTGAGCAAAAAAAATTTGAGGTATTATGCTAAGAACTCATAAGATGTAAATATTAATTATAATAACTCTATATGATATATATTGCAATAACTTTATATTTAATGCTTTATGGTCTTCAAAGTATCTTCATGTATTTTATCACACTTTATTCTCAGCCACCAGTGAGGCACACATAATCACGTCATTGACATTAGAACACAGCCTCAGGCAGGTCACTGGTGTGCAAAGGGCGCTTGGTTAATAAATGGCTTGGGAGTCAGAACTCAATACAGGCGTTATCTCCAGGGGAAGCAGCCATGCTAAGTACTGAAACCAGGCCCAGATGCAGGCCAGTGACCCCAGTACCGACCAACTGTCGGGGTGGGGGGTGCTTGTTGAAGGGTTGGCAGGGCAGTGTGGCAGGAGTTTGATTTTAGTTCTCACTAAATCAGCCTACAATATTAGGAAAGAAATAGTAACTCCATTTTACAGATTACAAACAGTCTCAAAGGTGAAATATTGACCAAGATTAGAGAGTAAGTAAGCAGAGGATCCAAGACTTGCAACAGACATTGAGGAGGGGGTAGGAAGGAGAGGACAGACCAGGTAGAAAAGCCTAGAAAATCATCGCGCAGTTAGTGACAAGGAAGGGACTGTCGCACAGTCAACAACAGCCCACCATCACCACTACATGGAGAGAGGGGCCGCCTCATGCCCCCAGGATATCTGTGATTTCTTCTGCCCATCAGGATGACATACACTTGATTCTACTATCTCATCTGTGTTTTTCTTAAAGCTGATGGCATTTTTAAAACTGGAGAAAAGATAAAAGGAATAAAAAGAAAAACCAGGCGGAGGCACCACCCCCTGTCCTCTCCTAGAAACAAGACAGACACTGAGTCCCAGCAGGAATGGGAAATGGTCGGAGCAGACCTTGCAAGGCTGACCTGGGCCTGGAGAGACGGGGTTTGATAAAAGGGAGTGGGAGAAGGCACCTGCATAGGCCGAGGTGCACGGGAAGAGGGCAGAGTGAACAGACTGGTTTGGCCAGCATGAAGGGGCATCTGTAGAGGGAAATAGGTGGGAAAGTCAAGTAAAGCCAGAACAGGGAGTCATGAATGGCAGACTAAAGGGGTTTACAGAGTCTGCCCCTGCTGCTGTGGGTAGGCGCTGCAAAAACCTGGGACAGCAAAGGTTCCAGCTCCACCTGCAGCAGCACAAGGTGAGCTGGAGGACAGACTGCAAGGGAAGGAGGTACGCACAAAGCCTCATCATGCAGGCATGAGGCATGAGCAGCCATGCCAGGACCCCAGAACACAAAGCAAACGGAAACTATGCTGGAAGAGAAAACAGGACAGACATGGTACTGAGGGAGTGGTGGCTGACTGAAAGGAAAGCAGGCCTGGGGACTGGGGTGCTTGGCTGACAAGGAAAGATGGCTGGTCCTGACAGGAGGTGTAGAGGGCGGCCATGGCCAGCTGGAGGATGGGACAAAAGGCAGCGCTGGGGTGTAACAGAGCAGCACAGACATAGGACCGAAGACACAAACAAGGCCTTCGTCTCTAGAAAGCAGATAAGAGACCCCACAAAAGTGACCGCATCTCCCAGGAAATGACTACAGAAAAGAACTTAATAATTTCCCAGTCTCAGGAGCAGTACTTTTGTTCAAATGAAAATAACCACCTAAACATCTTTGCATGACAAGGGCTTCCTTGGCCTCAATTCTTCCACAGCAGCTCTTCTAATGTGAGAATACCTACTGCCTGCCAGTGTGCACAGTAAACACCTGGGGACGTGGACATGATTACGAACTCTTCTAAATCACTGACAGTTTTTAAGTTAGTTTAAATTAGTATTCTGTGCATTAGTATCTCTTCATGTAGTAGTACCATAAAATTTGCAATGAGAAAGTCCTGAGATGACTTTAGACCTGAAGCAACACTGGTAGTGTTTCAAAACAGAGAACATGCACTTGAAGTCAAGACCCCAGGTCATTTCCTCGCTGAGGCAGTGAAGTGCTTCGGGCAGCACGCTGGCTTCAGTTTCAGGCCAGCCCAGGGCAACTATTAGCCTGGAAGCCAATTACTAAGCAGCCTATTGTAACAGCACTTCCAAGTACTCAAGAAAACATCTCCCTTCCTGGCTGCACCTAGCTCTCTTAATAGCAATCATTTATTGTGAAAACATAGTTGGGAAACAAAGAGGAAAGGACTAGACATTCAAGAGTTTGTACAAAGCATACAGAACCTATCAAGAGGAATGTGCTTCCAAGCAATCTCTTATTTCATCATTAAACTTTTTGCAAACAAGTATTTCTATGGTTTGCACAGGAAACAACAATGGAATGTACATTCTTTCTAACTCAAGCCCTTTATTCTAACCACCTGCTCCTCCTCCCTGCATGGCCTTTCTGCCACACAGGTGGCTATGCACACCATGAAAAGGCAGTGTCTCCAGTTGGTGAAACGGAGTGAAGGTCATCAGGAGTAGGACAGAAACAGCAAAGGGCAGCGATGTAACAGCAGTGCTGGCGGGAGAGAGAGCGAATAACGAATTTCAGTCTTTCACACGTGCTCCTTCCTTCCTAGAGAAGGTGGGGCAGTGACAGACATGGCAATCTTCCTGATAGCCCGTTGGGAGTGGTGTCCCCTCTGCCACATATGCCTTCCCCAGTTCACAAGTGCAGCTGCAAATCAGTTCAGTTATGCTGTTGTCATCTGTCATGAATTTGCCACCCAGCCTGGAGCCCCTGCCTAAGGCTTGGGAGTGGTCCACCCTGAAGCAGCCACCTGTGCCTCCCCACAAAACCCAGCGCAGTTGGAAAAATCCTCACCGGTTCCCTTAAGTCATCTGACTCCTCTTTCTCACAAACCTGGTTCCCCAAGCACAGTTTCCTGTCCAGTGGCTGAATGACGGGGCCGCTGCTACACGAGATGCTGCAGGCCATGTGACCCCCTTGTGTCCCCGGCCTTTTGCTCTTGTCTGCAGGGGATGCCAGAATCTGATGTCAGCCCTTCCCTCCCACTCACAGAAAAGCTCAGTGTAGGAACCACAGCTGCTGTATGGAACCACAGCTAAGAAGGATGCTGTGGGTAAAATTATAATATTCCAGAATATCTCACTGGCTTTAGTGTTTTTCCATATGAACAGGCATTCCTAAGGAGTGGAGAGAAGTAGTTCATCTTCATATTAATGGGTAATTACCTGGGCAACCGAGGGCTTACCTGACCCTGAGAAGCTAGGGGGAGGTCTTGCTTTGCTTTGCTGGAGCAGGAGAGAAATGGCCCTGGACTGCAGCTTGTAAGCAATAAATGGGTTTTAAATTTTATTTCTCCCTTTGACTGATTTCAGTTTCAGCTAGGTATTTTGCCCCGGGATTTCCTCTCCCTGGAGTTACATCTGGCGTAGTTGGCAGGATCTCTGAATCCAAAATCTGTCTAAATGGGTGCAACTTTTGGGAGGGCTGACCCTAGAGATGGGGAGATGCCCGGAACCCCCCCATGGATGGTGGGGAGGCCCCAGTGGATGCAGCAGCAGAGGGTGTAGCTTCACCTGTTACTGTCCCCCCAGCTGTGGGGCTTCCAATTTGGAAGCCCCTAGTGGGAAACTGGTCTAGGGTAAAGTACCTCCTAGAGGGGTGGGGCCTTCCCCAGAACTGGGGAAGGGTGGAGACACCGGAAGCTGCAGAATTAGCCCTCCATGAGGTAGAAGACTGCTTAAGGATGCTAAGTAGCCACGTCGCAGCTGGCATTGTAGGGTCTCTCTTCATTGAGATAGTGGAAAATGGTATCCAGGAGAAAGAGAGCATTATACAGGAGAGAGAGAGAGGGCTATCGAGGAGAAAGGGAGGATTATCGAGAGGGTTAGTGAGGACAGAGAGGGACTTAGGCAGGAGAGAGACACACTTCAGCATCGCTTGGAGGAGCTGAGCAATAACCTATGGGATGCCATTAAGGAAAAAAGACAGTTATTGAAAAGACAGGTCACGTTCCTGGAAGATTCCTTAGCAGCAGCGAGGGGGGAGGTGGCAGGAAAAGCCGCGTTGCAGGAGGCCATGGGGGAGAGGGAAGAAAGAGTGGTACCTTCAGCCCCAGAAATAAAGGAGGAGCCAGGGGGAGAAGTGGGGCTATGGGCCGATCTGCTGCCGGGGCCACCGCCCGAGGTACCAGCCTCTCCTGTATTAAAGGCTCACCTGGCTGTAATTAAGAAAATAAAAACAAAACAACCATGGATCTCAGGGGAAGGAGCTGCCCCCTCCCCAGGTTGTGGAGCACTCCATGCTCTGCCCCTATACCCAGGATGAGCTTGTGGACATGAGCATCCAGTATAGGCAGAAGCCATCAGAATCTCTGCCTACATGGCTCTTATGTCTGACATGAGTAGAATAGCTTCCCTGACAACTCACCCTTCCCTCCAGAAGTGGCTGCAAAATGCCCATCATGCCTCAGGGAATCAGACACTTCTGGAATGACTGACAGCTGCCATCAGGGTAGTTTGGCCTAATCAGAGTGATTTACCATATTTACCCAGTAGTTGGAAAACATATGTAGAGGTCCAACAGGTACTGTGGGAATTGGGTATGAAAAATATCATCTATAATGTGGACGCCCCAGGGCCCTGATGAAGTGTTCACTGTAGAAATGAGAAATCTGGTGCTGCATACATCTCCCACATCTCTCTTTGGGTCCCTAATGACTACTCTTGCTCCCCACATAGGGAAACCCATAAGTGAGGCTATTTGTACTTTAGCAGATCTGAGGGAGGTTGAAACAATAAGGGCATGGAGGGAAATACAGGCTACAACTGAAAGGAGAGATGCAAAAGGCCCTGTGAAGGTCTCGAGGACCCAGATGTGGGTTGATTTGATAAAGGCCAGGGTGGTGAAAGAAACACTTGATGGGCAGCCCAATAGAATCTTGTTAGGACTGTGGCACCAATTAAAGCCAGAGCAGCAGTTCCAGCCACTGAGGTCCAGGACACAGAAACCAGAGTCAAGGCCTCATGCCCAGTCTGTGTCCCTGCAAAACTTCCTGGGGGACAGTACTAAGGATTCGCCGGTGCCCTCACCCCCATAGGAGGACAATTGGGCATCACGGTTCTACTGAGGTGGGGGGGGGGGGTCAAGATCTCCACCTTGGGGGACATGGTGGGGACTGGAGGCCACATGTAGAATTAGCAATTAATTGGTCCCCTGTGAATGTACAATGTGTCCTGGCACTGGTGGACACAGGAGCTGAGTGTTCTCTGATTTATGCAACCCTGAGCATTTTCCCAGGACCCTTGCTGTGATAGACAGCTATGGGGATAAGGCAATTAGAGGGAAGAAAGTCCAAATCCCATTAGGGATAGGGTGTTTACCCCCAAAGGAGTATACTGTGTACATTTCTCCCATCCCTGAATATATTTTGGGAGTAGATATCCTGTAGGGCCTGTGGTTACAGACCACTGCAGGTGAGTTCAGACTGAAGGTACATGTGGTAAAGGCAGTTCTGAGAGGACATGCTAAGCACCCACCTGTAGCTCTGCCTGTACCTTGGAGGGTGACAAATACTAAGCAGTATAAATTGCCTGGGGGCACAAGGAAATTGGAGAAACTCTACAGGAGTTGGAGCGGGTGGGCATCACAAAGCCCACTCACAGTCCTTTTATTCCTCAGTGTGGCCAGTGAAAAGGCCAGATGGCTCCTGGCATATGACTGTGGACTACAGAGAACTGAATAAAGTCACAGCCCCTTTGCATGCCTCTGTCTATAGCAGACATTCTGGACACACTCAGCCATGAGCTGGGAACATATCATTATGTAGCAGACCTTGTTAATGCTTTCTTCTCTAATGACATAGCACAGGAAAGTCAGGAACAGTTTGCCTTCACATGGGAAGGCTGGCAGTGGACATTCACTGTCCTTCCACAGGGATACCTTCACAGTCCCACCATCTGTCATGGACTTGTAGCCCAGGACATGGCCACATAGAAGAAACCGCAAACAGTGTGGTTGTATCATTACATTGACGACATTGTGCTCACATCTGATTCTCTTTCAGATTTAGAAGGGGCAGTTCCTAGACTGTTGCAACATGTACAGGAAAAAGGATGGGCTGTGAACATCCTTTACCTTACCTGGTTTGTCTGTAAAATTCTTGGAGGTTGTCTGGTTCGGTAAAACTAAAGTTATTCCTGAAGCAGTTATAGACAAGGTCCAGGCTTTCCCCACCCCTACCACTATGGCAGTATTACAAGAGTTTTTAGGTTTTTTGGGCTACTGGAGAGTGTTTATCCCACACCTGGCACAAGTTCTGAGGCCCTTATACCGGTTGGTAAGAAAGGGCATCAGGTGGGACTGGGATGAGACATGTGCACCTGCTTTTACTGCTGTCAAGTGGGCAGTCAAGGCCGTACAGGGCTTGCGTGTAATGGACTCATCAAGGCCCTGTGAGCTGGACGTTCATGTAACCAAAGATGGTTATGGATGGGGTCTTTGGCAGCGGCTTGAATGGACATGCCAACCTATTGAATTCTGGTCACAACTATGCGAAGGAGCAGAGGTCCAGTACACCTTGATAGAGAAGCAACTGGCTACCGTGATACCATGCTTTGCTGGCTACAAAGCCCATTGCTAGAACAGCTCCGACCAAGGTAATAACCACCTATCCTATCGCAGGGTGGGTGCAAGACTGGACCCAAAGGCCATGGAGTGGCATGGCACAGACACTTACACTGGCCAAATGAGTGCATATTTACAGCCGTGCAGTGCCCTCTCTACTAGCCCCTTAAGTGGTGAACTCCAACGTTTATTGGGGCCAGTGACCTATACCAGTGGAAAGCAGGAAGACCTTGCTTTTGAGCCACTGGTAGACGAAAGCACTTATAAGGAGGGAAAGGTCCCTATACCTGAAGATGCTTGGTACACAGACGGCTCCAGTCATGAAGTGGAGGGCTGTGGCTTCCCATCCTAAGACTGAGACAATATGGATGGAGGATGGAGATGGGAAGAACAGTCAATGGGCTGAGGTGCAGGCAGGGTGGCTCATGATCACCCAGGAGCCCTTCCCTATAGTTGTTTGTACTGACAGCTGAGCCATCTATCGGGGCTTGACCCTGTGGCTACTGACATGGTACCATGCCAGCTAGATGGTTGGTCACCAGCCCCTTTGAAGGCAAGAGTTGTGGTAAGACCTATGGGCCACTGGTCAGACTAAGACTGTTACCATATATCATGTGACTGGCCATTTGCCTAGGCATTCCCAGAGAATGATGAAGCAGAGACATTGGCCCAGGTGTGCTGGCTAGAAAGAAAGCCTGCCTCTGATGTAGCCCAATGGTTACATCAGCATTTGTTGCACATGGGGCAAAAGACAATGTGGGCTGCAGCCCGTTGGTGGGGCTTGCTGTTGACCTTTGAAGACGTGAGCCGAGCCCAGAAGGAATTCCTTGTGTGCTCTAAGAGGGACTGACACTGAGTCCTGCAGCAACATGGGACAACAGTAAGAGGGCTGATATTCCTTGGCAGGTGGCAGATAGACTACGTTGGGCCTCTGCCCATATCAGAAGGATTTCGGTACGCCATGACTTGTGTGGACACAGCTACTGGACTATTGGCTGCTTTTCCTGCACGTTGTGCAGATCAGCAAACCACCAAGAAGGGCCTAGAGCGTCTCTTTGCAGCCTATGGCTGGCTGCAGGTGATTGAGAGCGATAAAGGCACCCACTTTACTGGACATGCGTTAGAGGGATGGGTGCAGCAATTAAGAATAAAATAGAAGTTTTATGTACCATATAACCCTACCAGGGCAGGCATGATAGAGAGGTACAATGGTTTGTTGAAATCTGGCCTGAAGTCGGACACCAGTAGTCTACAGGGCTGGTCTGTTCGCTTATGGACAGTGCTACAGCATCTGAATGAGAAGCCCCGTAAAGGAGCTTTGAGCCCTGTGGATATGCTCAGACACCTTGTTGCCTCTCCTATACAACTGTATGTGCAAATCAAAGAAGAGTTATTGAAGCCAGGATATGGCCAGCAGAGCAACATCTGGCTGCCAGCCCCACTGCATTAAACCCTGGAGACAGTTGAATGGATGTGGCCCTGGACTTTCGACACATGGACGAGCGATGGCTGGCCCTTCTGAAACCTTGGGGAAAAGGCCTGAAAGCTGGCCTCGTGTGTATTCCTGGATTAACAGCAGAGTGGAACCCAAAGATCACAGTAGTCCAGGAGGTAAGAGCATCTTACAGGGAAGTTTTGTTTTATCTTTATGGCAAGTGCATGTACCTCCCGTAGCCCTATATATTGACCCATCTATAACTGCCACAGGGAGGAGGGTGAAAGTCTGGTATACTAGACCGGGACAAGATCCCATTCCTGTCACTGTCCTTTCACAGGACCACTCTCTTGCATGTATTCTACCTGATGGACAAGATTTGCCTATGCTGGTGTCATTAAAATATGTATTGCCCTTAAGGTTATTTTCTTCTATAGTCCTTGTGGCCTGGATGCGCCCCCTGGCTGCAGCTGCTGTGTGATGATTGCCCTGAACCCTCTACCTCTTCAGTTACTGCCTGCCTGTGGAATGGGTGAGCTATGGACTTAAGGGAAGGGGAACAAGTAGATTGTAAGGCGAGATCTCTGGAAGGGTGGCCTGCGGGTAAAATTGTAATATTCCAGAACATCTTGTCCCGCTTTAGTGCATCTCCATATGAACAGGCATTCCTAAGGGCAGGAGAGAAGTAGTTCATCTCCCTATCAATGGGTAATTACCTGATCTACCAAGGACTTACATGAAACTGAGAGGCTTGGGGGGAGGTCTCGCTTTGCTTTGCTGGAGCAGGAGAGAAACAACCCCAGACTGCAGTTTGTAAGCAATAAACAGGCTTCCCTTTGACTGATTTCGGTTTCAGCTAGGTATTTTGCCCCAGGATTTCCTCTCCCTGGAGTTACAGATGCTCAGAATATATGGCTCTTAGGGCCCCCACTGTCCTCCCAGGCCCCTCCGAGGCCCTAAGCCTCTGACAGGAGAGCTGGAGAGCTGGCCCTTCAGAGACTGGCTTCTTTTCACCAAGCTCTGAACCACAGGCTCTGGTGCCCCCTTTATTCTGGAGAAGCGACCTGAGGTTGCCAGGTGACAAACCCAGGACTGCCTGAGCCATGGGCTTCTGCACAGGGCCATGCTGCTGCCCTGTGCACACCCATCCCAGAGACAGGATGAGGAAAGATCTTTCCCACCTCAATAGGCAACTGCAGACTGACCTGTTCCCTGCCCAAGCCACAGCTTTCCTCTTATTTACTGTCCAGTGATTGTCATCTTAAAATACTGATGGAATCGCAGGGCAGTGAATTTTAATTTCACACTGGGCCAAAAGCTGACTGATGGGTAATAAAACAACAGTGTGACGCCCTTGCCAAGGCGGCTGATATTCATAGCACACTTAACCCCCGGGTTATGCAGTGGGGCAAACAGTTTCTGAGAAAAGCACTGAGAAAGAGGAAAACAGAGAAACTGTAAGCGTCCTGGATTAGTCACATGAGAGCCAAAAGACTAGTGAGGGGCAAAATCAGACGAGACACCAGAGGACAGGCGACTTCCAAATACTCCAGGCATCAAAGAAACAAACTGAAGACATAAGGACACCATGTCAGCCCTTCTGCTATGTCTGCTGTGTGCAAGGCACTCAGCTGAGCTCCAGGGACAAAGCAGCGCACTGCCGGGATGCCCAAAGGATCCCTGAGCCTCTGGGTGTTTCAGCCACAAAGGAAGCTAGCTGCTCAAAGGCACAGAGAGGTACACAGTGTACGGAGGGGTCAAGGGGGGCTCAGGGAGACATAAAGAACCTCTGCTTAAGAGCCCAAACCATGGAACCCCGCACCACATCTGGGCCCAAGGGCGCACTGCCGTGTGAGACCCCGCCTGCAGGAGGGGCTCTGCTGGCACTCCTCCTGGCTTCCACCGCTGACTCCACTGCTCCCTGCTGTGGGCTCAGGAGCCCCCAAACCTCTGTGCTTCAATTTCTTTATCCATAAAATGGGGTATATAATGGCACCTGCTTTCGAGTACTGTCACAGTATAAAGTACACTTTATCATACTGTTATGAGGCTTCAGTGGAGTAATTCACATAAAGAGGCTTAGAGGTACTAAATGTGGGCATTACCTCATTTACTCCCTCGAACATCCGTCTGCCCAGCCCTTGGACAGTGCATAACATACGGAAGACACTCAGCCAATAGTTACTAAATAAAAACCAGTAGTGATTATTCCTGACTGACTGATGAGCACAGGGGCCCAGCAGTGAGGCACCTGACAAAGGCAACCAGGGAAAGATGGCCCCAAGTCCTGCGACCTCTGCTGAGCAGGGCACCTCCCCACGCCGACTGAGGCCAAAGCGTGAGAGACACGACAGCGCACCCCGCTTGCCTGTTTTTCTACCAGTCATTTAAACCAATCTGCCTGCTTGAGAAGGGAGATGCACTTACTGTTTTCCGTGACATGGCTTCAAACAGCACGAAGGCTGAGTGCCAGTGTGCTGACAGCACTCCTCCGGTGTGTCTGTGAGGGGTACAGGGGCCGAGCCACACGACGCGAAGTAAGATTCTGTATAGAACTCCCTTAACCCTTTGCCTCCACTGGATTGGGTCTATTTATGTTTTGTGTGAAATTCAATACCACTCACCATTCAGACTATTCAAATTAATGCTCAGACTATCCAGAAGAAACTTCCCTGCAGCACCTGTTTTTACTCTAGGGTACACAGATCTTACCTATCACTCACATTTTCCCCATAAATTACCTTTAATTAACGACACCCTCAGATTCTCAGAGATCAATGGATCAACTACTCAAGTGGAACTTCAGCCTTCCTCAACACAGTCCAATGACTTCAGCATGCCACTGTGTGAAATCCAGTTTTACATTACTATCGGCGAAGGTTTAGAACTACACAGGCAGAGGGGTAATTAGCTCATTCGAAAAGCAAAAAACTTGGAAATTCAAGGTATGCTTCAAGCTCCCAAATTTATTTTCAGCGCAAAACGAAATTTCCTCCCAGAGTAAGAATGAGACTTTGAAAGCCAAGAGCAGAAACTCCACAGGCAGAGCTTCCCCGCCAAGTGAGCCACAATCCCAGGCTACGGAATACCACCAAGAGCTTGCTTCTCGCTACAAGGGGAAAACCTGCACTGCAGAAACATTCTGTCCACATCTCTAAATCAGCCTTAGTGAGAGCACCGACAAAGCTTTGGTTATGCTTCACTCCTGAGCGAGAAAGGGGCACTATTAGTCATGGCTCCGGGGTGACAGCCAAGGCCCAGGACTACCACCACATGCAAACCGGGACACTGTCGCCCTGTCATGAAGAGTGGGTGGGACAGGGACGGGAAGAGCAAGACTTCTGGGCAGATCTTTTGCTAATCGTTCTGATTTTGAGCCATGGAAACGTTTTATGTATTTGAAAAAAATTAAGGGAAAAATTCACACCCTAGAACTAAGAATAGACAAAAACAAATGAACCTAATTGTGTATCAAATATTGTATAATATGTTACTACACATTGCTTTAAAATCCAATATTCTAACTACGTGTTAGGATATAACTACCCTAAAAACCAAAGAATGGCAAAGAAATTCCAAAAACTCACGCAGCAGGATGGTTTTAACAATATGGTACTAGAATGTTGAAACTGTTTTAGGTATATGACAGGATAAAGAAAATAGTGCTAATATCAGAAATCAAAATTGTCAGTGTAAGACAAGAAATACAAACATAAAATAAACCAAGGGGGAAAACTAAGTTTTAATTTACAAAGGAATTATCAATATGAAATCCAAGTCTTTTTTTTTTATAAATAATGTTCGTCTAGCTCAGTCTCCTGAAAAGACCTAAAAGATGCTGACCACTCAAACAGTCCCCAGATACTGATCGCTAAGTATCATTTCCCCACTAAAAGGAACCAGGGCTCCTCAGAGGGAGCTTCAGATTGGAGGCAAGAAAGACACAAAGTGGGCCTGCAACAAATTTTTGTGCTAGAAAACAATGAGACCCTCAAAGATTAACAGGGCCTCGGCAAAGGGACACAGAAGCCAATCTGAGGGGGACAACATGAGCATCTGAGAAATGATGATGAAAACTGGTCATAACACACTGAATAAACACAAACCCACGTGTCCACAGTGATTAAGAGGGAAGGAAAGAGAAAAAGGGATGCCCTTTCCAGAAGTATCAGTTAATAAATGAAGGAGGACCAAGGGGTCACCACTCTGCAAGTTCTAAGGTAAGAACTGATTTGGGCAGGACACCAATATAGACGCTAAACCGACTAGGAAGCTTCCTAGTGACCAGGAAGGTCCCTGGGGAATGGGCTCCCTGCGGCCCCCACAGATTCCCAAGGAAGCGCAGGGAGTCAAGAGAGGCCGGCAAGCACTGCCTTAGCCCATGCATGAGCCCACTTCCTACCACAAGAAGGGACCTTTGGGAATTGGGTGCTGTCTGAAGCGATGCCAGAAACAAGTGAGGCGGGGCTGGAAGGCCAATGTGAAAGAGGCAGAACCCCTATGGAACAGGAATTACACATTAGTTACATTTTTAAATGGTCTCTAAGTGCCTGTATTATAATTTTCTAATGAATAAAAAATATGAATATAACAAGTCTTTACAGCGAACACCGTTATGCATAAAGTTCCTCCAGATAAAACCCATTTCCTCAGCAGAAGTAAAACTGCTTGGTCAGTGTGTGAACACTTTTGAGGATCTTTATACACAGGGTAAAACTGGTTCCCCAAAAGAGTTAGTTACTGAATGACTTGGTAGTAGCTTAGTGCTAAAAGTTAGCAAACAGAAGACAGGCTATGTAAGAAAGCCTCAAAATGAGACTAAAGAGCAACATGTTTACAAAGAGGTTGCAGGAAAACAATGCATCCGCGTGTGAGGAACTACCCACAGCTCAGACCAAGAAGGGGGCGTTGGGGGGGCAGAGGCCACTGGAGGCAACCCCTCCTTGGTCAACCCAGTAGGAAAATAGGGTCCAGAGCTCTCCAGTGAGCCTCAGCGGGGCCTCTGAGAGACAGAAAAGGCACATCCCACAGGAGCTGGAGCCAGCAGGACCAGGGGCATGCAAAAGAGGCAGAGCAGGTTCCTTGGTTGCTGACCACCAGACTAGGTGAAACTGCTCTGTTCACAGGAGGGACAGATGTGGGTAAAGCTGATTTGGGCCAAAGCCAAGTTTAGAGAGCCACCCAAATGGAAGCGTCCACCGTGGCACTCAGGCTGAGTATCTGAGATGGAGCAGTGAGGTGGAGGATGCGGGCGGCTGAAGTCACCATGGAAACCACCCCCAAGTCCTGCCCATACAGATGGATAGGGACAACAGCCACTGCCTCTGCAGCCACACTGCCCATGCATGTAATTTGCTCAAGCTGAAATAGAGTTCCTCCTCCTTCTATTTCTCTCTGCACAACTGAAACACTCTTGGGCTGCATAGATACATACTGACATTTTATGTATTAATACATATTGGCTATTCAGCACCTAGAACAGTGCCTGACATATAGCAGGTACTCAATAAATACACCTAAATACATTAACGCACAGGACACATTATATACATACACATAGATGTTATGTATACTGCAGTAAAATAGTGTGTGTTCTCTATATAGTATAAAAATGTATACTGTTCTCTGCTTTAAGTTAAGAGGCTTTTAAGGTTTTGTCTAAAGCACTAACTTTATAGCTCAGCCCATGCATCAGAAGTGACTACTCTAACCACAGCTTCTGCCCTGTGTCCATTCTTGCCTCCACCCCAACCCATTCTCCACACAGCATCAACATCGTCTTTTAAAAAATTCAACTCGATCACGTCAATCCCTCCCCTGCTGCCACGATGCTCCCAGGCCCTCAACAGTACTTAAAAAACAAAGCAAAGAAACCCCAATTCTTTGCCAGGCAAGGCTCTGACCCAGCCCAGCCACCAGGCCACCCTCACTTCATTCCATAGCCCCATGACCATGGCTTGAACCAAGTTCTTCCTTGCCTCTGACCTTTGCTCCTCAGTTCCAGTGCTGGAAAGGGCTCTCACAGCTGGCTCTCTCAGCCTTTGGATCTTGGCTCAAAAATGACCCCTCCCAAAGGACCTTCCTTTCTTGGTCATGGAGTGCTGCCAGGCAGCCTACCTGCCGCAGCCTTGGCTGCATCTTTCCCTTTAGCTCCTGCACCCGGTCAGGTGCATCCACAAACTGTCCTTATCTAGAAAAAGGACATGTTACTTTAGCTGTGAGGACAGAGCCCCAGTTTGCCTCCACCGCAGCCCCCAGGAGCATGGCACTTGGAACAGTATACAGTCATAGAGGGGCTCCACAAAGAGTGGATGGCTCTGTCTCACACAGAGGACTGGAGGTGTAGAAAAGGAAAAGGAGAAGGCAAGGCTGCTTTCAAAAAGATAACAAGCTGAGTGTGTGCAAAAAGGAGAAGATGCAAATGGACAAATACTACTTTGAAAAGATACATTTAACTGTTTCATGAACCAAAACCAATGGGAATAAGCATGGTCATCTCAGAGGGCTCAGGCCAACTGCTCCTATAAAAGCAGTCAGTAAGGCACACTGAGGGGTGCTGGCCAACTCATGTCCATCACTAGATCCACCCCTGGGGGGTAGCCCACTTCACGTCATTCTGAGTAGGAGGTAAACTCTCCCTACTTCACTCACCTGATCAAACCTTGCTAAGACACTAACCATTAAATTATGGTAGAGTGTCGTGCCCAACTCAGTATTATAGCAATTCTTGAGAAAAGCTTATGAATCTTTACACTAGAACTTCTCAGCTGCGGCATGTGGTTGCCAGACAACTCCGAGCGGGGGCCACCCGCAGCATCCCCGCCCAGCTGTGGCCACCAAGCCACCTCAGACACGCAGTTGTCTTCTCTGCCTCCCAGCCATGCAGCTTCGCCCTGCGCCACCTGTCATCCCCTCATCCCAGGCTCTGCTTCTATCCTCTCCCTCCAGTCCACCCAGCACACTTTCTACTGCTACCAGTTTAACCTAAAATCTCCAGTGACAAACCAACACACCTGACATAGGTAGACTTACTTTTCACTCAACTGTGATCTGAAGACCTGATTCCTTACAGTGTTCCAAGTCCTACATACACCCCTGTCTCGGGGATGCATGACTCTGCCAGAGACCTGAGCAAAATTTGGGGCCCCACCTACAAAGCAACTGAACAGATACTCTGTTCTCGGTTTTATATGGAGTTAGTTCTCTGAGCGGGGTGTCCTTTAAAAATCTCACCTGCCACTTTCAAAAAACCTGTAAAATCACTACATTCGACTTTAAGAATAAAATCTGCATTTTCAACTTTAAAATGAAATTGGAGGGAATACTAAAAGCAGTAATTTTTTAAAACACTGATTAAACTCTCTGATCAACTTATAGAATAAACATTATGTGACCCCCTCCCACACCTCCCTTAGCCTTGTGCTCTGCTGCAGCCAGCCCGTCCGCACAGAGCCTGACCAGGGCGGCTCAGGACAAGGGGGAAAGGAGAGACCAGGGCACAGTGGCTACAAGAGGAGCCGGAGGGTAGGTCCTCACCTGCCAGTGGGTGGGGTGCTGGCTCCACTGTCTTGCCATGTTTAAGTGGCTGGGCATGGGTGAACAGGGGATTCTGAGAAACAGAACAGTGGGCTCCAGCAAGGGCTAGCAGGCTCTGCCTTCTCCCACATCAAGTAACAATGACCACATACTTTCTATGACTCTTACATGTTGCTTCAGGTGGAGAGAGCACACCAATTCTTTCTTCCCACTTCTATTTGTATACATGAGTAGCTTGTAGGAGGTCAACCCACCAAGAACTAGAAAAGCTGAACACATTCTCTAAGTCTGTGTGAAGGCATCAAAGAGAAACTGAGGCAGCCACTAGTGGAGGGCCCAAGAGTTCAAACAAAAGAGAAGCCCCTGAGGTAAGTGTAATATCCAGCACCACTCTCCCTCAGGGCATGTGGCATTCTGATTTTCCTCAGGGATTTGGGCAATGCACCAAGGTGGGAAGAGAACACAGCAGGAAGCACTGGCCAGCAGAGCTCTGGACAGTCCCATGGGGCTGGGAAGCCAAAAATTTAAGTATAGGCCTGACAAGTCAGTCAAGACTTAAGAGACTAAGATTCCCAAGAAAAGGGAGGCACAGAAAATTAGCCTAACACTCTGCCAAAACTGGCTGAGAAGCTGAGCTTTCAGTAAACTCACGTGTCCAGGGGTCAGAAGAGGGGCTTCAGGATCTGCCAAGAAGGAGGAGCCCCGAGAAACCCTCCAGGCCTCCAGGTGAGCACCCTGGAGGGCTGTACTGTGAGGGGGCTGGGGAGGAGGGAGGCAGCTTAGACTGAGGATTCCAGAGACTGAACTCCAGCCTCAAGTCACTACTTGACTGAACTGAGAGGACCTGCCTCTATTCAGGGTAGATGTCAGAGAAGACTGAAGGACGACAGTGTCACCCAGAACCTCCGATTACCCTACATAATGTCCAACACTTAATTAAAACAAAACAAAACAAAACAAAACAGGTATAACAACAAACAGGACCAAGAGAAAAAAGAACAGAAATAGAAACAGACCTAGAAGTGACCCATATACTGGAGGTATCAGATGCAAACTTTAACTGCTCAAAAATACACTTGATGAAAAGAAAATCTTCAGAAAATCAGAACAGATTCTAGAACTGAAAAATAGAGCAACTGAATCCAGACGTTAACACAATCTATAGGATGACACAGCTGAAGAGAGAATCGGTGAACCTAAAGACAGGACAATAAAAGATCTAGACAGAGATCAGAGAAAAAAGCCTAGAAAATAAAGAAGGAACTGAAAAGACATGCAGGACATGGTAGACAGGTCTAATGTACATATAAATGGGGACCCTCAAGGTGGAGTTAGGACAGAATGGGGAATAAGAAATGGCTATAGAGATAACGCTCAAAGCTTCTCCAAAACTGAGTAAAGAATCAAGCCACTGACTGACTCAACAAAGAAAAACTACATGTTGGGTATCAGTGGTTTTGCTTATGCTTAAGGCAAGAAGAAAATATTAAAAGTAGCCAGAGGAAAAAGGTACTACTGCCTTCAATGAGACAACAATAACACTGAGAGGTGGCTCTTCAAGAAAAAGGAAGCCAGAGACAATGGGTTGGCATCTATGAAATACTGAAAGAAAACAGCCATCTGCCTAGAATGCTATACCCAACAGAAACACCCTTTAAAAGTGAAAGCAAATGAAGACTTTTAGACAAACAAAAATGAAACAACTCATCACTCACAGACAGAAGCTAAAGAAATATTAAAGCAGTTCTTCAGAGAAAATAAAAGTAATTTATAAAAGAAACAGGAAAAACAAGGAATGAAGAGCAGCAAAAAGGATAACCATGAAGATAAATCTAGTAAGTATTAATAGTACAAAACAATGATGACAGTGCCAAAAATTTATCTAAAATTTAAAAGTATGCTAACAATGACACAAAAAGTGGGAGAGAGTTTGATGCAGTTCATATGTCAGAGGACACAGTATTAGTATTTGTCAGGGAATTAGTAGAAGTACTGAATTAGGCTTGAATTTAAAATGCACACTGTATCTAGGAATATACATATATCCAACAACCTAATATAGAAATAATTAACAATTTTATACTTCTAAAAGGAGGTCAAAAGGAAGGGAAAAAGAACACAGAATAGGTGGTACAAGTAGAAAACAAACAGTAACATGGTACCTATAAACCAAAATATCAGCAATTACAATTAAATGGAGCTAATACTCTAATTAAAAGATAAAGATTATCAAACTGATTACAATAAAACTTACCATATATATTCACAGAGGCATACCTTAACATACAAGATCACAGGTCACAGTAAAAGATACACAGTAAAAGAAAACTGATGTGGCAAATACCACTACCAAATAAAGGAGTCTCGAAAGTAAGACACATTACTAGAGATAAAGAGGAACATTTCATGACAAAAGTTAAATCTATCAGGAAGAATTCTAAACTAAATAACCCAATCTCAAATACATAAAAATTGATAGAAATAGAAAAGGAGAAATAACAAATCCATAATCATAGTGGGAGACTTTCAAGATACATCTCTCAATAACTGACAGAACAAAGAGCCAAAAATAATAAGGGTGTAGAACTGGGCTCCAATATATAGTCACATGTAGCTCTTAAGTGCTTGAAATGTGGCTACTTCAAATTGAGATGTGTTGCAAGTATAAAATACACACCACATTTTAAAGAGTTAATATGATAAAAATAATGTAAAGTATTACACTCGCTTTTTCATGTTTATTACATATTGAAATGATATTTTGGATATTTGTGTTAAATAAAATATATTATTAAAGTTAACTTCACTTATTTCTTTTAGCTTTATTTGATGTGACTACTAGAAACTGAATTACATGATTAACAAACTTGATCTAAGTGATATACATAGAAGACTGCATTCCCATCAATACACAGTATTTTCAAGTGCCCAAGGAACATTTAACAAAAATGAATACATGCTGGGCCATTTGGAAAGCTCAACTCATTTCAAAGGATTGAAATAATGCAGGGTGTGGTTAGGGACTGAGATAGATGGACAGTTTATGTCCTCTCCCCCCACCCCTAGTTCATCACCTCCAACATGACTGTATTAGCAGGTGGGGACTTTAGGAGATGAATCAGTCAGGAGTGGAGAAAGCTCCCTCACTCCTTCCCCCATGGGAGGACAGTGAGAATATGGCATCTATGAGCCAGGAAGCAGGCCCTCACCAGACATCGAATCTGCTGGCATCTAGGTCTTGACTACCAAGCCTCCAGAATGTTAAGAAATAATTTTCTGTTGTTTATAAGCCACATAATCTATGGTATTTTATTACAGCAGCCCAAAAAGACTAAAACAAGTATCTTCATGGGATTAAGCTAGAAACCAACAAAAAAATAACTAGAAAATCTCCCCAACATTGGGAAAATAAGTGATATACTTCTAAAAAACTTTATGAATACAAGAAAGATACCAAAATAAAAATAAGAAAATGATTTTTCATAAGAGATCATGAAATTTGGCTTATCAAAACTTGTAGGATGCAGCTAAAGGTGTGCTTAAAGGGAAACTTACAGTCTCAAAAACATATACTGGAAAGAAGAAAAGCAAAAAAGTCAATTTAGCATCTATCTCAAGAACAGGAAAAAAAGAACTGCAAACAAAATACAAAGCAAATGGAAGAAATGAAGAGCAGAAATTAATGAAATAGAAAACAAATATTAAATAGAAAAAAATTAATAAAGCCAAAACGTGGTTCTTTGAAAGGACTAATAAAATTGATAACCTCTAGCAAGACTGATTTTGAAAAGGAGACAAAGCACAAATTACCAGTATCAAGAATTTTTAAAATGGGATATTACAACAGATTCTGTAGATAATAAGGAGATTATGAATCACTTTACACTTATTAATCGCAAAATATGGGTGAACTGAACAAATTCCTGGGGTGGGAGGGGAATGCCTACCTAGAGAGACACAAGAAGACATAGATCAGGAAAATCCTATTTCCACATAAAGAAATTAATCTGAAATAAATAGCTTTCTCACAAAGAAAACCTTCACAAGCTGGTTTTGCTAATCAGTTCTTCCAAACATCTAAGGAAGAAAACACCAGTCTTACAGGAACTCTTTTTGGAATAAACAAGGAACACTTTCTACCTTGTTTTATGAGACCAGAAAATTTTGATACCAAAACCCAGCAAGGACAATATAAGAAAGTAAAATTACAGACCAGTCTCTCTCATAAATACAAATGCAATAATCCTAAGCAAAATATTTTATTTGTTAATGAAAGGAGCATACACTGAATCAGGCTGGGATTATCCTAGAATTGGAAATTTAAAAAAAAGTTAAATTATCACATAAAAATGATTGCCTCAAAAGAGCAGAAAACACATTTGAGAAAATTTAACATAATAATCCATGATTTAAGAAACTTAGAAACTAAGAACAGAGGAGAAATTTTATATTTTGATAAAAAATATCTACAAAAATCTTCATCAAATATATGTAATGGCGAAATACTGAAAACTTTCCCTCTGCTATCAGGAACAAGACATGGATACCTATTCTTATCACTTATATTCAGTACTATGCTGGAGATCCTAGCCAGTACAGCAAGGCAAGAAAAACAAAAATAGTTACAGCACTTGGAAAGGAAAAAAAGAAACTGTCATTTCCAGACATAACTGTGGATATATAATTACAGACCTAAATGGGAAAGATAAAACAATCAATCTTTTACAGGATAGTATCTTTATGAATTTCATGACATCTTTCAATGAGCACAAAGAGCATTAAATATTACTGAGAAAGATTCAACTGCAGGAGGGGATTAAAGATGGCGGCATGAGACATGAGACAAGAGACCTCCTCCTAAAGCCACATATAATACAAAAATATAATTAATACAACTAATCCTGAAAGAGCAACAGGAAAGAAGGTTGTGCCAGACTGCATACACCTGGAGGAAAGAACAGAGCTCATGGAACAGGGTAACGTACCAAAGCCATGACCCGGCGGGACCCAAGCCCTTCCCCCACCCCAGCTCACAGGAAGGAGGAAGAGAAATGGAGTGGGGAGGGAGTGGAGGCCTGGGACTGCTCAACACCTAGCCCTGGAGATCTGCTCTGGGAGCATGAACCTACACTGCATGGTGCTCTGTTGATTAGTGGGGTTGGAAAACTAAGACAGGCAGAATACCTGGAGAGACTGAGATTCCAGCTGCTTGTGGAAAACAGGGATCCAAACCGGGCTGATCTGGGCGGGCAGTCTGAGAGACTTCCTAAAAGCTAGAGGGCTGCTAAAGGGGCAAGGATTGCACAGAGCTTACTGTTCAGGAGAAAGGACAGGTAAACAAAATTGTCCAGATGCACTCTGTCCAGCAGGCTGGGAACTTAAACGATCTTCAGGTGCTTCATCCCCCTGGATGGCTACACAGCTCCATGGCCCCCCACCATGATACACAGCCTACTGCACCTTCTTCCCAGCCAGCCTGCACCCGGCTCGCAAACTGGCAAACCCTGCCCTGGCGTCAGACCAGCCAGAGGGAAGCCCCACCGACAGCAGTGACAAACGTAAAATATAGAGGCTTACACCTGTGTGTTTGGCCCACTATTCTGGCAGTGGAGACAGGCATAGCAGCCGGGAAGCAGGAAACAGCTCTTTCCTCCCCACGGGCACCAGCACCACTCCCCTGCAATCCCCGAACCAGGTGCTTAGCAGCTCCAGAGAGTAGAGCTTCTGGGCACTAGAGGGCGCCATATACAAATGTGAAATGTCAGAGGAACCTGGTTCAAAGCAAAATCTCAACAACACCAGAAAAAAGGTTCGAGTGAGACTGAACTAATCAATCTTCCTGAAAGAGATTTCAAAATAAAAATCATAAACATGCTCTGGGAGGTACAGAAAAATATTCAAGAACTCAGGAACGAATTTAGGACAGAGATCCAATCGCTGAGGAACACAGTGGAGGGTATTAAAAACAGATTAGATACAGTAGAGGAGATGATAAATGAAATAGAAATTAGAGAAGAGGAATACAAAGAAGCTGAGGCACAGAGAGAAAAAAGGATCTCTAGGAATGAAAGAATACTGAGAGAACTGTGTGACCAATCCAAATGGAACAATATTTGCATTATAGGGGTACCAGAAGAAGAAGAAGAAAGAGAAAAAGGGATAGAAAGTGTCTTTGAGGAAGTAATTGCTGAAAACTTCCCCAATCTGGGGAAGGAGATAATCTCTCAGGCCATAGAGGTGCACAGATCTCCCATAGAGGGAACCAAGAAGGACAACATCAACACATATAATAATTAAAATGGCAAAGATCAAGGATAAGGACAGACTATTAAAAGCAGCCAGGGAGGAAAAAAGATTACATACAAAGGAAAGCCCGTCAGGCTATAATCACACTTCTCAGCAGAAACCTTACAGGCCAGAAGGGAGTGGCATGATATATTTAATAAAATAAAGAGAAGGGCCTTGAACCAAGATTATGTTATCCAGCAAGATTATCATTAAAATTTGAAGGATAAATAATTTGCAGATAAGCAAAAGTTGAGAGAATTTAACTCCCACAAATCATCGCTACAGTGTATTTTGGAGAGACTGCTATAGATGGAAGTGTTCCTAAGGTTAAATAGCTGTCACCAGAAGTAATAAAAAGGGATAGACAAAGAACAGAATATGATACCTAATATATAAAGAATGGAGGAGGAAGAAAAGGAGGGGAAAAAAACCTTTAGATTGTGTTTGCAATAGCATACTGAGTTAAGTTAGACTGTTAGATAGTAAGGAAGTTACCCTTGAACCTTTGGTATCCATGAATCTAAAGCCTGCAATGGCAGTAAGTACATACCTATCAATAATCACCCTAAATGTAAACGGTCTGAATGCACCAATCAAAAGACACAGAGGCACTGAATGGATAAAAAACAAGACCCAACTATATGCTGCCTACAAGAGACTCACTTCAAACCCAAAGACATACACATGCTAAAAGTGAAGGGATGTAAAAAGACATTTCATGTAACTAATAAGGAGAAAAAAGCAGGTGTTGCAGGACTTGTATCACACAAAATAGACTTCAAAATGCACAAGAGACAAATAAGGATATTACATAATGATAAAGGGGTCAATCCAACAAGAAGACACAATCATTATAAATATCTATGCACCCAACAGAGGAGCACCTACATATGTGAAACAAATACTAACAGAATTAAAAGGGGAAATAGAATAAAATGCATTCATTCTAGGAGACTTCAACAGTCAACTCACTCCAAAGGACAGATCAACCAGACAGAAAATACGTAAGGAAACAGAAGCACTGAACAACACATTAGAACAGATGGACCTAACAGACATCTACAGAACTCTACACTCAAAAGCAGCAGAATACACATTCTTCTCAAGTGCACATGGAACATTTTCAATAGGTCATATCCTAGGCCAAAAAAAGTGCCTCAGTAAATTTAAAAAGATTGAAATTGTACCAACCAGTTTCTCAGACCACAAAGGTATGAAACTAGAAATAAATTAAGCAAAGAAAATGAAAAAGCCAACAAACACATGGAGGCTTAACAACATGCTCCTAAATAACCAATGGATCAATGGCCAAATAAAAAGAGATCAAGCAATATATGGAGACAAATGACAACAGTAATTCTACACCACCAAATCTGTGGGACACAGCAAAGTCCGTGCTAAGAGGAAAGTATATTACAATACAGGCCCACCTCAGGAAAGAAGAACAATCCCAAATGAACAGCCTAACTCACAATTAACTAAACTAGAAAAAGAACAACAAATGAGGCCCAAAGTCAGTAGAAGGAGGGACATAATAAAGATTAGAGCAGAAATAAATAAAATCGAGAAGAATAAAAAAATAGAAATAATGAAAGCAGGAGCTGGTTCTTTGAGAAAATAAACAAAATAGATAAACCCCTAGCCAGACTAATCAAGAAAAAAAGAGCGACTACACATATAAACAGAATCAGAAATGAGGAAGGAAAAATCACTGTGGACACCACAGAAATACAAAGAATTATGGGAGAATACTATGAAAAAATTTTGCTAATAAACTGGATAACCTAGAAGAAATGGACAACTTTCTAGAAAAATACAACCTTCCATGGCTGACCCAAAAAGAAACAGAAAATCTGAACAGACCAATTACCAGCAACGAAACTGAACTGGTAATCAGAAAACTACCCAAGAATAAAACCCCTGTAACAGATAGCTTCACTGCTGAATTTTATCAAACATTTAGTGAAGACTTAATACCCAACCTCCTTAAAGTTTTCCAAAAAGTAGCAGAGGGAATACTTCCAAACTCATTCTGTGAGGCCAGCATCACCCTAATACCAAAACCAGACAAAGACACCACAAAAAAAATTACAGACCAATATCCCTGATGAACACAGATGTAAAAATACTCAACAAAATATTAGCAAACCGAATTCAAAAATACAACCAAGAGATCATCCATCATGATCAAGTGGGATTCATCCCAGGGATGCAAGGAGGGTACAACATTTGAAAATCCATCAACATCATCCACCACATCAACAAAAAGAAGGACAAAAACCACATGATCATCTCCACAGATGCTGAAAAATCATTTGACAAAAATCAACATCTTCATGATAAAAAATCTAAAAAAAATAGGTATAGAAAGCAAGTACCTCAACATAATAAAGGCCATATATGACAAACCAACAGCCAACATTATACTTAACAGTGAGAAGCTGAAAGCTTTTCCTTTAAGATCAGGAACAAGACAAGGATGCCCATTCTCCCCACTTCTATTCAACATTGTGCTGGAGGTCATAGCCACAGTAATCAGACAACACAGAGAAATAAAAGGCATCCAGATTGGCAAGGAAGAAGTTAAACTGTTCCTGTTTGCAGGTGACATGATACTGTATATAAAAAACCCTAAAGAATCAACTCCAAAACTATTAGATCTAATATCTGCATTCAGCAAAGTTGTGGGATACAAAATTAATAAACAGAAATCTGTTGCATTCCTATACACTAACGATGAACTAGCAGAAAGAGAAATCAGGAAAACAATTCCATTCACAATTGCATCAAAAAGAATAAAATACCTAGGAATAAACCTAACCAAGGAAGTGAAAGGCTTACACTCTGAAACTACAAGACACTCATGAGAGAAATTAAAGAAGATACCAATAAATGGAAACACATCCTGTGCTCATGGATAGGAAGAATAAATGTCAAAATGGCCATCCTGCCTAAAGCAATCTATAGATTCAATGTAAATCCTATCAAAACACCAACAGCATTCCTCAATGAACTAGAGAAAATCGTTCTAAAATTCATATGAAACCACAGAAGACCCCGAATAGCTAAAGCAATCCTGAGAAGGAAGACTAAAGCTAGGGGCATTATGCTCCACAACTTCAAGCTCTACAACAAAGCCACAGTAATCAAGACAATTTGGTACTGGCACAAGAACAGAACCATAGGCCAATGGAACAGACTAGAGAGCCCATATATAACCCAAGCGTATATGGTCAATTAATATATAATAAAGGAGCCATGGACATAAAATGGGAAATGACGGCCTCTTCAACAGCTGGTGTTGGCAAAACTGGACAGCTACATGCAAGAGAATGAAGCTGGATTATTGTTTAACTCCACACACAAAAGTAAACTTGAAATGGATCAAAGACCTGAATGTAAGTCATGAAACCATAAAACTTAGAAGACACATAGGCAAAAATCTCCTGAATATAAACATGAGCAACGTCTTTCTGAATGCACCTCCTCGGGCAAGGGAAACAAAAGCAAAAATGAACACATGGAACTACATCAGACTAAAAAGCTTCTGTACAGCAAAGGACACCATCAACAGAACAAAAAGGCATCCTACACTATGGGAGAATATATTTGTAAACGACATATCCAACAAGGGGTTAACATCCAAAATATATAAAGAACTCACATGTCTCAATACCCAAAAGGCAAATAACCCGATTAAAAAAACGGGCGGAGGATATGAACAGAGAATTCTCCAAAGAAGAAATTCAGATGGCTGACAGGCACATGAAAAGATGCTCCACATCACTAATTATCAGGGAAATGCAAATAAAAATCACAATGAGATATCATCTCATACCAGTTAGGATGGCCAGCATTAAAAAGACTAAGAACAACAAATGCTGGGGAGGATGTGGAGAAAGGGGAACCCTCCTACACTGCTGGTGGGAATGTAAGCTAGTTCAACCACTGTGGAAAGCAATATGGAGGTTCCTCAAAAAACTAAAAATAGAAATGCCATTTGAACCGGGAATCCCACTCCTTGGAATTTACCCAAAGAATACAACTTCTCAGATTCAAAAAGACATAGGCACCCCTTTGTTTATTGCAGCACTTTTTACAATAGCCAAGATATGGAAGCAACCTAAGTTTCCATCAGTAGATGAATAGGTAAAGAAGATGTGGTACATATACACAATGGAATACTATTCAACCATAAGAAACAACTCCTACCATTTGCAACAACATGGATGGAGCTGGAGGATATTATGCTCAGTGAAATAAGCCAGGTGGAGAAAGACAACTACCAAATGATTTCCCTCATTTGTGGAGTATAACAATGAAGCAAAACTGAAGGAACAAAACAGCAACAGACTAACAACACTCCACGAAGGGACTACCAGTTATGAAAGGGGAGGGGCAGGGAGGGCAGGTGGGGAGGGAGGGAGAAGGGGACTGAGGGGTATTATGATTGGCAGACATGGTGTGGGGGGTCACAGGGAAGACAGTGTAGCACAGAGAAGGGAAATACTGTAGTGAATCTGTGGCATCTTACTATACTGTTGGGCAGTAACTGCAATGGGGTATGGCGGGGACACGATAATATGGGTGAATGTAGTAATCACATTGTTTTTTCATGTGAAATTTTCATAAGAGTGTATATCAATAATACCTTAATAAAAAAAACAAATAAATAAAGGGGAGAAAAAAAAAAGGATTCAATTGCACTAATGAAAATTTCTGCTTATCAAAAGACACCACTGAGTGAAAAGGCTGTAAGAATGTAAAAGAACACCTGCCATAAGTATATACTCTCAAATACGTATATAAAAAGAGGTGCAAATCACTATTTGCAGATGACAAGATATTCTACATAAAAAACCCTAAAGACAGACATAATAAATATTAGAGAAGAAATAAATAAAATTGAGAAGAATAAAACAATAGAAAAAATCAATGCAACCAAGAGCTGCATTCAGCAAACAAAATGGATAAACCCCTAGCCAGACTTATTAAGAAAAAAGAGAATCTACACACATAAACAGAATCAGAAATGAGAAAGGAAAAATCATGACAGACCCCACAGAAATACAAAGAATTATTAGAGAATATTATTAAAATCCATATGCTAAGAAGCTGGAAAACCTAGAAGAAACGGACTTCTTAGAAAAATACAACCTTCCAAGATTGACCAACCAAGAAACAGAAAACCTAAACAGACCTATAGCAACAAAATTGAACTGGTAATCAGAAAACTACCCAAGAACAAAACCCCCGGGCCAGATGGATACACCTCTGAGTTTTATCAGACAAATTGAGAAGAAATACATCAAGAGGATCATACACCATGATCACGTGGGATTCATCTCAGGGATGCAAGGATGGTACAACATTCAAAATCCATCAACATCATCCACCACATCAACAAAAAGAACAAAAACCACATGATCATCTCCATAGAAGCTGAAAAACCATTTTACAAAATTCAACATCCATTCATGATAAAAACTCTCAACAAAATGGGTATAGAGGGCAAGTACCTCAACATCATAAACGCCATATATGACAAACCCACAGCCAACATCATACTTAACAGCGAGAAGCTGAAAGCTTTTCATCTAAGATAGGGAACAAGACAGGGATGCCCACTCTCCCCACTGTTATTCAACATAGTACTGGAGGTCCTAGCCACGGCAATCAGACAAAACAAAGAAATACAAGGTATCCAGATTGGAAAAGAAGAAGTCAAATTGTCACTGTTTGCAGATGACATGATATTGTACATAAGAAACCCTAAAGACTCCACTCCAAAACTACTAGAACTAATATCTGAATTCAGCAAAGTTGCAGGATACAAAATTAATACACAGAAATCTGTTGCTTTCCTATACACTAACGATGAACTAACAGAAAGAGAAATCAGGAAAAAATTCCATTCACAATTGCATCAAAAAGAATAAAATACCTAGGAATAAACCTAATGAAGGGAGTGAAAGACCTATACCCTGAAAACGACAAGGCACTCCTGAGAGACATTAAAGAGGACACTAACAAATGGAAATTCATCCCATGCTCTTAGCTAGGAAGAATAATATTGTCAAAATGGCTATACTACCTAAAGCAATCTACAGATTCAATGCAATCCCTATCAAAATACCAACAGTGTTCTTCAATGATCTGGAACAAATAGTTCTAAAATTCATATGGAACCACAAAAGACCCTGAATAGCCAAAGCAATCCTGAGAAGGAAGAATAAAACAGGGGGAATTACACTCCCAGACTTCAAGCTCTACTACGAAGCTACAGTAGTCAAAACAATTTGGTATTGGCACAAAAACAGACCCACAGACCAGTGGAACAGAATAGAAAGTCCAGACATTAACCCAAACATATACGGTCAATTAATATATGAAAAAGGAGCCTTGGATATACAATGGGGAAATGACAGCCTCTTCAACAGCTGGTGTTGGCAAAACTGGACAGCTACATGTAAGAGAATGAAACTGGATTACTGTCTAACCCCATACACAAAAGTAAACTCAAAATGGATCAAAGACCTGAATGTAAGTTATGAAACCGTAAAACTCTTAGAAAAAACAGGCAAAAATCTCCTGGACATAAACATGAGCAACTTCTTCATGAACATATCTCCCAGGCAAGGGAAACAAAAGCAAAAATGAACAAGTGGGACTATATCAAGCTGAAAAGCTTCCGTACAGCAAAGGACACCATCAGTAGATCAAAAAGACACCCTACAGTAGGGGAGAATATATTCATAAATGACATATCCGATAAGGGGTTGACATCCAAAATATATAAAGAACTCACACACCTCAACAAACAAAAAGCAAATAGTCAAATTAAAAAATGGGCAGAGGATATGAATAGACACTTCTCCAAAGAAGAAATTCAGATGGCCAACAGGCACATGAAAAGATGCTCCACATCGCTAATCATCAGAGAAATGCAAATTAAAACCACAATGAGATATCACCTCCCACCAGTAAGGATGGCCAACATCCAAAACACAAACAACAACAAATGATGGCGAGGATGTGGAGAAAGGGGAACCCTCCTACACTGCTGGTGGGAATGCAAATTAGTTCAACCATTGTGGAAAGCAGTATGGAGGTTCCTCAAAAAACTCAAAATAGAAATACCATTTGACCCAGGAATTTACCCTAAGAATGCAGCAGCCCAGTTTGAAAAAGACAGATGCACCCCTATGTTTATCGCAGCACTACTTACAATAGCCAGGAAATGGAAGCAACCTAAGTTTCCATCAGTAGATGAATGGATTAAGAAGATGTGGTACATATACACAATGGAATATTATTCAGCCATAAGAAGAAAACAAATCCTACCATTTGCAACAACATGGATGGAGCTAGAGGGTATTATGCTCAGTGAAATAAGCCAGGCGGAATAAGACAAGTACCAAATGATTTCACTCATTTGTGGAGTATAACAACAAAGAAAAATCTGAAGGAACAAAACAGCAGCAGACTCACAGAAACCAGGAATGAACTAACAGTTACCAAAGGGAAAGGAACTGAGGAGGATGAGTGGGAAGGGAGGGACAAGGGGGAAAAAGGGGCATTACAATTAGCAGACATAATGTAGGGGGGGGCACGGGGAGGGCTGTACAACTCAGAGAAGACAAGTAGTAATTCTATAGCATCTTACTACGCTGATGGATAGTGACTGTAATGGGGTATGTGGTGGGGACTTGATGATGTGGGGAGTCTAGTAACCATGATGTTGCACATGTAATTGTGGATTAATGATACCAAAATTAAAAATTAAAAAAAAAAGAGGTGCAAATCAGTAAGAAATAAAACAGAGAAAATTGAAAAATAGGCAAGAGACAATCACTCCACAGAAGAATATATCCAAATAGCCAATAAACACATGCAGGACAGCTCTGCCTCTGTGTGATTTCTGGTCATCAGGGAGTGGCAAGTTCATGTCATCTGGCGCTACCACCCAACACTCACCAACAAGGCAGCTAAAATCTAGAACTGGCAATGCGGAGTGTTAGAGAACTGACTGCTCACACACTGTTGGTGGCAGCCAGGCTGTCGTGACCACCACTTGGGCGGCGTCTACTAGGGCTGAACCGAGGCACACTCCATTCCCCTGTAATGCCATCCTTCATGTACACCAAACAGAAATGTATGCTTCTCTGTACCAAAAAACCAGCAAGAATATTTAGAGTAGCACTTGTAACAACTAGAAACAAGCCGGATACTCATGAACAGCAGAAAGAACAAATTATGGCCCGTGCACACAGGGTACCAGACAGCAGAGAATGAGCAAAGCCACATGGGGCAACTGGGTGGGTCTCACACAGGCGATGCTGAACAAGAGAATCATGGAACAACATACACACATCACTTCATTTCATTTATATAAAGTCAAGAACATGTCAAAGTGCTCAATGGCAGAAAGTCAAGACCATGATTAGCTCTGGAGGACAACTGCTGGGAGTGGGGAGGAGAGGGCCTCTGTGAAGCCTGGTAATGTTCTATTTCTTCATCTAGGTAGTAGCTACGTGTGTTCACTTTGTGCAAAATTCACGGAGATATACATTTAAGATGTGTGAGTTTTTCTGATGTATTTTTTAAAGTATATTATTACTTGCCTACATAATATACCAGGGTAGAAATGCATTTACTTTACTCCTGTGCCTATCCAGTTGCAGTTATCCACAAAGCAAGACAAATGGGAAGGGTCCAGAAAAGTGTGCTTAATGCTCCTGTGTTTCTGAAATGCTGGGACTCCAGTGCTCAGGTGGTGAGGTGAACCATGACAGCATTATATTCTCCACTCAACGAGGCATTTCCAGGCTACAACACCAAGCAGTGGCTAGAAACAAATCATTGAGCAACTGTTTCACCCCAGTGGCCTGACAACCGCCACTACACAAGACTGCACTGTACAAAACTCCTGTCCCTTCCCTGTTCTGTACCTCACGCTCATGCTTTCAAAAAATACACTTTGGCATATCTCAAATTACACTAAAACATTACCGTTACCCAAATAAACAAACACTGGGAAGATTTACAAATAGCAGGAAACCCTGGCCAAATATAAGTTGGCCGATCCTTCCTTTTAAACTTGTGGTAATAAAATCTGACCTAAACAAACTTGGTACTTTTGTAAGATATGAATGAGAAAAAACCTTAATGATTCTCTAATGCAACAAAAAAGGAACATTATAGCAGTAATGTCAAATTATTGTTGCTAAGAAAGAAATCCAAACGTTTAGCTCATCAATCTTTCAGGAGAACTGACTAAAGCCAACAACCACATTAAGGGTAGTAATTATTCATTCACTAATTTACCACTGCAGCCCCATCATGAGGGTACAAGTGTATGCTTATTCAGGTCTACCTGGAAGCATCATAAAGGCACCTATTATGAATAAGTAAAATGGCCCCCAGACAGCTCATAAACACAAAGTAACCCATGGACTCCCACTATGCTCTGGGCCACTTACCTTACTGTTTTCTAGCTAACACTTTCTCCTTCGCCATCATTAAATCCTCACTCAGCTCCATAAAAAAGGCTTTGCAACAGTGGTCCAAATGTAATATACTTAGATTAACAATTTCAGTGCGATTCCAAAACTTACCATTCTCATCTGCTAAGGAGAAAGTCCCAAAGGAATCACACTCCAACCTTACATCCCCTAAAACAAATCTGATTGACAAAACACAGGTGTTCTGCTGAAGGTGAACTATAAAAATATTTTTCCTGTGCAAGCAATCCTATTTGTCCATTAAACTTTGTTGGGAAATTGGAAATACATGATATAATCCATGGGAAATACATGGTCAGCAAGAAATGGCTTAAGGCAGCAGACAGAAGGCAGCACATGGTTTGTTTGCTGCAGAGACCTTTTCAAACACTTTGGAGCCCTACCCCAAATCCAAGCAGTTCCTTCTGCTGTCCAGAAGAAAGTGACAAGAGTTCTGGGGTGTTTTCACATGACTTTAGAATACCACACTATGTTGTCCCAAAGAAGTTTAATCCTCAGGAACCAGAATCACTATTTCACACATGGTTATGCAAAACACTCATCTAGAATACTAACACCATAGAAAAACACTTAATGGGAAAAAGAAAACCACTAGAGTTTCAGGTGAAAAGCATCCATACCTGAGGAAGGGCAGTACTGAGCTGCCTCTGCAGGGAGTCTCTCTCATGACCAACCTCGTGTAACTTCCCCTGGGTCAATGCCAGCGTTTCTTGGGTCTCTCTCAGCGTGTCAAGAAGACGGTCCCTCTCTTCCAGCATGGAGACCATCAACTGCTCAAAATGTGAATCTGCATCTGGCTGTGAAGGAGAGCCAGACCCATGGCTCCCGCTTCCTCCTGAGGGGCCTTCTGCTTCACTGATGGTGGGCATCACCTCGCACATCATCTTGAAATAAAAGACCCAGACTATAATCATTAAGTGCAAAATAAAGGCTTCCACAAACCTGCAACTTTATAGCTATGTGTAGCCAATAAATGAAAGGCTGACAGGCTCACTATCCTTAGATCTGTTATGCTCTGTATATAAATTAGTTGGGAAAACATACACAGGCAAATCCGAAGTGCAGGAACACACCAGATGAAGACACTAACACAGCCAGTATTCCAGTGAAGGGATCAAGGCCAAAGACGACTACCCCTCACATCAAGAGCAAACTTTGTGGTATTTTGTTTGTAAGGCTGTACTTTCTAGTTTTTTAAAACAAGTGTGCTTCTGTAACCTTTTTTAAATTTCTTTGATTTCCCAGTGGGGGAGAGAAAGTCAAAACACATGCCACACAATCATTTTTCAGGAAAAACACAGAAGGAGCATACAACCAGTAAAGCTGACAAGTATCCATCAAGCATCTTACAGGAATGTGTGCAGTCAGCTCCAGAGAAGGACTGACGGCTCCCCGAATTCTTGGGCTGGATTTGGTGAGCGCTAATAGGAACTGGATTCGTTAAAGGCGGGGAGAGGTGCTTTCCAATGCCTGCAATGGATGGTCTGTCAACTAACTTACGTAAGTTAGTAGCCAGAAAAATAAAACGACTCCACAATGGAAATACAGCAGGTCCACAAAGCGGCGGACAGCGAGGAAGTAAAAGTGAAAGGTGAGATTAAGAGACGCTATTAAGTGTCTCAAATAAAATTACGGGGCGAGGGAAGGGGGGCCGGTTGCTGAGACTGCCGGCGGTATTCCGGGCACGACAGGCCCCCGGGAAGGAGATGTTTCAGGCCGTGCACCTGACGGCGAGAGGGACCTGCCCGCACCGCACAGCCCCCTGCGCTGTAGAGCCCCGGGGTGCTGAGAACCACTGACATCGGGGCTCGGCCGAGCCGGGGCTTCCCACAGTCACGGGTCCTCGACTGCGCGCTGGTCCCCGGGGAAGGTGGTCAGCGGGGTGGGCGGCGCGCGGCCCCCAGAGCCCGTCCCTCAGGGGTCCCGCCGGGGGTCGCTCGCACCAGGCCCGGGGCCGCGGGCCTCGTCCCCCGGGCCCCGGAGCGCACCCTTCCCCGGGGCTGGCAGACGTCGGTCGCGCAGCCGCCGCGGGGAGGGGTCCGGCGCCCGGGACCTCGGCCCCGCTCCGCCCCGAGCCTGCCTCAGTCTCCCGCTCCTTTACCTTGCTCGCCGGCGGGAGCGGCGGGGAGGCTCCGCCGCGGCTCGCGGACGGCGGCTCGCTCCGGGCGACTAAGGCAGCCCGCGCCCGCGCCGGGCCCGCAGCCCCAGTCACTAACGCCGGCCCGCGGCCGGACACTGGCTGAGTGCAAGACGAGCGGGCCCGGCTGCGCGTCGCCGGCGTCAACGTGCCTGACGTCGGACGCGTCGGCGCAGCGTCAGCGCCGGGCGCCGAGGCGGCCGAGTGCGCAAGCGCCGCCTCCACAGTGGGGTGGGCTGTTCCACCAGGGCTCCGATTAGTTGGAAGCGACCCGGGCCCCGCCTCTTTCCCCACCCACCTGGGGGTTCGCGGGGACCCCGCCGCCTCTCAGGGCTGTCCGCGCGTCCCCGTCCCAGCCTCCTCCGCACACGTCAGGACTGCCTCGAGGTATCCACTTGCAGCGCGGGAGCATCGATGGTTGGTAGCGCGGGTCTCCGGTGAGCCAGACCCTGCCTAACGTGCCGCGCACATCTCACTGGAGGGCGCGCCCGGGCGCAGGTCACCTGCCCGCAGCTGCTCCAACTCCGGGTCGCCTCAGAGCGCTCCCGACAGGACTCCAGGGCGCGTTTCCCACGCAAGACCCTGCTGCGTCTGGCGCGCTGTGGAGACATCACGCTCAGGAGCCCCCAACCGATACTGTTCCCGGTGGCGGGACTCGGCACCGAGGGCGAGGCGTCTGCGGGGCGGGAGCATGACACAGCCCCACCCCAAGGCTGCTCTAGGGAACAGAATCCAGTGGTGGTCATTTTTATCCTTCAAGATGAGACATATTTATTCTAATCCTTATTCATATTTGACCTTTACTCAAACTTTAAAAAACACCTGCTGTGTGCCAATTCCTGTATCTGCAGATACAGAGTAATAAAGAGATTTAAAATTTTAATAAATTAAAGCCGATGCCCCTCCTTAAGGATTTGACTCCGGGAGCACAAACTCTTCACAAACTAAAATGTCAGGGCACTGTTGCCAAGCGCCCGGGAACTAAGTCTAATTAAAGGTTGCCTGGGGGGCAGTGAATCTTTCTAAGGTGGATTCCTTGATTCCCTGTTGTAAGCTTACCAAGAACAAGTGCTACCTCTGATTGGCTTTCTTACCTTCCAGGACCACACCATCTCTTCCATTCATGGATTTATTCATTCAATGAATGTTAACTGAGTAACTTCTCATGAATGTGAATTTGCACACCTGACCCAGGATCTGGGACAGAGGAAAATTTCCAGCTGTCCTCAAGTGTGCCAGCTTAATTCATCCAGCTCATATCTGCACCATGCTCATAAAGTACCTTCTAAGAAATAGGCACAATCCCAAAATTTAGTTCGATAGGATGGGATGTTCATTTATTTCATGAATATTTGTAAAGTACTATGAGCCAGGCATGGCCCAGGTTTTGGGAAGACAGAGCTAAGATAGCACTCCCCACCCTCACCCCCCACCCCCCACCCCCACCCCTGGTTCACAGCCCAGAGGTGAGAGGAGAAACAGACTATCACAATGCCTGTCCTATAAACAGCGTGTGACATGGCACTGCGGGACCAGAGCAAGAGGAGCCAGCTCTCCACCTGGCACCACAGGGGCTTCACAGAGGAGAACAGCTGAGCTGGGTCTTTATGGATAAGCAGTCTTCTGAGCAGAAACGGAAGATACCTGTTTGGTATAGCTCTGGGAAAAAGATCCCTGATTTCACTCCTTTTCACTCATTCATGTCATTCAAAGTCAGATTGCATAATCAGTAAGAGGAAAATCGTCAGCAACCTAAATGACCACAAAAAGAGATGGATGAAATCATTGCACTTGCAAATGACAGAAAGCTTGGTGACATTCATGAAAATATTCATGGTCATATTTTCCATAACTATCTAATGACTAGCAAAATTCGATTTCCTGATTCTGGTGGTAGTTACACAACTATATATGCTTGTCAGAACTCCTAGATTGTACATTAATATGTAAAGAATTCCCTAATTTTTTTAAAGCGGGAAAAACTTTCTTTAAAAAAGCACATTACAAACAAGTATATATAATGTGAGCCCAAATTAAAGGAAAACAATCTGTGTTTAGATGAAGTATGTACTATGTAAAATTTATTATATCTGAAGAACTCTAGAATGTTACCAAAGTGATACAATTTTAACAAAATGAGTTTTACATGAAGTATTTTTGAAAAATGAAATTAAATTTAAAGCCTCAAATTTTTAAAAGAAATATCTATGTCCATATGTGAAAATATCATCACTGTATTGAGTTATCTTTTCGTATTTCTCTACATATACATATACACATCTATTCCTGGAAAAAGACCTATCAGAATGTTGGCTGTGGTGGTCTTTGAGGAGGACTGTGGGTAGTTCTCATTTCCTTCTTAGTGCTAGTTCGTACTTTCTAGATACTTCATTGTGAATGTGTGTTATTTTTCTCATTAGGGAACCCCCCCCCCACAAATGTTACTTTAGTTAAAGCTAGGCAAGAACGAACCATGGAAAATTGCTTTCAGGAAGCAAAAATGACTTCTAGCTGTAGTTATCTATACCACCCAACTCGACCATTTCCCAGAAGTATTTATATGGAAAATATTTTAGAGATTGGATAACATCCTTATAAGGCTCAATCAGGAAAACAATGAATGTGGAAAAATGTTTTTGCTCCAGTTCTTCTGTTAACAGCTCAATAAAGAAAATTTGGTGCTCTGGGAGGGGAGGAGATGGAGACTTTATTACTATGTCCAGGATTTTGTTTGGGCAAATGTGCCCACCAGCTTCGATGCTCCAGATGGTGCCGTTAGCTGCCAACTCAGAGCGTGACCCAGGCTTCCTCTCCTTTCTAGAGATAAAGAGGCTCAGAAGGTGGGTTCCTGGGAGAGCAGAGTGGCCCAGCCTCTATCACAGAGGTGTAGGTGTGTCCCAAATCTACAGAATATGTAAAGCAACCTAATGAATTGTGGTGTGACCATACAATCAGGATGGGGGTGAAGGGGTGGGGGTTCTGGGCTGGGGCAGGTGCTGGGAGATGCTGCCCTGTGTTTAAGAGGAGGAAGCTGAAGCTCAGAGACCAAGGATTTGCCCACAGGCACCCAGCTTGTTGGTGCAGAGATGGGGCTCTTGATTCCTGATTCAGTCTCTACACTGTTGTGATCAAGAAGTGGTCTGTTTAAGGCACAAAAATAAGCATTTTATCAGTGGGTCTCCAGCTCTGCCCAAGAAGTCCAATCCCCTGTAGAGGATGTGGGGCCCCTGGGCTTCATTAGCTTGGTGACTTTAGCCATTAGAGTCTTTCCTGTTTGGGTTTACCAGGTACTCCTGCTAAGTAGGGGTTGGTAAAGAAGGAGAAAGGAAGGAGAGCTACCATTTTACTTACTCATTTAATTCTTTTAAAAGTGCCCATGTGGCCGTTCCTGTATCCTGCCCACTGCACAGAATGTTTGTTTCCACAGCAGGTCTATTTCTCATGGTCAACCTGTTAACTGAAGTTTTGGTCCATGAATGAGCCTATTGGTAGCTTGCTTGGTATGTAAGAGCATGGATGAGAAAAATCACATTTGCAGAGCATTTTGAGGAGAAGCCCTTAATGGTGTTCAGTCATCACAGGTGCGTCCTATGTCCTTTTAGGGATGAGAACACGGAGACTTGGGGAGATTAGATTACCTGTCCAATGCCCCACAGCTTATGATTTAGTAGAAGGGGGGCTTGAACCCACGACTGGTCCCAAAGCTGGTTTCCCTAATGCTACATCAAAAGATATCCCCAGGCCCCCAGAGCTGGCAACAAAACACTTTGATCAGTGCTGGGCTACCAAGGTACTGACCCAGGAGCCTCACTGAACTTAAATGTAACTGGCCTGTTGCTATGCTACCGCTTCCATACCTTTAGGCAGTAAGACATTATTGTGTTAATGTAAGGAGTTCCACCCAGGGCTCGGCCTGAGACTGGTGGCGGGGCTGGAAGGCTGTAGGGGAGCAGAGTGGAGGCTGGAGTGGTGGCAGCGCCGAGGGACTGACCTGCCACCTTGAAATAAAGTTGGGTATAACCTTTTCACCCCAACAACCCTTTGCAGTAAATTTCTTTGGTCACAGTGAATCTATAGCGAACTTGCCTGGAGCTGAAACTCATTTGCAAGACAACTGGCGAAGTCGGCACGGTTCATTGTTGACCAAGGAAAAAGACAAGCTGCACTTATGGGAGGCGTGCTTCAGCAGGCTGCCCCTGTGAATGGGGAGACAGTGGATTGTCCCCCAATGGGTATGTGGTCTGAGGTGGCTTGCCTTCTAGAAGACTGGGCTCCACCCCAGGACTGGAGGCAAGTGGAGGTGACACCTGAGGTTGTAGAGCTGGCCCTTCGTATAATAAGTAGATCCTTTGAGAAGCAGAGTGCCCGTGAGGCTGCAGGGACTGTGGGTTGGCTGCTTCTCATAGTATTAAAAAGGTCTACAGAAGAGACCCAAGAAATGGCACGAGAACGCGAGCTGCAAACTTCTGTGGATTCCCTGAGGAAGGAGATGGCTTTGATGCGAGAGGAGGTGGCACGCGAGCGCCGGCAGCAAGGAGCCACTGGAGACGAGACGGCAGCGCTGCCAGGTGTTCTGAAGGAGGAAGAGGCCATCAAGGAAAAAGACGAACTCCTGAGGGAAGCACAGGCGGAGGTGGTCGGAGAACATCAGCTGGGAAGCATTGAGCTGAAGGTAAGAGACATTCTGAAGACTGAGGTAGCATTGCTGCGAGGCACACTAGAAAAGGTAAAGGTTGTAGCAGAGGAGGCACTCGGGGGAGGGGAGAGAAAGGTGCCATCAGCCCCAGTAATGGAGGAGCTGGAGAAAGATGAAGGGGTGATGCCAGAGGCACTGGCGCCTCCTGTATTGAAAGCACGCCCCGTGGTTGTAAAGAAAATAAAGACCCAGCAGCTGAAGGTTCCCCAAGGAGAGGAGCAGCCCCCTCCCCAGGTCGTGGAGCACTCTATGCTCCGCCCCTATACTCAGGCTGAGCTGGTGGATTTGGGCTCCCGGTTTAGGCAGAAGCCCTCAGAGTCAATATCAGCTTGGCTCCTGCGTCTGTGGGACTTAGGGGTGGATGGAATTGTTCTGTCGGGGTCAGAGATGGGAAAGCTGTCTTCCCTGACAGTGCAGCCTGCCTTGAGGCAGTGATTACAAAATGCACATCAGACCCCAGGGAGTCACTCCCTCCTCGATTGGCTCATGGCTGCACTTCGTGCTGTGTGGCCCAATCCGGGTGATCTACCATCCTCTCCTGTTAGATGGCAGACATATGCTGAACTCCAACAGGTGCCCAAAGAACTAGGCATGAGAAATACCATCTATAGTCCAGAGAATTATGGCCCAGATGAAGAGATTTTCACTACTGGGATGAGGAATATTGTACTTCAAACGGCTCCTACATCTCTCTTTGGGTCTCTAGTGGCCATTCTTTCCCCTCACTTAGGGCATCCCATAAGCGAGGTGACACGTACAGTAGCAGACTTAGGAGAGGCTGAAGCCACGAGAATTCAGAAAGAAGTAAGACCTGTTGCTCACACGAAGAATTTACAGGGCCCCATGAAGGTTACGAGGACCCAGATGCTGGGTTGATTTAATACGGGCAGGAGCAGATGGAAAGAAATTAGATGGGAAGTCAAATAGGATCTTACTAGAGCTATGGCAACAGCTGAAACCAGAGCAGCAGTTCCAGCCATTAAGACTAAAGAGGCAGAGATCAGAGACAGAGCCACGGGTCCGGCCTGTGTGTTTGCAATACTTCCTGCTGGAAAGCGAGCCAGTCTCATTAGAGCCCACACAGGAAGAAGATTGGGGAACACGGTTTGACTGAGGGGAAGGTCAAGGTATCTGCCCTGAGGGACCAGGGGGAGACCGGAGACCACATGTTGAAATAGCTATCCATTGGTCCCCAGTGAACATACAATGTGTCCTGGCTCTGGTGGACACTGGGGCTGAATGTTCACTGATTCATGGTAACCCTGAGCGGTTCCCCGGGACCCCCACTATCATGGATGGATACAGGGGGAAGGCTATCAGAGTAAAAAAAGCCCAAATACCTTTGGGAATAGGGCATCTACCCCCAAAAGAGTATACCATGTATATATCTCCTATCCCTGAGTATATTTTGGGGATTGATATCCTGCAGGGTCTATGGTTGCAGACCACTGCATGTGAGTTCAGACTGAGAGTACAAGTGGTGAAGGCAGTTCTGAGAGGACATGCTAGGCACCTGCCCATAGCTTTGCCTGTGCCTCGGTGGGTGACTAATACCAAACAGTACAAACTGCCTGGGGGGCATAAAGAGATTGGAGAAACTCTCCAGGAGCTGGAAAAGGTGGGTATTATAAAGCCCACCCATAGTCCGTTCAATTCCCCAGTGTGGCCAGTAAAAAAGCCAGATGGCTCCTGGCATATGAGTGTGGATTACAGAGAACTGAATAAGGTCATACCCCTATGCATGCTGCTGTCCCCTCTATTGCAGGCTTGATGGATACCCTCAGCCATGAACTAGGAACATATCATTATGTGGTAGATCTTGCTAATGCCTTCTTTTCCATTAATATTGAGCAGGAAAGTCAGAAAGTTTGCCTTCATGTGGGAAGGACGGCAATGGACTTTCACCATCCTCCCACAGGGATACCTCCACAGCCCCACCATCTGTCATGGACTTGTAGCCCAGGACTTGACTACATGGGAGAAACCACCAATGGTGTGACTGTACCATTGTATTGATGATGTCATGCTCACGTCTGATTCTCTTTCAGATCTAGAAGGTGCAGCACCTAGACTGCTGCCACATTTACAGGAGAAAGGATGGGCTGTGAACAGCACCAAGGTTCAGGGACCTGGTTTGTCTGTCAAATTCTTGGGGGTTGTCTGGTCGGGTAAGACCAAAGTTATACCAGAAGCAGTTATAGATAAAGTCCAGGCCTTTCCTACCCCCACAACTGTAGCATTGCTACAGGAGTTTCTGGGTCTTCTAGGCTACTGGAGAGTGTTTATCCCGCACTTGGCACAAATTCTGAAGCCCTTATACCGGTTGGTATGAAAGGGCGTCAGGTGGGACTGGGATGAGACATGTGCATCTGCCTTTACTACAGCAAAACGGACAGTCAGAGCTGTGCAGGCCTGAGTGTGATAGACACATCAAGGCCCTGTGAGCTGGACGTTCATGTCACTGAAGACGGTTATGGCTGGGGTCTCTGGCAGCGGCTTGAACGAACTCGCCAACCCATTGGATTCTGGTCACAACTCTGGAAAGGGGCAGAGGTACGATACACTTTGATAGAAAAACAACTGTCTGCCGTGTATTACGCCTTGCTGGCTACAGAACCCATCACTGGAATGGCCCCTATCCCATTTTGGGGTGTGTACGAGACTGAACCCAAAAGCCAAGGAGTGGCATGGCACAAATACCCACACTAGCCAAGTGGGGTGCTTACCTACAGCAGCGTAGTCCCCTTTCTAGTAGCCCCTTGAGTGAAGAACTCCAATGCGTGTTGGGGCCGGTGACATATACTAAAGTAGGAAGAACTTGCTTTTGAACCATTAGTAGCAGAGAGTCCCTATCAGGAGGGAAGAGCCCCTATACCCGAAGATGCGTGGTACACAGATGACTCCAGCCATGGGCAGCCCCCAAAATGGAGGGCCATAGCTTTCCAACCTAAGACTGAGACAATTTGGATGGAAGATGGTGAGGGGAAGAGCAGCCAATGGGCAGAGTTGCGGGCCGTGTGGCTTGTGATCAGCCAGGAGCCCTCCCCTATAGTTGTCTGCACTGACAGCTGGGCTGTCTATCAGGGCTTGACCCTATGGCTACCAACCTGGTACCATGCCAAGTGGCTGGTTGGTCACCGACCCCTTTGGGGGCAAGAATTGTGGCAAGACTTATGGGCCTGTGGTCAAACTGAAATGATTACAGTATACCATGTGGCAAGTCATTTGCCACTGGCATCACCAGGAAATGATGAAGCAGATAAATTGGCCCAGATACGTTGGTTAGAAGGCAAGCCTGCCTCTGATGTAGCCCAATGGCTACATCAGCGTTTGCTGCATGCGGGGCAAAAAACAATGTGGGCTGTAGCCTGCAGTGGGGCTTACCTTTGACCTTCGAAGAAGTTAGTAGAGCCCGGCAGGAGTGTGTCATGTGCTCCAAAAGGGACTTAAACCGAGTTCCCCAGCAACATGGGACAATAGCCAAGGTGCCTATATCCCTCGTCAGGTGGCAGATAGACTATACTGGGCCTCTACCTGTGTTAGAAGGATATCGGTATGCAATGACCTGTGTGGACACAGCTACTGGACTTCTGGTTGCTTTTCCTACCCGTTGTGCAGACCAGCAGATGACCAAAAGAGGCCTGGAGCATCTCTTTGCTGCCTATGGCCGACCACAGGTAATTGAGAGTGATCACGGCACCCGTTTAACTGGACATACACTGCAAGAATGGGTGTGACAGCTGGGAATCAAGTGGAAGTTTCATGTGCCATACAATCTTACTGCAGCAGGCATGATAGAGAGGCACAATGGCTTGTTAAAATCCGGACTAAAGTCAGATACCAGTAGTCTGCGGGGATGGTCAGTCCACATGTGGACCATGCTACGACGTTTGAATGAGAGATCCCGAAAGGGAGCCCTAAGCCCCATAGACATGTTAACACATATGGCTGCCTCCCCTATACAACTGCAAGTGCAGACCAAGGAAGGATCACTGAAGCCGAGGTTTGGCCACCAGAATAACATCTTGCTGCCAGCACCAACTGCACTGAATCCCGGAGACTCCATTGAGTGAACATGGCCTTGGACCTTTTGACACATGGACCAATGATGGCCGGCTCTCCTGGCACCTTGGGGGCAAGGCCTGGAAGCTGGCCTCCTGTGTATTCCTGGAATAACAGCAGAGTGGCCACCAAAGGTCACAGTAGTATATCCTGAACGGCCAGAAGGTAGGAGCATCTTACCGGGGAGTTTTGTTTTATCATTATGGCCAGTGCATGCACCTCCAGTAGCACTATATAGACCCTTCAGTAACCCCCACGGGGAGAGGAGTAAAAGTATGGTATACTAGACCTGGAAGGGACCCCCTTCCTGCTACAGTCCTATCACAGGACCACTCTCTTGCATGCATCCTACCTGATGGACAATATTTGCCTATGTTGGTGGCATTAAAACATGTATCTTATCACCCCTAAAGTCTTTGTTATTAAGAACCTCCTTTGGCTTGAGGATTATTATAATTTTTGCTACGTGTATCTTAATTTTTATTATCTCTAAGTTGTTGTTATCCTCTGCTGCTGTTGTGGAATCTGGTTACAGTGCTCCAGCTTTCTCGCACCGGGACCATTGCGGAAGATGGAAAGTGTGTAGATTGTAAGGCGAGAATCCTGGAGGGGTGGAGTGTGGGTAAAGTGGGGTTCCTATGGCCAGGATCCTCACTGAACTTAAATGTAACTGGCCTGTTGCTATGCTACCACTTCCATACCTTTAGGCAATAAGACATTATTGTGTTAATGTAAGGAGTTCTGCCCAGGGCTCCCCAGGAGACTGGGTGGTGGGGCTGGAAGGCTGTAGGGGAGCAGAGTGGTGGCAGCGCCGAGGGACTGACCTGCCACCTGGAAATAAAGTTGGGTATAACCTTTTCACCCCAAGAACCCTTTGCTGTAAATTTCTTTGGTCACAGTGAATCTACAGCGAACTTGCCTGGAGCCGAAACTCATTTGCAAGACACGGGCATAGGGAGTTACCAGCTCCTAGAGCACCACAAGGCCTCCCACACAGACATAAAAACTTGCCCCCCTCATCCACATAATTACATTTTAAAAACAAGTCTTATTTTCAGTGTAGCACAGAGAAGACAGGTAGTGACTCTGTGGTATCTTACTACACTGATGGACAGTGACTGCAATGGGATATGGGAGGGGACTTGATAATATGGGTGAATGTAGCAACCACATTGTTTTTCTTGTGAAACCTTCATAAGAGTGTATATCAATGATACCTCAATAAAAAAAAGTCATATTTTTTTGCGACTTGCTCCTCTTGACAACTTCATAGTGTTCATCAGAAGGAGCTATCTAATAAAAATGCACAGCTAATGGAGAAGGGCCCTGACAGGTAGTTCGAACCCTCCAAGGGCTAGACAAAAGTCCAGCTCTTACCTTTATCTTGACCTCAGGCAAAGCACATAAACCATACTGTGTAGTACAGGTAAGCCATACTAAACCTCAATCTCTTCATCTGACAGATGGGGATAATAATACCCACACTACTTACCATGCTGGGATGTTGGGAGACTCATGGCTGATCTGAGAGGTGACTGCCTAGGCACCGTTTCCCTGTTTGAAAGGCATATTCACACAATCGTTATAAACACAGACTCTGGAGCTGGGTGACCTAGTTCAAATCCTGGCTCTGCTGCTTTTTGCTGTGGCTGTGTGCTCTTAGGCAAGTTGCTCCATCTCTTTGAGCCCATTTCCTCATTCCTAAAGTGAAGATGGTAGCTCCTCCTGGTAGGATGACTGGCAGGGTGAGTGAGCTGGGAAGGGCTATATAACAGACAGGTGCTATCTCCAGCTGAGTCCTTTTACCTGAGCCATGCCCATCCCTGCTGGAGAGAATCGGGAAGGCTCCAAGTTGCTGGCATCTCATTCCCCTTTGCCCAGATAGGCTAGGAGAGGGCCTGAGCCCCTGTTCTCATCAATGCCACATAATGGACAGTGTGCAGGGTCTTTTAGGGGTCTTCCTCTGATGAAAGAGGAGAGGTATGGGGAGAAAGCCATATGGCCTCCACCTTTTCTTACTGTTTGCATCTGCCCTGAGGATGTGTGGCTGGAAGCCCTGACAGCCATTTGAGGCCACAAAGGGAGACACCGCCCATTGTGTTCCCAAGCAAGAATTCTAACCATTTCTCAGAAAAGTGGCTTTTTCCCTAACCCCAAACAGTGAGAAAAATCATTCAAGAAATTGAGAAAAAGGAAAGTATTACAATTTTCTTTGGAGAATTCAACCCAAGAATCAATATAAAGGGGTTACTGGCTGGAAGGACCCCACTGACGGCACCAAAAGCAGGGGCGGGGAAGGCTGGCACGTGTGGGGTCGAGGGACAAACTTGGGAGCTGACATTCAGGCACGTGGGACAGAACCAGCCACCCTGGAACCAGCCAGTCTTGCTTGTGGCTTTGCCTCTGCCAACCGTGAGTCATTCTTGCAAATAAAATAAATATTAATGAGTTTATACACACAGGATACTTCATACAACGCCTAAGAGTGGTGTTCTAAGGAAAAGCAAATGAAGTACTTAAATCGGCGATTTTAATGTGTGATTCTGTGGAGTGCTATTATGCTTGCTAAAAGATCTAAATACTACTTTGAGTCCCACTTAATAGTACTTGCCAGCATTTTTCAGTGTTAGAATATTCACTTAGGCTACTGTTCTTTGTGAGGCAGGTGAAATAGTTGCATCATGAAAAAAAAAAACAAAACCTCGCGGATGAACCTTAAGGACATTATGCAAAGTGAAACAAGCCAGGCACAAAAGGCCAAATTCCATGGATAGGCGGTCCCTAGAGTAGTCAAATTCACGAAGAGGAAAGTAGACTAGTGGGCGCCAAGGGCTGGGGAAGGGGGATGGGAGTTAGTGTTTAGTGGGAACAGAGCTTCGGTTTGGGAGGATGGACAGTTCTGGAGATGGTGGTGGGGATGGCTGTGTGCATGTGCTCACTGCCACTGAGCTGGACACTTAACAATGGTTATGATGGAAAATGTAATGTTACATATTTTCTACCACAATAAAAAAGAAAAAGCAGCTTGTGCTTCTGTTGCCTGACTCAAAGATGCTCTAAAATCTGACCAACATCAATGCCAAGTGAGACGTTTTTCTACACCTGGAGTATTTATGATGAAACAAAGGATCAAGATTCTCAGACAAGGCAATTCATCTTTTAAATAATAGATACCTGTGAAGTTATCTTGAAATGTTCAAAATGATTTTTACTTGGCATTTATCTTTTGTTAATCCTTCTTTTGATATTTCCTATTATCAAATGTCTACATCAGATAAAGGTCGTTTTCACATGTTATTAAAATATGTACTATTGTCAAAGTATGTTGGTTTATCACAAGAAACCAGGTATTTATGATTTTTTTTTTTACAGAAAACCTCTGAACCTGCTTATTATGGTCACTCATTATTTAAAAGTGTGCAAATGCAGCTTTTGAAAAAGAATACTTAGAGTTTTGGGAATTCCAGCTTCTCATTCCCAAGTCTTAAAGACTAATATCTGTTGGGAATTTGGAAACCATGATTGCTGACATATTGAGGACAGAAGATCATACTGAGAGGCTGTCCAGCCAGCCCCCACCCCCGCAGGACTTGCAAAGGGGAATTAGCAAACGAGTGTGTCCTTTGAGTATCAGCAGAACAGTCTGATGCATGCAGGCAAGTGCAGTGCAACCAGGACAGCTTTTTCCTTCCTCCTGACGCTTCCTTAAAGTCACTGTAACTTTTGTAGATGATAGCACAACTGTTAGATGTTGAAATTTTTATACATTTCATTCATTTATTCAACAGACATTATAATGTTGAGCCACTTTGTGCCAGGCACCCGGGCCAGGCACTGAAAATATATGAATAAATCAAGATGTCAGAACTCTATCTAAGCAGAGAAACAGTGAATAAGCAAACGTCACAGTTGGTTTGGAAAGAGTATGTGTAGCAGCCGGTGACAGCTCTGAGATGGACTCACATCAATTAGATCCCCTAAATAGGGAAGTACAGTTGAAGTTGCCCAGTGGCTGGAGCTCCTCTCCGCCCTTCTGCTCCTCCAATTACATGGGGAAGGAATGAGCTTCTCTGGGGAGAGGCCCAGGAGAGGCAAACAGGTGTGAACTCAGGTCGATGAACGGATGGATCCATTTGCCAAGCTAAGAACTCTTACATGCACTTAGGATCTTTGTTTTGGAAGGTCTGGTTGCCAATCTTCACTTCTAACACCAAGTTAATTTGGACAGAGGCTTAGCATTTCCTGTAAAAAATTTGAAAAAGCTGAAAAACTTCTTGCTCAAGATTGGCTGGCACGTGTGTCATTTGCCAGGGCTGCTTATAGCAAAGCCTCACAGCCTGGGCGACTTAAACATTCATTGCCTCCCGGTGCTGGGGCTGGAAGTGCGAGGTCCGGGTGTGGGCAGGGCTGGCTCCTCCTGAACCTTCTGCTGGGTGTGTAGATGGCCGTCTCCTCCCTGTGTCCTCACATGATCGTCCCTCTGTGCATGTCTGTGTCCTGATCTCCTCTTCTCCTAAGGACACAGACCTATGGGGTTAGGGCCGCCCTATGACCTCATTTACCTTAATCACCTCTTTACAGACCCATTTCAAATACAGTCACCTTCTGGAGTGCTGGAGGTTAGGACCCCTGCATAAGAATCTGGCGGGACACAGTGTAGCCCCTGAGAGGTGCCTCGGCGGCATCCCTGGCCATCTGTGGTGACCTTCCTCCACCTTCACTGTTAACTTCTTGTTTACCTAATTTCCGTTTTCAGGGTATGACAATGGGCTCTTCGAAGCTGCAATGGCCACGGTGGGACTCAAGGATTGCAGAACACAGTTCACCCCAGTGAGAGACTTGTTGTAAAAATGAATCTGAAAACATTCAAGCTGGGACAGATTCTTAAATCCTCACTTTTATATGATATCTTTCACTATCAAACCTAAAGAATGTCGAGTTGCTTCTTTGTACCGCGCTGGTGGAGTTGTGAGTCAATGGCAATTTGCATCGTTGGCAGGAGACGTCTTTACTTGGGCTGCTGTCTTTCTCTAATTGTGCGCTCATACTGTGTGTAGAGAGGAACCTGCGATTTTCTTGTGCTGTATAGATTTCCACTCATCTGATGCTTATTATAGGTCACTTCTTCATGTAGAATGGCAGTTTAGCTCAAATAGCTGGGGGGGGGGGGTCAGACCCAATGTGAAAAAAATGTCCCCACGTATGAAGCTAACTTATTTCCCAGGAATGGAGCCTCAACAGACTGCTCTAGCCCCACACGTGGGCACCTTCAGCCCACCTGCCCTGCCTTGGGTTCCACTGCCAGGGACCCGCTCACGCCACACCTTCTCCTGGCCCCCTGGATGATGAAATGAGGGCTTACCGCTTGGCCAGGACGGATGGAGGACGTTGTCACCGTCCCCTCCAGCCCAGCCAGCGTTCTCAGAACCCACTGGCGCTTTATTCAGAGCAAAGAAAGGGAAATGAAACCTTTTTCTTGGGCAGTGGGGATGTGTTTGTTCGATTTTCACTTGGATTGCAATATTTAGCTCTGAGGAATGCTTCCCCTGAGCCTCACAAGGCGGCATCAGTGTCCGTGCATCCCAATGAAGCCTAGAAGGCTGGAGCAGCAAGCAGTAGCAGCTGTAAAACAGAGCTTCCAGACTCCCAGGGAAGCAAGTGCCCAGGGCAGGTCAGCCAACTAGACAACAGCAACCCGGAGCGGCTCCAGCTGGAGCTCGAAACAGACCCAGCGGTGCCGCCGCAATGGGTTTCCAGGAACTGATTCCCAAGGGGAAGCCTGGCAGGGCTCACAGCCCAGGTTCCCGGAATGGGCAGGGTGGGGTCTCCCTGCCTCTGAGCTAGGGTGCAGCTTTGCTTCGGGGCCTTTCCACAGAATTCAAAGGCTCTCTGGTTTGGGCTTTCTACGTTAGGCAGAGTGGGAACATGTGGGATCTCTTTAGGGAGTGTGTCCGGGTTTCCCCAGCGCGGCCAGTTGCACAGCTAATGAAGGGCCCTTACCAAGTCTGAGTGCAGTGAGGACTATGGCAGGCGTGCGGCTGGCCCGGGAAAGCGTCCTCCCCCTCGGCTGTGGACAGGGCAGGGGCAGCAGCCTGTCTGGGTCTCCAGCACAGAGCAAGCGCTCGGTCTTCGTGTGGGGCGGCTGCTGCCCACAGGAGCCTCCTGGCTGCCCAGGGCAGGTGGCAAGGCCAGCGACTGTGATGGCAGTGCGCCTGACGCTCGTGGCTGCTGTAGGCCCGGCAGGACCCCCTGGAGCGACTCCTTCCTCCTGGGCTGGCTGGGCGGTGCTCTGACCCAACCCACCCTGCTGTCTCCTCTGGACCAGGCTAAGGAAGCTCCAGATCACCCACCTTGCACTGCATTCATTTGGTCCCCCCAGGAAGGAAGGAATAGGATCCTGGGGAGGAGATAAGCCCTAAGCAAGTAATTACCCCATCATTTCTTTAATTATAAGGTGAGACATGCCCCAAAGGCCAGAACAGGAGTTAAGGAGAGCTGATGGCGTGGCAAACCTTGCTGGATGCCCCCGGCTAGTCTGATGGGTGCGGGGTGGCCTGAGAGGGGAGGGCGGCGGTCTGAAAGAGTGGGTACTGTGCATGGCCGGTGTAGGTGGGAAGAACTGCGTGCCCCTCTCCATGCTCAGCCACATCTTAAACGTGCTCAGGCCCCTGAGGGGCCTCCCAGCAGCCTGGACCAGGTCCCCTTTCCTCCATCCTGTTGAACAGCTGGGCTAAGGGGGGCATAAGATGGAGAGGCAGTGCTGGGAACACCCTCACTCTATAGGGGACCCTAAACTCTTTGATCGAGCACCCCATGACTAAATTTCGAGCGCTCTCCTCTAGGTAGTGGGTGAATAGTGGCCCCTTAAAGATATGTCCGTCTTGGTAAGATTCCTCATGGGAGGAACAACCTAAGACAGGCACAGTCGCAAGGGACCTCAGGTGAGAAACATGGGGGCCAACTGAGGTGAGGCATAGACCCTCACTCCTCCAGACGAGAGAGACATTGCCTGTGACAAGCTATGTCACAGGCCGAGCCCAGCTAATCATTATTCTGGTACCTTCCACAAATATATGCATATGCATTTGCATCAATTAAAACAAAAAAGGGGGAAATGTGGGATTCACTTATACTTTAAGTATAAAAATCATATGAATAATCACAGTTGACTTGATTGATTATAGTAACTGAACTAGTTTCTCTGATATGACTGTCTTTGCATTGTTCACCTTGTGAGAACTTGTTCACTATGTTCCTTGCATGGTTCACCTTGTGGGAGCTTGTTCACTGTATTGGAACTTGTTCGTTGCATGGTGAGCAATAATGTCTTGTGTATTGAAAAGTTGTTAAGAGAAAAAACCTCAAAAGTTCACATCGCAAGAAAAAATAATTTGTAACTATGTATGTTGAAGGATGTTAACTGAACTTACTGTGATAATCATTTCACAATAAAAAATATAATAAAAAATAAAATAAAATAAAATATCCCAGTCTAAAAAAAAAAGGATATGTCCGTCTTAACGCATGGTACCTCAATCTTACTCACAACAAGGGTCTTCAGATGCATTCAAGTTAAGGATGTCAGGATGAGACCCTCCTGGGTTGAGGGTGGGCCCTACATAGAATGACGGTCCCCTTAGAAAAAGAGGAGAGAACACAGACACACAGGGGCGGAGGCATGCAGAGAAGGAGGCAGAGGCTGCAGGGGTGCAGCCATGAGTCCAGGAGCCCCGGGGGTGGGCAGTCACAAGAGGCTGGGAGAGGTGCCCCGGACAGTTCTCCCCCCACAGACTCCAGAAGGATATGGCCCTGCCCTCCCCTTGATTTTGGGCTTCTGGTCTCACAGAGATGCAAGAGAATACAGTTCTGTTGTTTTAAGCTATCCAGTTTATGGCAGTGTGTGTTATAGGAAACGAAGACACTTGAGTATTTGTAGATTTATGTATTTGTATATTAAACAAATACTCCATGTTCATTTCTTTTGTACCATAAAACCACAAAACAGCCGGCATAAAGCGAGAGGTGCAGGAAGAGGGGAAAGCAAAGCAGTCTGTGGGGCCCTGGCCACCTGCAGGGTGTCTGGTCCTGGCACATTTTCTTTCCTAAGCGGACGGTTGGACGTGGGCAGCCGTGACATCTGTTCTTCTTGCCTCTGTTCTGCATGAATAAACTAGATCATCCTAAAAGGGTGTTTGGAAGGACACAGCACTTGGAGTCTGGTATTGAGTTCACTTTCCGCACATCCTTCTGGCCTCAGGTAGGTTTCCCCTCTGGTGATGTGTGGGAAAGGGATGGTGCCACCTTACCCCGGGAGGCGGGGAGATGAGAGTGCCTGGCGAGGTGGGCATCCTTACTGCCCCCTCCCAGGAACCACAGTGGGCCTCCAGCGGGGAGGGCAGCAGCCAGCCTCCCACAGGTCTCCATGGCTGGTCAGGTCTCTCCCAAAAGGAGAGGAAAAGGAAGGCTCTTTTTGTTGTACGTCTTGACACCCATTTACAATGTACCTTATACCTTTGTGTAAACACCTTATACCCAGACAGAGGCCGGCCACACTGCTTTTGCTTAAAGGCTAGAACGCTCATTGCGCCACTGTCTCCATCCCCGTGGGTGGCTGAAAAACAGGTTCTCTCTGCCCAGACCCATTGCTCACCAGGACCCAGCAGCTCTGGGAACCGGAAGGTGAGCCGTTCCTGCTGCACTCACCAGGACGCTTTCCTCCTCCTGTGCCTTCTGTGAACTTTCCAAACATTGGCCAGCGTCTGCAGGACAGCAACGGCGGCAGGGGAAGGGGAGGCTGTGGGACCTCCACGAACCCCCGAGCCCCGCTCCTCGGCCTCGGCCCCCCGCCCCACAGGCCGCCCAGCGTCAGGAAAGCCTGCCTGCTGCAGTGCTGGTTGACTCATATTCTTCCCTGGCTTCTGACACACTCGGAGTAAAACCCACAGCTCACTTGGCTCCACTCACGCTGGCTTTCTCTGTGGCCCGCAAACCGGCCAAGCTGGTTCCTGCCCCTGGGCCTTTGCACTGGTTGCTCCTTCTTGCCCAGAATACTCTGACCTGGCCCTGCACATGATGGTGTGTCCCGGTCACTGAGTTTCCAGGCCACAGAGTCACCTCTTCCATGAGGTCACCCTGCCCAGTGGTCCTTTTCTTGCCTCTGCTGGTCTGTCTTGCTTGGAGCTCTTTGCATGGCTCCTGGCCGGCCCTTGTCCCTGTGGAAAGGGAGAGGCCAGGAGTCTCAGGCAGCAAGGCCGTGAGTTTGGTCCTGGGAAGAGAAGGCAAGAGAAAGAACCAGGCCAGTCCCTGCTCCAGCGACTGTGAGCCTGTGATGTGGCGCCAGGGCCGGGGACGCCAGGGGGGCGAGAAGGCAGGGCCGCGGACCCTGAGGAACCCAGATCCCATCAGCAGAGAGAGCGGGCACGGAGATGCTGGGGGTCTCAGGGCTCTGAGGAAGGCGCCTGCCTCTTCAGGCCTCAGGGAAGCAGGGCAGTCTCCCAGAAAGAAACCAGAAAGAAGGTGGGACAGAAAGGGTGAGTAAGAGTCGTGTGAGGGGAGTGGGGGCGGAAGGTCCAGCAGAGGGACGAGCCGGCATGAAGTCCACTAAGCTGCAGCCTCTACCTGGCCCTTTCACCCTCTTGCTAAGGGTCTGGGGGTGCGGATCATCTCCGCCTGAGGAAGGAGGGAGAAAGGAGTTCTCCTTACCAACCCCGTCTCTGGGGCACCCTGAGGACAGTGGAGGGGGCCCCCGGCCAGCTGGCTGCCCCTTCCCCCTTTCCCACAGGGTGCAGCAGGCTCCTGGCAGCTCACAGGTGCCCCCCGGGCTCGGGGGTGTGGGAGGCAGCACAGACGCTGCGGGCCCCCACCCACCGGCCAGGCAGCAACTTGCCTGGGGATAATAAGTGGCGGCCGCTCTGAGAAAGACAATGAAGACCTCTATTAAAACTGAGAAAACCAAACCCAACCAGAAAACCTCACCACTATGGCACAGGCGAGCCAGGAGAAGCAGGAGTGCCTTCTCCTTGGTCCTGGGAAGCTTTTGACGGAATGAAACCAGTCTCAGGCAGAAGGCAGAGAAAGGAGGGAAGCAGGCTGACCTGCAGGACCACAGTCCAGGTCTGGGAGGACGTGGGAATGGTTACAGCAACACTAAGTTCTGGAAGCACCTGGCTTCAGGTCTGCCCCTGCCTTCCGGACCCCCATGCCTGGGCCCTTCTGTGCCCTTGGTAGGCCATTTTACTGTGCTGTGCCTCGGTTTCCCCATCTGCAGTGGGGGAGTACCCCCAGGGCTCCAGACTCTGCTGCTCCCAGAGATCGCGCAGGAATGCGCAAGGCCACACAAGGGGAGTGTGCAGCGCAGACCAGCCGCAGGAAAGGTCAGGAGCTGCCAGCAGAAGAGGGTGCCTCCCCGCCCTTTCTGGGCACTGGGTGGTGCCCGGCTGCAGAGGAGGGCTGCAGTTCCTCGCAGAGGCTGTGCCGCCGCAGGCCCAGCCTGGAGTTTCAGGAGGGGCCCTGCTACTGTGGCCAAGCATCTGAGGGAGACCCTGGGACCTGGGGTCTGGCCAAGTGAAAGCAGAGACGACAGAACCGCATGAAAGCACCACTCCGGACGTGGCTCGGCTGTGTCCTCTGTGCGGTGGGTCCTGCCCTGACGGCCCTCTCCTGGAGGCATGAGGGCCACTGTTGCCACTGTAGTTAGTGTTCCTCACTCTTTCCACATGCAAGGAGGAGGGGACGAGGGAGGAATAGGTTTCCTCTCACTGGCTCCCTACGTGGCCCATCGTAGGGCTGGAGTGTGAGGTGATAAGTATGGGGGAGAACGGGGAAGGGTGTCCCTTTTCAAGCCGGGGATGCTGGACAGATGAACGCCATGAGGCCATGGGGCTAGCCACCTGCTGGCTTGTCATGCACTCAGTCGACGTCCATTACATGCCAGGCGCTGTCCTGGGAGCGACAGTGTCACCATGAGCAAAATCAGGTGTGGGGTCCTGACCTGGGGGCTTCTGATCCCATGGGAAGAACTGACAACATCAGCAAAGCTAATATGTAAAATAAGCTGTTTCTTCCACTTGCTCAAAGAAAGACTCCAAGGCCAGCACGTGAAATTTAAAAACACAATCCTGTCACGCTAGGATTACACAAGCAGCCCCCAAACTGTGTCCTCCCAGACTCTGGGGCACCCAGCTCAGTGCCCCTATCACGGCAACTGATACCCCAGCACCACCCATGCCTCCCTCCCTGCCGGCTGTGCCCAAAGCCCTGGGTCCTTCAGGGCTCCTGGCCCTATGTGACCCCGTAAACATTGGGAGTCCTGAGGACTCCATCAGCCCCTTTCCCCTCTCTTGCTTCATTCCTTGAGTGACATCATCCTCACCTGAGGTTTCAACTTCCATCTAGATGCTAATGGCTCCTCTACTGGGTTGAAGCAGTCCCCCCAAATTCATGTCCCCGTGGAACCTCAGAGTGTGAGCTTCTCTGGAAATAGAGTTTTTGCAGATATAGTTAGTTAAGACGAGGTCACAGTGAAAAAGGGTAGGCCCAAACACCAGTCACTGACCAGTGTCCTTACAAGAGGACCATGTGGAGACACATAGGGAGGGGCTGTGTGCCAAGTCAGCGGAGACTGGGGGGACGCGCTGTAAGGCACAGAGTGCCGGGGACAGCTGAGAACCAGCAGGAGGTGGTCCCCCCACGCCTCTGGAGGGAGTGCAGCCCTGACACCTTGACTCAGGACTTCTGGCCTCCAGGACCATGGGAGCATGTGCTTCTGTAGCTTGAAGGCGCTCCGTTTGGGGTCATTTGTTACAGCAATGCCAGGACACAAATACAGCCCTCAATCTGTATGCCGCCACACTCCGCATCCTGAACTGCACTCCTGCGTTTCCACTGGCCTGCCGGAAACTCCTCTGCCTCGAGATCGGATCCCACTCTGGACCTCCTCCTCTAGGGATTGCCCCACTGGCTGCCCCATCTAGCGCCCAGCCGTCATCCCGACTCCCCTGTGCCCTCCACTCACCCAGTGATTCACCCGGCTCCGTGCCTTCCGCCTCCTGAACCTTCTCAGACCAGAGACGCAGCCCACAGTGGCGTGGGAAACATGATGAGCCCCCGGCTTTCAAAACAAACAGAACCCAAGCACAGAGGACATCCCTAGGGGGAATGCAATGGGGGAAATCCGAACACAGGCTGGACAGGAGATGCCATTCCTGTTGAGTTTCCAGGGCGAGGCTGGTCTTGTGGCTAATGAGGAAAATGTCCTTATTCCAGGAGAGGCAGCAGGACTCAGGGACGAAGCATGATCTTGTTTGCAACTTCCTTTCAAATGGTTTGGAAAAAGGAAAGCCACTTGCCTTGCTCTCTATCTGTTGAGATGAAGCAAACGGGCAAATGTGCCAGTGGTTGTTGAATTTGGGTGGAGACCCCCGGTGTTCATCGACTGCTCTTCCAGCTTTCCGGCAAGGCAGAGCTTCCGAGTAAGAAGTTGGGGGTGGGGTTGTTTGGTCTCATTCCGTCCTCGGGGCCTCGCTGCCATGCGCCCGACGGGCTCCCCGTGCCCCCTCCTGCACCCACCACTTCCACTCCGACTACTGTCCACGCTGCGGCCACACTTCTCTCTCTCAAACCAGAACCTTACTGTGCCCCTCCCACTTGAAGGCCTCCAAGCCTGCTCTTGAACAAAGTTCAAATTCTAAGTGGACTACAAGGTCCTTTGTCAGCCCTCCAGGCCCACACTGCTCTCAACATTAAGGTTGATGCTCCAGCCACGCGCTCTTACCTTTCTAACCCTTACCCTTCACACAATGTCCTTCGCCTGCCTGGTCCACCTTCAGCTTTCAACTCAGATGCTCCCTTTCCGTGAGTCCTGTCTGCACCTGGTGCTCCATGGGGCACCTTTGCTCTGCGCAGGCTCCAGCGCGGTCCCTGTGCTCTGTTGTAAGTGCTTTCTGATGGCCTTGCTCCATCCCTTGGTGTCGGGGCTGGCCCGTGTTTTCTGCTCTGCCTGGGGCTGCTCGCTCAGCAGCGGCCCCTGCTTCCTGCCCCCACGCCCTGGTCTTGCAGCCCTGCCGTCCTGCCATCCATCCTGCGCTGTGCTGACCTCCTGGCCTGAGGCACAGAGACTGCCCAGTGGGGCTGTGGGGTGGTCAGCAGAGGCAAGACCTTGGTGCCTGTGCCCTGTGCACGGGAAGAGAAGCCAGGGGGAGACACGGAGAGACTCGCAGCAGTTGTTGCCTGGAGGGCACAGCCGCCAGCCCCTGTGGATGCTCCCCTGGCTGCTGAGGTAGGTGTGTGCAGCCTGGGGGCCCAACCCTGTTCTCTGCCCGCGGGGGGCAGGGGTGCGGCCCCCTGCTGCAGCAGCTGCCACTTTGGGTGCCCCTGAAGGACCTGGGCAGGAGCCGCCCCTTGATGTCCTGGGCCTTCCCTTTGGTGCTTTGTCCTCTTTGCGTCCAGGCTTCACAAATAACATCATGTGTGGTAGAGAAAAAATTGTTCTGACACCTGACATTCCTCTCAATGCAGGGAGGGAAGGACTGCCCTCCTGGCTGAGGACCCGGCACGCTGTGGGTGCACAGCAGAGAACTGTGAGTCTCTGAATGTTTGGGTCCAGTTGGCTGGAGGTTGGATGGATGGATGGGTGGATGGATAAAATAGTACAAACAAAGGTGTCTTGAGACTCCAGGCGAGGTGGGAGTCAGGTTTAACTGAAGGAGGCTTCTAAAAGTCTCTGAGAGGGCAGTCTTTTGGTGATAGCTACGATTTAATCAGGGTTCCTGTTTGCTGGGCGCCCGTCCTGGCACTCTACACGTGTTATCTCCCTTCATCCTCATAGCAGTCCTTGGAATGAGATATCTGCCCCTTTCCTAAGTCTCGTTTCATTGGTAATCATTCTTTGAATAAAAATTTTAAATATGTTAACCTTTGCATTTGATGTCCTCTGTTCTGCAAAGGGCCCCACTTTGTCAATAAGGCAGCCAAGGTTTCCTCCCAGATGTATGTCACTAAAGAAAGGGATGGAGGTGAAGTGACCACTCCTGATGGCAGTGTCTGGGAGACCATGTTATTCGGTTAGGAAGCATTTACAGGCAACACGTGAGACCACGTGGCTTAGATGCACCAGCAAACAAAGTGATAACCCCGCAGATTGCAACGCATGCAATCACCTGGGTAAGTATCTGGCCTTGCAGGTGCTTTTTAAAGAGTAAAACCCTTTTCTTTTTCCTGCCACAGTTCGGGGCTGAATGGGCAGCCAGGGGGCATGGAGAATGGGGGACCACGGGGTGGTTCCAGTTGGAAGTAGGCAGTGGGGTGGGGCAGGGAGGTATGTGGATGAGTGTCCCTGGCTGCTTTGACAAATAACCAAACTGAGGGGCTTAAAGCAACAGAGATGTATTCTCTCACAGTTCTGGGGGTCAGAAGTCCTCAAATTAGTGTGCCAGCAGGGCTGGTGCCTTTTGAAGGCTCTTGAGGAAAACCTGTTCCCTGCCTCTCTCCTAGTTTCCAGTGATGGCTGCAAATCCTTGGATTCCTGGGCTGGTAGACACGTCACTCCAATCTCTGTCTCTGATGTCACGTGACAGTCTCTTTTGTGTGTCTTTCTGTCCAAATTTCCTCTTCTTATAAGGACACCACCAGTTATTGGCTTTAGGGTCCACCCTAATCCAGTGTGACCTCATCCTAACTTGACTACCTCTGCAAAGACCCCATTCCCAAATAAGGTTCCCCTTGGAGGCCACAGAGTCACTTGCTTTTTTGTGGAGCACTATTCAACCCAGTAGACGGGAGTCATGGAAGGGACTCCAAGTAGGGTCCACTGCCTCTGGCCTTTCACGCTGTCTGTCATCGGGGATCAAGAACTGGCCAGTCGGACAACAGAAATGCTGGACCTAGGAGGGGCGTATCTATAGGGAGGCTGCCTCGCCGATGAGGGTGGAGATTGCACCTGTGATGGGCGTGGCCACCATGTCCTCACCCAGCTTATGGGAGCGCCTATTCTGGATGCCCAGCTCCCATGCGTGTCTTCACTGCTCACCTGCCCAGGCCTAAGTGACCCATCGCGCTCTCCGCCTGGTGGGTGGCCTCCCCAAGTGAACCAATAGGTCTTTGGTTTTTCCCACTGCCTCTTGAGAGTCTCTTCCTGTGGGTTATAAATAGGATGCAAGCCAACCAGGGAAGGGTAGAAGCAGAAGGGACGGATGCCAAGAGCCAGCTGGCAGATGACTCAGCCGTCATATTGGGAGGAAGGCCAAGCCAGAGACACGGAGCCAGACCCTCCTGCCTAGCCCCTCCTGAGTCCCAACCCCCTGAACCCAGGGCACAGGAGCATGGTCGGTATTTTAAGCCACTAAATTTTGCAGAAATAGATAATGGGATCATCAGCCCATTTCATAGGCAGGGAATGCAGGAACGCAGGCTTTATCCTAAAGAGCTGTGCTTTCAGCCTGTGGGGCAGGGTGTGTACAGCCAGATGGTTTTAGGTGGCAGTGAGGTAAGGGACCTGGCACAAGATAGCATTGAGTCACATTGCGAGAAAGTCATTCCCTTTTCAATTATCAGTTGGTCTTGAACAAACTGAGATTCAGTATCGGGCAAATGATGGCTAATGTCTTTTAACAAAGAGAGCAGCCCTTTGGTTCAGAGCCTTGAGGGGCGGCTGACTTAACAATAGTTTCCGAATATTATTTTTTCACTGCATTTTAATAGTCACCTTCTGCTTACTCCAAGCGATACTGTGTTTCTGTGGGTATTAGGTTTGCGGCAAGCAGCAGCAGCAGCCTCCAGATCACAGTGCTGCTGTGAGAGAAGCTGATTCCTCACACTCAAGGGCAGCCCTGAGGCAAGCCTTCCACAGCCAGCAGGGAGGCTCCAGGACCATCAGGAACTTGGGCTCCATCTGTCTCTGTCTTCTTGCTTTATGCCTTCATGGTCCAACACAGCTGTCAGTGCTCCAGCTCTCATGCTTGCATTCCAGCCAGAAGGAAGGAAGAGGGGGATGCTGAAGGGCATATCCCCGCCCTTTAAGGATATACTTCTAGGAAGTTCCACCTGCCATTCCTGTTCACAGGCCGAACTTCGACTGAATGACCACACCTTGCTGCAAGGTTGACTGGAAAATACAGACTGGATTCTGGGCAGCTGTCACTTATCTAAAAGTCAGGGAGCTCATGTAAAGCTTCACACTTCACACTCTTCTTAGTGTGAAAAGGTGCTGGGGACACTAGCCATGTCTGGTACAGACAGATTGCTTTCTTTTTTGTTTCCTTTTTTCCTAAAATTAAGTGGGGAAAGAGAGTCATTTTAAAGGAAAGTAAATAAAAGGACAGGTCATGGCTAAGGCAAAAATTGCCAAGCTGGTCCTGGACACCCTGAGATTTGGGAAACATGCTGTGAATACCGAAAAAAAAATGAGGTGTCCAACCTGAGAACCAGGGGGTGGGGGGTCAGGTTTCATGTTTAGGATGAGATCCCAGGTGTACTTGGGGTGAGGCGCTGACCTTGTCCGCATTGTCCCCTTGTGTCCTCACTGTCACAGTTCTGCCCACATTGTACAGTGAGCAGAAGCTGTTCCATGGTCTCATGGCTTGTGAACAGCAGAACAGGCCCATGCCTAGCTGGCTGCTTCTACCACCTCTGTCTGCTGCATACTGGCCGGCCCGATGTCCAGAGCAATGCTGGCAGGAGAAGGGTGCTGGGGGCAGTGAACAGAAGGTCGCTCTCCTGCTTTGGTGCCCAAACTTTCCCCGGCAAGAGTCGGAGGGAACAAGACCACCCCTCTCTGGGGCAGCAGCTCCTGGTGGGGTGGGTTCGAGTTTCCAAAATAAAAGGGTGCAGAAACCTGAAGAGTGGCTCTCCGTGCTCCACCCTGACTTCTCCAGGCCGAAACCCAGAAGATGGGTGTATTCCCAGCGCTGGCCAGTGCTTACAGCAGAATATTTCTGGAGCACACACAAGCCTTATTTCAGCTTTTGGAGTTGCTCGTGTGCTGGGCAGAGCCACCTGGCCACTCACACGCCCCCCCAGTGACCACCCAGGGTCTGTGGGGCAGCCTTCCCCGGGAGCCCTTGGGCAGGATGTGGGCTGGGAGGGGCCTGCCCGTGCCCTGGGCTGGGCCACTTTTGGACCTGCTGTGCCTGTCTGGGAACTAGAAAGTTCTGCAGGGTGAGTGCTGTCTGCCAGAGTGAATAAGACCTCCCTCTCCCACCTCCCTGGGAGAGCCCCAGCTCCCCTGCACCTCCGCTTCCTTACCTGTCACAGGGGGAAAACAGCATCCGTCAGCTGCAGTCCCTGTCCTGAGAGGCTGACATGAGAGGCAAGCCCTCGAAGCAGTGTGAACACGACCAGCACTGCTCTACAGCCTTAACAGAGGCACGAGTCCTCCGGGTGATACTGTGCTCCCTTCAGACGGCCTTAGCCCTCTAGCTCTTCCTTTGTTTTCTCATTTTCTGATGATCAAACAGGTTTACTGGACCTCTAATAAGGTGAACCACACATTTAAGCATGTCATTGCCCTGCTTAAATTATGTTTCTGGCTCCTTTTGTCTAGAAGATAAAATCCAGGCCTTTCCTTGCAGGCTGCACATACTCTCCTGAACCTGCCCGGAGCGGGCCCCACTGATCTGCTGCTGCCTCCCGAGCAAGCCACCGTTTCCTGGCCTTTGCACCTGCTTCTCCCTGCACCTGAACTGCTCACCATCTGGGTAACTCCTGCCCATTCTGTGAAACCCGGCTCAAAAGGCCCCTTCTCTGCAACAGTTAGGTGTCCTGGAAATTGCATGGGTCTGGAGCAAGGAGGCTCGGGTTCCAGTCCCAGCTCCACCTTGTAACTTGGCAAATGACTTGTCTCATGGCAGCCCAAGGGGAAGACGGAAGCACCCCAACTTTATGCATAGGAAATGCAGGGTGGGGGAGTTAATACCAGTAAGCACTAAGTGCTCATGGGCAAAGGTAGGAACCCTCATGAGTGGGGCCACACCCTTGTGTGGGTCCCAGTACTGGAGCCCCCCAGCCTTAGGGACTTGTGGCCCAGCTGAGGGGATACAGTGGGTGTCAGAGGCAGCCCAATGTCACCTTCTGAGGAGGCCAGGAGCCTCTTATGGTCCCTGAGTCCAGACAGGGAGACAGGTGAATCACACCCTGTTTGTTTTACAGATTGGATGGCAGAGTCTGTCAGATTATCTAAAAACAAAACAAAACCCCCAACACTCAACCCAGCATTTAGGAGCGCCAGTTTGAACTCCAGGGCTCTGCATCCACTTTCCCTGCAGGTGACCCGCCCCAGGGGACACACCCTCCCTGTCCTTGCCACTGGGGGTTTGCAGGGGTTGGGGAAACTCTGGAGGAGCTGGAACCACCCCTGGGGCCCTGCTGTCCCCTCCCCTCCCCTTCCCTCACAGTTATGCAGGGAATAGGAGGTTAGAGCTGAGGGCAATTAGTGGTACTTTCCAGTTGGTGATTAAATAGGCATTCTGCCTTGGGGCAGTGGTGCGCAATTCCTGGGCTTATCCCAGGACTGAATCAGACTCTCTGGGGCAGGGCCTGGGTATCTGCAGTTGGTACATATTCTCAGGAGACTCGGGTGGGCAGCAGGTACAGGGTTTGCCTTCTGTGTTGTCACCTCGGGAGGCCCCTGCTTCTTCATATCCTCGCAGGCCCAGCGTCCTCTCCTTCCAGGGCCTGACCCCTGCTCACCTGTCCCCAGCCAGCCAGCTCCTCCCTTACTGGACACCCTCTGGGACCTCCAAGGCACCTCTCCCTCTCATACCCCATTCGATGCCAGGCCCTGAGAGCCTGCAGCCCACTCCCTGCTCTTGCCTCCATTACAAAGCATCCCGGCCCCTCCCACCCCTGCTCTGGTCACCCCTGAACGGGCCCCCTGTTCCCACTCTTGGACCCTCCAGCCCAGGCAGACAGAGCATCACCTGCAGAGCTCAAGTCTGATTACACGGCCCTGCCTCCGGCCCGGACCCCTGCGGGTCCTTCCCCTTGAGGACAGAAATCAAACTGTGGCAGGTTCCAGCTGCATAACAAAAATGGAAAACAGAAGGCAACAAAGCTTGCAGCGGTTTGCCCAGCAAAGCAAGTTGTTCAAGGACAGTAGGTGCGCGCAGTCTAGGGGGACAAGCACCCTTGGGGCACCTTAAAGCCGGCACTGCCACTGGAAGCCACCTTGAGACCTCTGCGGTGCCGCTCCGGCCCGTGTCATGGGCTTGCGTGTGTCATCAGCTTTGACTCCAAAGCCCTGTCCCGATGCTGGCTTCACGCCAACTTGAGCAGGGAGGCTGGGAGGCAGAGTGGGAGCCCCAGCCCTCCCAGGGGAGGCTCATACGTAAGAACTCCTCAGGCACAGTAAGTGGCTGCCCACATCGTACATGACTAACGACCCCTGCAGCCTGCAGGCCCTGGGCCCTCCAACCTCTGCCTGCATGGCCAGCCCTGCTGGAGGCCCCACCCTGCCCTCTGCTCACTGGCCTTTCAGGCTCAAGGGGCCCACGTGCTGCTCCTCCTGAGAAGATGGCCCTTTATCCCTGCCCTTTCCAGGAGGTCGGTCAGCTGCCATCCACCCGTGTCTGAGCTCAGGCACCTTTTCCTCCGAGCACTTGTCTGCTGCGCCTAGTCTTGGCTCGTCTCCTGCATGGCCCTGTGGACCTCTACCCCAAATGGAATCACCCGTCTTGTCTGCGATTACTGGATTCATGTCTGTCTCTCCCCCTAGAACAGAAGCTCCATGGAGGCAGCTCCTCAAACAGCCTCCATCCCGGCAACATACAGCACATAGTAGGTGCTCGACGAACACCTGCTGGAAAGTAAATGAATAAATGACACCGGGCAGGCTGTTTACCCTAAACTTCATTCCCTTCACCTATCAACATCTCAGAAGTGGTCATCTGTCTTTTAAATTTATTTATATGGCAGCCCTCTTATCTTTGGGGGACATACTCCAAAACCCCAGCGGGTGCCCCAAATCATGGATAGTACTGAAGCCCATTCACACTGTATTTTTTCCTATACATACATCCCTATGATGAAGTTTAATTTATAAATTGGGCACAGGAAGAGATAAACAATAATCACAGAGCAATAACTGTTAACAGAGTACTGTAATAAGACGAGTGTGGCTTCTCTCTCCCAAAGCACCTCCTTGTGCTGCACTCACCCTTTTTGTGTCGACGAGATGACAAGTACCCCTGTGATGAGATGACGCAGGTGAGGGTCATGGGCACTGGATGCAGCACGAGGTGGCCCCTCACCTGGCGAGGTCAGGAGGCGCCTCTGCTTTCCCACCTTGGTTGACACAGGTGACAGACAGGAAGGCAAGACCTCAGATGAGGGGGGAATGAAATGACAAGTAGACACTTTTAGTTCCCTAAAGAGTTGAATCGATCAGTCTTTATGGTCCCATCCTTCCTCTTCAAAATGATATCTCCAAGTATAAGAACAAAGAAAAAAAACTGAAGGAACAAAACAGCAGCAGACTCACAGAACCCAAGAACGGACTAATAGTTACCAAAGGGAAAGGGACTGGGGAAAATGGGCGGGAAGGGAGGGATAAGAGGGAAAAAGGGGCATTACGATTAGCAGATGTAATGTTGGGGGGGCACGGGGAGGGCTGTACAACTCAGAGAAGACAAGTAGTGATTCTATAGCATCTCACTATGCTGATGGACAGTGACTGTAATGGGGTGGGTGGGGGGGACCTGATGAAGGGGTAGTTTAATAACCATAATATTGCACATGTAATTGTAGATTAATGATACCAAAATAAATTATATAATTAAAAAAAAAGATGTCTCCAGGGTTTGCTTCGCCTTTTTCCACTCAACCCTTTCATGCGTTTGGGACTTACTTTGGTAGGAGTGAGGAAAGGATGCAAACATCTCTCCCCATTCTTCCAACCCCATTTATTGCAAGTTTTCTCACTATAGTGAAACCCCATCTTTATCATATTCAAAATTCCTTTATGACCACTATGCTGTCTTTCTCAGCAAGTTGTCAGATAACCCAGTCAAGCTGGCTTAAGGAATTAAATAAAAAAAAGTTAGCTCACATGACGGGTGGGGGCCCAGAGACAGAGCAAGTTGGCTCAGCAGCTGGGTGATATTCATCTCTTGGCTCCACTGTCTGCTACACAAACGCCACAGCAGTGTTGATGAGATCGCACCAGGAACGAGGAAGCTGGCATCCTTCCTCATGTGCTTATCCTGGGCTCAGAACAATGCACAGAACCCTCAACAGCGTGCTCCGAGGTAGTACTGGAAGTGTGAATTTCCCCAATGCCACATAGTGGCAAAGCAGCAGAGCTGGGGTTTGAAGCCCGGGAAGCTGATGCCAGAGGCCAGCCTCCCGGTGCACCGCTCTTCTTTTCTCCGTCAAGCCTCCTTGTTGATCCCATCAGCCCTCGCCTCTACAGGGCTCCCGTCTTTTTTTGGCTACTCAAATTCTGGTCTGTGCTGAGCAAGATGAGGTAGCCTCCTAGTCCTGTCAATCTATTGGTCGGGTGTTTCCCATCGTTTTTGGTTTGTGATCTGCAGTACAGGCTACATCAGTGAGGCCCGATGACAGAGGTTTCCCCTTTCCCACTGCCCCTATATAAAAGCCCCTGTAGGCCTGGGTGGCAGGCTGAGGGGCCCTGGGGCTGCTTCCCCAGGCATTATCCCATGTCTCCAAAGACCTCATAATAAAAGTGTGGTCAGTTTTTACTCAGCTAAGCTGGTGTGAAAGAAAGTTGTTTTAAAACATGCAGTCACTCGGGAATAATGAAAACAGTGATATTGAGCGAACTTTACCATGTGCCAGCCACGCCCGAGCACTCACGTCTCATCTCCTTGAGCCTCACAGCAAGCCAGGGAGAGGAAGGGTCCTACCGGGTGAGAAAGGGAGTTCCGGGCACGGGGCTGACTGTGGTCACCCAGCTGAGGAGGGGGCGCAGGTGGCTGCCATCTCGAGTTGTTAGCCTTGGAATGAATGCACAGGGGGTGAACGGACACTCAGATGGAACACGCAGCGCCCAGAGCAGAGGTGTGTGCCGTGTGCATGTGGTATCCATGCTGCCTGGGGTGGGGGAGCCTCCATGGGGTCCCTTGTAGGACCTTGGCAGTGAGGGGCAAATCCTGGTCTCAGCCACCGTGGGGGGGGGGGGGGGCGGCACTGTCTGGGGAGGCGGCCTGGCATCCAAAAGGACACTGCCAGCCCAGCCCACCTGCACCCACCCAAGCAGGACCTGTGCTCTGTGCCCAGTGACAGCCAAGCACACTGGGGGGCCTGAAGCTCTCAGATGACACCAACCATGTTTTCTTTCACGCAGGGAGCTCGGGCCATGGATACCTGGGCTGGCCTTTTATCGTGCAGTTTATTCATCTGTCGCTCTGCACACACATGGCCAGCCGTCAGTGTGAAGCCTGGATGGTACTGGATGTGGCAGCAAGGAGGAAACCACGGGCGGCAGTGCTCAGGGAGCTGAGCCCACTGGGGCAGGACAGGCCCAGGAGCAGCCCACTGTGAGTAGGAGGGGTCAGGCCGCCGTCAGACTGGGACCCAGTGGGGACTGGGGTGGAGGCTGAAGCAAAGAGCTGGTGGGGCATCTGTGACATTGGGGGTCAGGACCGACCCCGAGGGGCCTGGGGACCCTCGGGGCTGTGCTCCTTCAGCAGGAAGGCCCTCTGCGAGGAGTGATGGGCCCGGACTCCCAGATGCATAAGGCTTCATTTACATCACTTCCACTTCCAAACATACAAACATAAGGCCAGATAGAAGCTTATGCTTCCAGTCCTTGTAAACTATAAAACAGTAAAATCACAAATTAGGGAAAGAAACCTGCACAACAGACATGCTTCTGATCAATAACATAATTAAATGTAGGGCTAACTGAGGTATGGTTTTTTTAATTGTGCTTAACATATAAAATTAACCCTTTTAGCCATTTTTTAAAGTGCCACCAAGCACATTACAATGGTGTGCAACTATCCTCACCATCCATCTCCACAAATTTGTCATCTCCTCCAACAGCTGTCCCATGAAACCTGTTTTACTAAGCAAAATTGTTGCCTCGTGTCTGCAGGCTTTCATCAGGTCTGAGATCAGGAGGCCTTGTACCCGCCTAGTGTCAGGGTGACTCAAATGGCCCACGATGTTCTTCTATTCAAGCCACACCACGAAAGCTTCACTTATGCCATGTGGCTCTTGTTCAGTGAGGCCCCCATTTAAGCACTGAATTGGCTTCTGTTCTCTGAGCACAAATTAACGTTGGGGTATACATGTGTGACCTTGCCACAGTGTCTTAACTGAGCCAGTGACTTAAGAAACAGGGGACTTCTTTGATGAAAATTTATTCAGTTGCAAATTTTCCCTGTAGAAGAGGTTGTGCCTTTGTGTCAGATGTGGGTGACTGCCCACTTCCACACGGGCATGCACTACCTGTCACGCCTGCCTATCTGGTTCCAAACACAAGGCACACGGGAATCATGTGGTCAGAAAGCAGTCGGCAGGATGACTCAGAACGCTTATCATGGAAATAAAAATGCAAAACTAAAAACGTGCAGAGAGCTTGTGGTTTCTAAGAATATAGGCCAGGGTTTGTGGTATGATTTGGTTGGAAGAGGGGGCAGGAAGAGCCAAGGTGGTGGTGTCCGAGAGGAGAGGTGAGGCTGTGACGGGGGCACGAGGGGGTGGAGAGGAGACACTGGTGAGGCAGAGTCTGAAGCTGCCACTCAGTTACGTATGGGAGCAGGATACCCAGGCGAGAGGCCTGGGTCGGCGCCTCGGGCAGCTGGGTAGAATGTGGTGCCAGGCATGACATGGGCTCAGGGGTGGGGAGACGGGAGTTTGCCTGTGGGGGCAGAATGCCCACCCTCCTTGTGTCCACGCCCCAATCCCTGTAACCTGCAAATGTTCCCTCGCAAAAGCAAGAGGTGCTGAGGCAGCAAACAATATAGTCAAGGACAGGGGAGGCACCAGGGACCTAAGATAAAAGATGCCATGGGCCTGTGGTCACCAGGGGACTCGGGGGAAGAGGGTTGTGGGCTGTGCAAGAACAGGGTGTGAAGGGGTCTCAGATGGAGGCCAGAGGAAGAACCAGGAGAAAATCTCAGGGATGGTTGGGAAACATCAAACGCCCTAGAAGCCGGCAGCCTGAGACCTCAGCAAAGGCTGTCTCGGGGGAGTGGTCCTCGGGTTCCAGGAAGAAAAGAGGATGGATGAGGGCCCTGAAGGGGGGTGACTGACAGAGCCCCAAATGTGCCCGAGACCAGAGAGCAGGGCTGGCTGTGGTGCGGAGGGCAGAGGGAAGGCAGGAACGAGTGTGAGGCAGGGAAACCGGCATCAAATTCCTTCATTGGCCTGAAATCTGAAAAGAACACAAATTTGGACCCTCTTTCCCTCTCAGGGGAAAGGAGAGCAAAACGTAGCTCGTTTCCAAGGAAACCATGCATCTTGTGTGCACCTTTACCAGAAATGGAAATTTCCGTGATTACAAAAAATATAATAAAGAGGAACATGGATTGTTTTTTGGTAAAGTTGCCATGAAAAGTCGTTGTCCAAAAACTGTAGTAGCTCCCTATTTAGGGAGGGGTGTGAGTGACCCTGTCCCAAAGGTCATTGTTCCAATCAGATGTGAATCTGCCTTCTGTCCCAGGAGGTCATGGAAAAATCCAGAACACTTTTCACCTTGAAAGCAGCAATTCAGAATAACGGGAGTGAGGGCTGGGGGTGCTTGTGGCAGGTCTTGGAGCTCATCCGATCCATGCCTTGAGACCAGGTTACACCATGGTCACGGGGCTGCTCCAAAGCTGTGCCCCATCTCCCTCACCAGGCGGATGTCCTGGGCTGTCAGTGCTCAGGGCACATTGGGCCCCACCGCATGCAGAACTGAGTGCCAGCCACAGTGGTAAGCCGGGCCAGAGCTGGACACCAAGCTGGTGCAACACAGTCTCAGGCCATGGAAATTCCGGGTGCAATGACACAGAAACCACATTACTGAAACCTCTGTCACAATACCTGGTGCGATGAAGGGTTGGGGAGCCCTCCAGGTGTGACCAACACTCAGGGGCACAGGGAAGGTATCAGAGTGGCATTTTCACATTTTGGCAGCTCATGTCGCAAACCGGAAGGCAATGGCAGAACCTTTGCAATCTGCCTTTCCAGGAATATGGGCACAGTTTCCAGAATGCCTATTTCCTAAAGCCACCGATTAGCCAAGCCCTGTGCTAACTGGTGGTGATGGCCTGTCTGCTGCCCCGAGCTGAGATTTGAAGAGGCAGGGGCCACTGGCAAGCATGGTGCAGAGCATGTGACAGAGGGCCAGGCCCCACATGTGACCAGTGCTGGTTCAGCTCCTTGGCAGTGCCCCAGGCCTGAGATGATTGTCAATACCTATGTTGTTGGCCAGGCTTTCCAGGTCAGAGAGCAGGCCACTTCTGGCTTGTTTACTGCTATGACCCCAGCTCCTAGCAGTGCCTGGCATCAGGAAGTATTTGCTGAAGCTGAGGGGCTCTGAGGCCAGGTCCACAGCTCAGGGGGACAGTGCTGTTAGGATCTCAGCAAGCCGAGGTCAAAGCAGCAGAGCATGACATATTTGGCTTTCCCAAGGTGACAACTGAAAGGCCCAAATAAGGGATGGCCATTTGGCTTTCTGCTGCCTCTTGGAGGTAGGCAGGGCCCAAAGCTGGCAACAGCTGTCCTCTGTGGGCCAGTCTGCCGAGGGCAGACACCGCCCTCTTTAGTGATTCATGAAGTGGTGAAATCCAGCCACCCTATTCACAGGTAGAGCTCACAATAAGCTGCAAGGCTCATCATACTGAAATACTGAAATAGGTCGAGACGTAGATTTTAGAGTATGTGAAGTGACCTGACTGTTGGCAGGAATGGAAAATCCTTTGTAAAACGGAGGTTTTCACCACAAAAGCACTTGCTTTTATGAGGCTGCCTTAGAAACAGAGATTACTTCTTATAATTACAGGATCCAGCTCCCTCAAAAAATCTGTTATCAGGAAGCATGATCTTGATACAAAATAGTAACAATCTGTGAAATCACAGGAATCCCAACACTTTCAAGAACACTTGTAGAGCATAGCTGGTGTGCCAGTGGGGTTGGTGCCCACGCGCACCGAGTCTTCTGACACCTAGGTAATAGCCCTTCTTGTCCCCACACATGGCCTCAAAGCCACCGGCCAAATGTGGGGGCAGCAAAGCCATTGCGGATCCTGGAGCCAGACTGCTGGTTCCACCCCAGCTCCCCGGTTGCTGACCTTCCTCCAGCTCCTTACCTCTGCGCTCATTCCCTCACCTACCAATGATAAAGGTAACAACCGATAATCTTTACAGCCCTTCAAGTGCTGGACATGGTTCCAAAACCTTCAGGAGAGTCTCCATCATGGGATTATGAGGGATAAGTGAAGTATGTGAACAGTGTCCAAAGCCCTGCCTGCCACAGAGTAAGTGGTCAGTAAGCGCTGGGCCCCTCAGATGCCTTGGCCCCCTGAGGAGCAGCTAGTCATCCCAAGGCAGGTGCGCCTGAGCCCATCAGGGACATGGTGCCAGGTTCTGGTTCTGGAGGTCCCGGGCCTGCTGGTCCTCCTTGATGAGGTCTGCCACCAGATTCAGCCGGCAGGCCCTGAGTGCCGCCACCAGGTGGGACACGGTGGCGTCCTCTTTCCCAGTATTCTTCCAGACTCTCAGAGACTCCCTCACTTGCTCCATCAGGTTGCGGGGGTATTTCTCCTCAATGGCATCGATCTTGGCGTCGGACACTTTCAGCTGGCGAGCCAGTCTTCTCCAGTCCTTCCCCACGTTATCACATATGATGTCAAAAGCCGCACGCAGCTCTGGGGAGGGAAAGAATGAAATGACTCCCAGGGGTTTGGGGAGCTCTTTAGGACCCCACGCTCCCCGGTGGGCTTCTCATGCTGATCCAAGTGCTGGGCACACAAGGTCTTCTCACAGGGGCTCACACCACCCAGCAGCAGAAGGGCTGGAGGGAGGTCACAGAAAACCTAACAATGGCCTCTATTCTTGCCCCAGGCAACTCCAACTCCACCCCAAAACACTTCCCACATGTGCAGCCTGCTGCAGACCAGATGGTAGGTGCAGGCTGTAGTGGACCTACCTTCTCAGGACAGGGGAGACCGAGGGAGGGGCGGGGAGTAGTCAGAAGGGGATGGGGTGGTCCTCATCTCACCCTGCAGTGGGTTGAATGCTGGTCCCTAATAAGAATGCCCACATCAAACCCTGGGACTGTCAATGCTAACACACCTGGAAAAGGGTCTCTGCAGCTGTGACTGAGGATCCTGAGAGCAGGAGATCATCCTGGCTCACCCACAAGGGGCCATCCAGTGACACATGCCCTTTACAGAGGAGGAGCTCATGAGGCAGCAACACGAGGGGTGCGGCCACAAGCCCAAGAGCACATGGAACCCTGAGAGCTGGAGAGGCAGGAAGGAGCCTGTCCTAGAGCCTCCAGATGGGTGGGGCTCTGCCAACACCCTGATCTCAGACTTCTGACTCCAGAATGCTAAGAGAATAAATTTTGTTGCATTTAGCCACCAAAGTTGTGATAATTCATACAGCAGCCGTAGGACACTGATACACACAATTCTTTCTTTGAAAGCTGTCTGGATTGATCACCATTCTTCGGTGCCTGGCTACCATATCCTCATCTGCTAGCCATATCCTCACTGGGCATCAGGCTGGGCACTACAACCATAAAAGCTTGAAAAGCCATCAAGCTGGACACTACAGACCATAAAAACGTGTTTCTGGAACAGGGGGAGAGGAGAAGGACAAAGTTCTATTGGCGGGCTCCTGCAGATCTGCATCTGGCTACAAACCTGAGGCACCGTCGGCCTGTGTGCCAACTCCTCCAGCCCCGACAGCACAGTGTTACAATGACCATTTGCACAGATGAGGAAACTAAGGCACAGGGAAGGCAGGTGATTTTCCTGAGGTCATCCAGCTGAACACTGGCAGAGCCAGGATGCAAAACCCTGACAATCTGGTGTCAAAGTTCACTTTTCACCATTATGTGAAACGGCCTCTGCAAGAGTGATACACGACAGCCCCTTATCAATGCCCCCACACCTGCTGTTAACCCGTGTACTGTCCTCCAACATAGCTCCATAAACAAAAACACAAATGGACATATACATAGAAACCTCAAATGTTATTACCTACACTTTGTGGACTGTCTCCTATCCGCACTCTCCCACCAAACTGAATATCCTTAAAAAGCATAATTTTCCTATGTTCCAATTTGTGTGTCCAGCCCCATGTGTGTACGTGTGTGCATATACACACATATATGTATACATATGTATGAAACCTGAATTTGACTGCTTGTAGGCAGAGCTGTGCAGCTTGCCAGGAAGCCCCAGTCCTCATGGAATGATACCATGGCGTCATGTTTGTATCCTTTTTTGGTTCAGTGACTGAATACCCGATTCCAGGTCACGGCTTCAAGCCTGTATGGGGTGTCCCTAAAGCCCCCCAACACAGGGATGGGGCTGAAAAACTGCTTCACCCGGGTTCTCATTTTACTCCTGGAAGCCTCTGCAAGCCACAGGTGAGGGTGGAGAGGGGCTGCCTGAGAGGGTAGGAAGTCACCAACGGGAGAGACTCAATCAGAGACAGTGTAGTGGCTGAGCCCACCCACCCACAGGCCACTCTGCTGGCGTAGTCCTAGCTCGGTTGGTCATCGCCTTGCATCTTGGGCAAGTCACTTAACATCGCTCTCGGCCACAGCCCTCTCACTTCTAACACAGGAATGATGATAGATCACAGTATCTAACTAACCCGGTTATTGTGAAAATAACGTAAAGTGCTCAGACGAGCGCCCGGCACACTGCCAGTCCTCGCGAGAATTATTGCTGGTGTTATTCTCAGACAGCTGAAGGGCATTAGCGGGGCATTCCCACAGGCATAAGGGAAATGAACGCTACAGCAGTTTACCTAACTTCTGCCCCGCTCTTCTGCCTGCTCTTCCCCACCCAAGGAGGTTAGCAACCCCCTTCCCTTCCGAGTAATTTCTCATTTGGGGGGGAATGGGTGACAGAAGGAATACTGAGGGTAGCGGCGGTGTGTCCATGCTTTGCCACCTAGAGTAAGTTAACTTCTCCAGTTCTGGTTCTCTCACCCGCGGGTGGGCACACCCCGTGTCCCAGAGCGCGTAGGAGCAAACCCACGCAAAGCAAGCCTGGTAAAGACGAGGTGCCCGGCGGGCTCGGCGGGACAAATTGCCGCTGCCTCCCAGCTCCCGGCCCCCGCCCACCTCGCTCCTCCGGCGCGGCCCCGTGCGCCGCGCCCGCCTCGAAGTCGTCCAGCAGCCGCAGCAGGTCCTGGCGCCGCAGAGAGGCGAGCAGGTCGCGCAGCAGAACGGTGCACTCGGGCCCCAGCTCGTTCTGCTCGAGCAGTACAGAGAAGAGGTCGAGGCCGCTCTGCACGCGCTCCATCTTCCTCTTGCCCACGCGGCCCTGGCACAGGAACTTGAGCTCCGTGACTTCGTTGCTCGACAGGCTAGCCGACACCGAGTGCAGCAAGACCAAGAAGGGATCCATGGCGGCGGCCGGGGCACCCCCGGAAATCGCCTCCGCGTCAGCTTGCCCGACGTGTCGCGAGAGCTCCGGATCCTGCGCATGCGCCCCGAGCCCGAGAAGCCTTTTCTGCCTCTGCGCCTGCGCCCTGCGGACCCTCCAGCGGCGGGTGCAGAACGGGGCCGCTGCGGGTACCTGCCCCGGGCTCTGGCTGGGAGGGCGGGCCTGCGTTTCCCCAGGAGTGTGCCTGCGGTTGCCGATAATAAATGCATCTATTTGTTAACATGTGCGAAAACGCTTCCTTTCGTGCACCCGGGTCATCTCTGTGAGGGAAAGACTGGAGCTTATTTAGGTTTTAATGTTTAATTAATATTTGATTTTAACATTATAGTAATTAATGCTTTTGAATGCTTTTTTGGCGTTTGTTGAGCGCCTATTGTGTGCCACGCAGTAGGTGCTGGGGACAAATTTGGGGATGAAGTGCGGAAAGCCGAGCCTGCGCGGAGCTTACGCCATAAGTACGCAAATTCACGTAATACAGATGAGAAAGTCGAGCCAGGGTAGCGGAAGTTAGGAGCAGAGCAAAGAGGAGAGGGCGTGGAGACCGAGGGCTCCAGGGTGTTGGTCAAGGCAGGCCTCTTGGTACGGGTGCAGGTGCAGGGGCAAAGCCAGGTGTGTAGGTGGGGTGGGGGGAGAGGGAGGGAGGGCCACGTGCGTAGGGGAGGGGTGCTGGGCAGCCCAGCAAGAGCAGAAGCACAGAGGAAAGCTGAGGTTCCAGGAGCAGCGGGGGTACCTGCCTGTCTAAGCAGAGTGGGGAGCAGAGGTTGGTCATGGAGGCGGGGCTGGGGGGAGGGGAGCAGATTAGGGGCCTCACCTGGCCTGTGAGGACCCAGCTTTACTGCCCCTGAGATGTGTGAGCAGAGTGAAGCCATCTGAATTACCTTAAAATCTACTTGAGAGAATTCACACTCCGTATAACTCACCCTTTTAAAAGTGTACAATTCAGTGGTTTTAGTATGTTTCTAAGGTTGCGCAACCCTCAGCGTTAGCTAATTTTAGAACTTTTTCATCACCCCAAGTAGAAACCTGGTGCCCAATTGCAGCCCCTTCTCCCACCCCGAGCCCCTGGCAACCACTAGTTTTCCTTCTGTCTCTTTGGATTTGACTTCTTTGCACATTTCGCACAAGTGGAACTATACTCTGTGTGGCCTTCTGTTACATTCTATGGATGGACCACATTTGTGAGCCCAGTCATCAGCTGATGGGCATATCGGTTGTTTCCAGTGCTGGAAAACAAAATTCACCTAAGGCAATTTGAGGATCTAATTGGCTTTATTCACCCATTCGTGAATTGGGTGGCATCCCAGCTAGCAAGTAGAAGGGAGCTTTGAGGTGCTGTACAAAATGGAAGGCTTTTATGGACAAAAGGGGCGGAAAAGGAAGTTTTCTAACAAAGAGTGGATTGTTTTGGGCAAGGTCACCTTTCTCTGGGGGAAGGGCAGACAACCTCACTAGTGCTGACCAGGTAATCGCAGGTTGGCTGGTTAAAGGTTACATTCCTGGGAGAGGCTGGAACTACAATTAAGTCTTGGATTGCTGTGGTGGGAAAGTGACTCTCTTTGGGGCCTGTTGTTCCTTTTTTAACACCACCTTTTGGCCAATATGAATAATGCTGCTATGAATTCCAGGTTATATTTGTAAAGGACTCCTCTGCCACTGGGTAAAAGCCATAGTAATCATGAGCGTACGTGGAGTAAGTACAATGGAGGGGTGAGGAGAGGGGCCTTCTTTTGATTGTGGGGTGTATGTGCACAGAGAAACTGAGGATACTTCTAAGGTTTGAAGGGTGGCACAGCTATTGACCCAGGGAGGGTGTGGGTGGGTGGCTTTGGGGAGGACCTATCAGAGATGTTGACTGGACAGTGGGATGTCCAGGACGAGGGTTTGGGACAGAGATATGGGCAGGAGGTGTAAATTTGGGAGTACTCCATAGAGAGATGGTGTTTGTGGCAGTTAATTTTACATGTCAATTTGACTACCCCACCTCTGGTAAAACATTGTTTCCAGGTGTGTCTGGGAGGGTGTTCCTGGAGGAGTCTGACTCGGTAGACTGAGTAAAGCAGGTGGGCCCCCAGTGTGGGAGGGCCTCAGCCGACAGGACGCGAGGTGGAGGAAGGAAGGATTCGCTCTCTCTGCTTCAGCACCTCTGGCTGCCCAATTCTCAGGCCTTCAGACTCAGATCGAACCACACTACTGGCTTTCCTAGCAGATGGCCTGTTTGGGATTTCTTGGTCTTCATAACCAGCTGTGAGGGCAGTGTGGAGGGGCCCCTGTGAATGGGAATGAGCCAGAGAGGATTAAACCACGCTTCTGCTGCCTGGCCCCTGCTGCAGAGCTTCTCTGTCTTGCAAGTGACCTCTGCTGACTTAACACACACTTTGCTTTCTACTCTGTTTTTGGCTTGTCTCTCCTGCCAGAATGTGAGCGCTTCGAGGGCAGGGGTTCCAAGCACCCAGAACACTGGCTGGCACTTAATAGGTGCTCACAAAGGACTTTGGAATGAGTGAATCTTATATAAGGCCCAGTGAACCTGAATCTCCCTTAGCACAACGTATGAATGACTGACCCACTACCTAGCAGTTTGTGGCTTGTCTCTTCATCCTCTTTACTTAAGCTTTCAGAGCAGAACTTTAAACTTTCGATGAGGCCCCATTTATCAAAATTTCCTTTTATGGCTTGGGCTTTTGGCCTCAAGTCTAAGATTCCTTTGCCAAACCCTGGGTCCCAAAGATTTTCTCCTATTTTTTATCCCTAAAAGTTTTATAGTTCACATTTCAGTCTGTGATCCATTGGGGCTAATTTTTGTACCAGGTGTAATTAGGTGGAGATTTCTGTTTACCTGCAGGTGTCCAATCACTCCTACACTGTTTGCTGAAGAAGCTATCTTCCCCTGGATTGCTCTTGTACCTCTGTAAGAAATCCTTTGAGCATATTTATTTCTGGGTTCTCTGTTCTGTTCATCCGCATTTCTATTCTTTCACCAAGACTGCCCTTTCTTGGTGCTATCAGTAACCCTTAATTTTTTGTACAGTCATTCATCCAACTTTATTCTACTTTTCAAGACTTTTAGCTATTCTAGGGTCTGTGCATTTCCACATCAATTTAAAAATAAGCTTGTCTATATTGTAAGGATACCTTGCTGGGATTTTGACAGGAATTGCACCCAGCCAGCATATAACTCCCCTCCTGCAGATTGCGAGGCATGAGGAACCCAACGTGGCCAGATGACAGTCTGACTTACAGTTCAGTGGGGTCATGGTGTCCCCTGGTGGGAGAATTCCTCCCTCTTCAGCTCAGACCTTCATGGCCGCAGAGCAAACGGTCTGGGGGCAGGAAGCAAGCATTTTGCTAGTGGGTCCCCAGGGGCAATCGTGGGGCCACTGCCATCCCCGCCCCTTGGTTCCTGGGCCCGTGAATCCTGGCAGAGGGAGAACCAGCCCCACGTATGGGATGTAGTAGCAGAATAAGATGTCCATGTGAATAGGTTCGTTTGCGCAGGGGGAATGACTTTGTAGATGTGATAAAGATTCAGGGCTTGGAGATGGGGATATTTTCCTGGATTATCTTGGGGACCCAGTCTAATGTGAGTCCCATAAACGGAGAGCCTGAGGACGGCGGTGGCAGGACGAGCCCACCATCGCTGGCTTGACGGTGGCAGAAGGCGTCCAGTCCTGAAGACACCCTGATTTAGCCCAGTGAGACCTGTGTCAGATGTCTGACCTGCGGAACTGTAAGGTTGTTCTGAGCCACGGAGTTTGAGGTGATTTGCCATAGCAACAGAACACACTGTCCGTCTGCTGAGCCTCTTCCTTCCCTGTGCGCAGCTCCCAAGGGCAGCCAGCAGAGGGCAGCAGCCGCCACCAAGCCCGGCCAGGCTGACCCACCTCCAGCGGGAAGTCCTTGCGGTCAGGACCTGTTTGTTACAGGCAGGTGGACCTGTTACAGGGGCGTGAGGCTTCTGAGGGGCTGTGACGCTCTGTTTCCAAGTTCCAGCTACAGAGGTGAGTGTGGTTTGTGGAAGTTGGTGGCCCACTTAAGATACGTGCAGTTTTCTGTATGTTTTACTTCATAAAAATGTGGGGGCAGGGAGAGTGGAGAGGGACAGAGGCGGGCTGGGGAAGAGAACGGGACAGTGAGGATGGAGCAAGCAAGTAGGTGGCTTGGCAGAGCTGAGAAACCAGACCTCAGTGTCCCAGGAGCATCGCCGGCAGAGGCCAGCAGCCCAGCTGAGGAAGTCAGGCGTGAAGGCCTGCGCGGGTCTGAGTCAGTGTTTCCGGGCACCAGCTGTATCTGTCAGAGGCGAGGGAGTGAGCAGTGTATGCGCTGCCGGCTGTGGGCTTATATGTGGTCCAGAAAGCTTACTTTCTGCATACCCCTTACCTCTTCCCCCAACACCCCTCCCAGACCAACTCCAAGACCCACCCTGCTCACAAGCAGGAAGGCCCAGTTGTCACCCATCCAACCTCCATACATCCATCCATCCAAACATCCATCCCTCCTTCACTCACTCATCGGGCCTTTCCTGGTCTGTTTTCTGGCAAGTGGTAACCCTTCTCTGTTTTGCTGTGGCTCTTATAAAACATGGACAGAAAAATGAGTGTTGCCCGAGTGTGGGGACACACACCACCTGTGCTGGGGATCACTCATGGGGGCACGTGAATGGCTCCTGGGAACCTGTAGATGAATGCGTGTAGGGTCAGGGATGTGGGTGCCCTGAGGCAGAAGCTCTGAGTCCAGCCTTGGGGTGGGGACAGCCCTGTCCCAGGCACACAACTTGGCCAAGCTCTACTCCAGGGAATTCCACAGCTGGCCCTGGCTCCCAGTGAACTGGCTTGAGGATTGTCTAGAAAGGCCAGTGACTCTGGGAGCCACTGCCCCAGCTGCCCACTTAGCCAGTGGGTTGTCTCACTTGGGAGGGTGGGTGGGGAAGGGGCTGAGGTGGGCCAGAGAGCACATGCAATGGCTGGAGCAGAGCAGCCACCATGGGCTCCAGTCACATGTGAGAATGCGACCTGGTGAAAAATATGGCAGGGTTTTTCAAGAAAACATGCAAATTGGATTTTTATGTGAATTTACCTGGTTTCTATTAAGTCAACTTAAAAAATTAACACTGACCCGACCAGATGGAGGTTGCTTTTGGCTGGATGCAGCTCACAGCAGCCTCCATCCTTGGGAGAGCAGTGGGATTCCCATACCAGATGCTGGTCTGGGAGCTACACCATCCCACACTCAGAGCCCAGGCTCTGTGGGCCACCACTCATCACTGCCTGTGCTTGGGGGCCCAGTCCCGCTGGCTCCACCACACCCCTCCAGGGACCAGTAACAGAAATATCTGACACCAGGTGCCACTGGGCCTGGGTCCAGGGGCTGGCTGAGTAGTGAGCTTGCTGTGTGATGGCAGCAGAGCCCTGGCCCCCTCTGCGCCTCACTGTGCATGTGGATGAAATAATGGCATAGGCTGGCCAGCTCATCTCTGGGGTCCTTCCACCCCAGGTCTCTGTGACATTCTCTGTTGGCTTTCCCTCCACCAGCCCCATCCAGACCCTATCATCACTTACCTGCATCTCTGCAACACCCTCCTCTCTGGCTTCCACCCACTGCAGTTGCCGCCCAGCAGCTGCGATGAGCACCGTCCTTTTTGGTGCTGTGGGAACTCAGCCAGCTCTCTGCTGCCTCAGGGCCTTTGCACTGTCCCACTGCCTGGACTGGCCTGCCTTCCAAGGTTTTACATGCTGGCTCCTTATTGCTCAGGTGCATAGGTGCCTCCCTGACTGCCTCGGCCTCTCAGTCCTATTCCCAGTTATATTTAATCAGCACCCGTTCTTCCTCTGAAACTTTCTGGTTCTGGGGTTCATTTTCTAGTTGAGTGTCTGATGCCCTCTGCAGGAAGGCTTCCCCGAGGGAGGGCCATGTCTGCCTTGTTCCCTGCTGTCTGCCCCAGCACTCCATGAACGAGTATCTGTAAGCTCTGGGTGCCAGTCTCAGCGTAGGAGCCCTGTGGTCCAGGGAAGTCACTTCCCCACTCAGAGACTGTTTCCTCACCTGTCAAATGGGGCTAAAGATCCCACCGGGTGCCCTCACTGGCCCTGGGGGCCCATGGGGGCAGGGGTTCCTGGGTGCTGCCCTCATTAGGGACTAAGGAAGTGGTTCTGAAGCTTTAGGACGCTGTCCTGACTGTGGGGTAACCGCACATCATGAGCTTATGGTCGGCTAAGGTTTTCTGGGGGCCTCGGAGACACGAGCACTGGCGGGTGCCTAAGGCTCTCGTCCTGGACGTATGCTGGAGGCCTTGCTGGGAGTGGCTGCTAAGGCCCATCTGCCTGCTGGGGCTCTGCAGCTATGCAGATATGGGGGGAGAAAATCTTTCATGGCATGATGGTGATTACAGGTGGTGGTTTAGAAAAAATGTGTCCCCACTTGCCCAGATGAAAACACTGGAGACCCTAGGTTGGTCTCCAAAAGGTGTGGGGGAAATTTTAGAACCACAGAATCCTAAATCCCACTCTGCTGGGTTGGCACCACCAGGGGTTGGGACTTGGGGATCGTGGAAGAGGCTGCTGGGATGGTGTGACCCCCAACTCCGCTCCAACACACACATGTGTTCACACAGGCACATGTAAACACACACATGCACATGTGCCCATAGACATGCACATGTGTGCACACACAGACACAGCACATGCAAACGCACACATGCATGCCCGCGCATACTCACAGGGAGGTGAAGTCCCCGGAGCATGCAGAAAAATCTTGTGTCTGGCACCAGAGGAAACATGCCTCTAACCCCTCCCGAATCCGCAGCTCGACCGCATGGCTGTGGGGACAGCCTCTCAAGTTTCCTGGAGCGAAGGTCACACGGACAGCATGTAAGTGAAGAAAGAGGTTGTATATTTCAAATTTATTTAGATGAATGTTCAGCCACGGTCTCCTGTGGATTTGTGTACATTCACTTTTTTAAAAAATGGTTTCCATAAAAGGATTTTTGGTAATCACCTAATTTTTAATACGGTATTTATATACAAAAAACCCCATTTCAAACTACTTACTGTACAAGAGAAAGTAGAAGCGTCACATTGCATGATTTTAGCAAATAATGAAAATTATGACACCTGTGGGCTTCAACCATAGTCGGCAGCTTATGGGAATGTCGACTGTACACCAACCACGTGTTCCAGACAAGCACATTTATGCTCTCTTCCCTCCCTTCAGTGAAACGTTTTTTTGTTTCTCTTGGTGCTGAAGAAATTTCAGATAACTGGTTAGTATAATTGCTGCAAATTTAGACGGCTCGTATCTATGAGACTTGTTTTTACAAGCCTTGAAAATGATAATTGTCTGATAGTAACATTCCTGTAAGTAAAAATATAGAGAAGTGTTACCAAAATAGAAGCCTTTATTAATAAAAATCTTTGGTAGTAACAGTATTTTAAATTCCTCTCGATATTTGGTTAACTAAGAAAATAAACTCCTTCCACCTTTGAGCCACAGGAAAAAAACCCTTAAATCCACCACAGAATTGATTTTCTTTAAAAACCCAATAAATATTCCAAAGCTGTGAATGACCACCCCTCCCCCCCCCCCCCGGATGCCTTAGGATTTCTTAAAATCCTTAAGGCGTCTTTAGAAATGCCTGCGAGGTCATCCCCCTGCTCCTTTTCCGGTCAACCTGGTCTTGTCCCACCAGGGCGGCCAGTAATGCTGAGAGCAGCTCACTGCAGTGGGGCGGCATGCAGGGGCGGGGGGGTCCCGACAGCATGGGCCACCTGCTCCCACTCCCCTGGGAGACAGGGCTGGGGCACTGCTCTTTCTGCCCAGACTGCCTGGGTTTCTGGACTCAAGGAAGGAAATGACAGTGAGAGCCTTCTCTCTTTTCTGATGTGGAGGCAGGCAACTCCTCTTGGACCGGGTATCACGGTGGCCCTTTCCTCACGTGCTCCTCTGTTCTCCCTCAGGTAGCGCACCAGCTTTAGCCCAGCGCCCTGGAATACCAAGTCACAACTCTCATAGGCATCAAGAGAATCGCAGAAGACGATTTCTGGTGGCCTCTGCTCGCCTTCCGCTGCAAAGGACCCCTGAGGTTTCCAAGAACAGTTTCTGCAAACAAAGCACCTGCGTTCGCTGTGTCACCACCCTACCCCAAATACCAAAGATACAAAAGTTCCCTGCATAATGGTTTTGTGCAAAAACAAAGGAAAAGAAAACAGAAAAAAGATAGAAAGACGTTCTCCTATCGGAAGGCAGTCTTCTGGAGCCACGGGGCCTCGGGGGGCAGGAAGCGACCCGCCGGGAAAGGGTGCCCACCAGTCGGGATGTGGGGGCAGCTACAGGGCGCCCCCGTGGTACTCAGGGCCGCCCAGGTGGGCTTTGGGCTTGTGGTTGTTGCACGGCCCATCGCCCCTGCGGTCCTTCTCCATCCACGTGTCCAGCAGCTGCTGCTTGCCCTGCTCCTCCCTCATGAACAGCTCCACCATGAGCACCTTCTCCTTGTGCATCTGCTGGCTGATGTCCTTGGGGATGTCCGGGATGACCCAATCCACAAAGTCACTCATGAACATGACCAGGTTCTGGAAGGAGAGTCAGTGTGTGGGGGTGGAAGGGAGGACACAGGGGATGCCCCTCCACCTCTACACACACCCTGCAGGGCCTCCCTGCCTCTCCCCTGCCCGTGGCCTCAGACAAACCCTTTGAGCTCCTGGCCTCAGTTTGCCGGAAAGAATAAATGAGGCAGGTCACCAGCCAGCAGGCCTCCAGAAATGCTTGCTGATTTTCTTGAAAGAACCTGAGCTCGGTAAATAGAAGTCTCTGGCTGATACTGAATCCCATGGCTGGGAGACTTGAGAAATGGCCCGACTGTTCCTCCATTATCAAACAGAACAAGTATTAAGGCTTTAAGGAAAATAGTTAAAATAGAAATATCACAAAAACAGACAGAACTTGGTCTCTGATTATTCCACAGGCCCTTCTGCAGTTTGCAAGGTCTCCCAGGATTCCCCTTAACATTTGCCTCCTCCCTGGAGACATTTCTGGAATGCAAATGGTCGGCTTTCATAGAAAACAGAGATCATTTTGTTCTTAAACTTCTGTTCAGCCATCGTTTGTTGGGACGTCCAGCTGAGTTAGCTACCTTATGGACATGCTGATGCCCCCACACAACCTTTCCTGGTTGGCGCTCCTGGCCCCCAAGCTGTGGCTGACACAGCAGTTGCCTCTCCAGGGAACTGCTCCCTCTTCCAAGCCACTGGGAACCACTCTGGCCTGAGTTAGCCCACCACCCTCCCCAGACACTGGACCCCAGGCTGGGTCCCCTGGCTACCTGCTGGGGCCTGGAACCAACATGCGGAGCCCACTCCCCTCCTGTCTGTACTGGCCCTGTCCACTGGGGGGCATCTGTGCTGCACAGAAATGGTGAGAGGCCCAGAGGGGAGGTCAGGTGGGGTCTCCTTCAATGAAGACCTCTTAGGTTGATGTCAACCTGCCTTCCCCAGGTGAGTCCAAATCCTCCCTCCACCTGCCTTTCATTCACAAGGTTCTAGGACCTGCCATTGCACGGGGTTGGGGTGGCCAAGTCCCCTCCCTGGGGGTTCCAGCCAAAGTTCTCTCTAGGCCTGAGACCCAGGTGCCCACCAGCTCCTGCCTTCCTGACCCTGTCTGGCCTCTGGGTGCTTCCTCAAGGCCCCAGTTCCCAAACCTCTTGGACACACACGGGACCCTCCGCACCTGGAAGACAATGACGAAGGCCAGCCGGGCGGCCAGGACGGCCCAGAAGTCCTTGGAGATGTCGTACTTGTGTTCTGACCACGGGGGCTCCCGGTAATCTTTGTACCTGCAGGGATGGCGGCAGTCAGGGGTCTCCCAGTGGAACTGGGGGCTTTGGCTTGGCACTGTGGGTGGGAGCAGCCAGGGAAGCTTCAGCCCAATCCTGCGAGCCAAGCCCAGCACCCACACGGCCAGTGCGTCTATGCAGGGTGGCTGGGACCCACCGTGGGCCCGGCAGGCCTGGGGGCTTTGTGGGGAGCACAGATAGCAGGCGGGGTTCCCATAGGCCGCACCACAAGCTCACAGAAGTCAGCTGTGTCCAGGGGTTCCAGACTTTTAAAGGCGCTGGAGCCCTTTTTCCAAAAGAAATCTCACTGGGGACCCTAGTAGGTCCCACGGTGCAAGCAGGGCCCCCTGGTTGAAATGGGGTAGGATTCCCTAAGCCTGGATCTCCAGCCCCATTGTGCACAAAGCTCCAGGCTGGTTCCATGAAAACCACCCCTCTGCTTTGTGGGGAAACTACTGAAAAAAACTAAACATTTCCTCAAAGTGGCCCCGGGTGTGGGGCTGACATACAGTCGGTGCCGGTGGGGCCGGCCCAAGGGTCAGCGCCCCAGGGGCACCCCCTGCCCACCCTCCCAGCTGTGACTTCCTGGCCGCTCCCTCCTTATCTCGGTGCGACACCAGCCCAGCCCTGCCCTGCCCATGAGTGTCAGTGTGAGACGTTGCCCACTGCTTCCTGCTTGGAGAGACAGCACCCAGACACCCCTCTCCCCCAGGGCCCACCACTGACCTTGGTGCTACAGGGCTCCTGTCCTGTCCTCTTTTCCCTGAGCCAGCGCCCACCTTGCTGTGTGGCCCTGTGTAATCACTTGGCCTTTCTGGGTCTCAGTCCGATGTTCCCTCACTTAGCCACCTCACAAGCATGTACTAAGAAGCTGCTACATTCCAGGTCCCATTTCATTCGTCAGGGAGCATGGTAGCCAGGGCACCTCATCCACAGAGCTTTATTTCTGGAAGAAGCTGGATGGGGGTCTTTGAGGGCTTGTTCCGTGCTCGGCTGCCAGCTCCGAGACTGGACGGGGCTGGGCACACACACTTCAGTGCCAGCTGCTGAGCAACACAGAGGCTGCATGACCCACTCTCCAATGGGAACAGGTAGCTGCTGTCCTCCCAGGGTGGGAAGCCACACGTTTGTTCCTTCTCTTCTTTCTGTGCTCAAGGCTAGCCTCAAGGAATGCTGGGAAATGTGTCTGGGTCACCTGGCAAACTCCTGCGCATCCTCAAAGCCCACTTACAGACCTGTCCCCATGCCACCTTCCACCCCCTGTGCTGACCTCTGTCAGAGAGAACTTCATGTTTTTCCTTGCATAGCACTGTTTTCAGCTGCCAGGTCCCCTGGGGTGGATAAAAATGCCCTTTCTGGGGGTGGCTGTGAAGATTGAAGGAGACAATGCCTGGCTTTGTGCAAGAATAAACGGTGGCCAGCAGCCGTGGAAGCTCAACGCTCTGCTGTGCTGCCTCTCCCACACCTGCCACCCAGGCGGGGCTGGGCGCTGCTCCTCCCGCCGCCAGTTCCCCCGGGAGCCGCTTGCCGGGGCTGCGGCTGCGGAGGCGTGGAGCTCAGCACCTGTGACTCGTGATCACGGCCAGCAGCGGGGAGGGTCTGAGAACCCCAGTCCCAGCAGCACCGTGGTCTGACTCACAGTCTTCTGTCTCCACGGGGTGAAAGCAATAGGACCCTTAAAACGGGGTCTTCACCCCACATGGCCAGGACACCCTGACTGACTCAAGGGACCAGGGACCTGCTTCCTTAACCAATGCCTGGGACCCCAGTTCTGGTTACTGAAACCAAGGCTTACAACATAAACATCAACATTGATGTTTCTGAGCGGACTGCTAATAAAGGGACTGTGTACATCCCCACCTTCATTATTCTTCCTCTGAAATTCACCTTTGGTTAAACAGGTCAATTCTGAGTGCATTCTGGGCATGGAACGTGAGAAGGTGGCGGAGCCGCCTGAGTAGCTGGAGTCCTGGACTGGAAGCTGGGGATCGGGTGCGGCCCGCCTGGGGCACATCCTGCTGAAGGATGGGGAGGCAGGCATCTCGAGCCCCTCCCCTTGATTGCAGCTCTCCGGTGCCTCCCCTCCCCAGCGAGGCCTGCAGCAGATCAGTCTGGGCCCTTCCTACGATGTATGTGCCCACGTACGCGTACACTGAAGCACGCAGGATTCTGGACACCAGGAACTGTGCCATGCCACTTGCCCTCCCTGGTTGGCGGGCCTGCTCCAGCTCATTCCTGTACCAGGTCCCGGAGCAGCTGCTGTTCCCACCCTGACACAGAACACACAGGCCATCTTGTCATTGTCCTTTACTCATGTAGGGCCATCTGGGAACGCCTGCAGTGCATCAGTAGTGCCTGAGCTGGGCAGGCCCACCCCCCTTTTCCAAGGACCGCAGTGGTCCAGGGAAGGCCGACCTCTAGTGCATGGACTTTGTGACCCACAGTTTGGGCCCTGGGGTCTCTCCTGTACTGAATCTCAGCGGGTCTGAGATGACGCTAACCGCACCGTGACCACGCTATCTCGGCTCTGCTCCCTTCTCTCTGCCTCATTTCAAAGCCCATGGCAGTCCTCTATTCCCCCCGCGCGGCCAGAATACCATGCAGACATGTCTCCTTTTATGCTGTGTGCTCCAGAAAAGGCAGGCTGCAGCTTCCCACCACCACTGGGATTCCCACCTTCCTTCCCCTCCCCCAGCACAGCCCCCACCACGTCCACCTTCCCCTCTACCTTTGGCTCCTACCTCCTCCCTTCATGTCGATCTATTATGCTCCTGTTCCCCCGCTGCACCAAGGCCCCTGAATGGTAGGGGTCATGCCACCCACGCCTGAGTCCCCAGCCCCTACCCCAGGCTGGCACATGGACGACGAACAGAGAGTGGACAGGAATCGGTTCTGTGCTCACGCCCCTGCCCACCCCCACCTTTCTCGGGGTGCTCCTTGCACATGCCGAGCATCTGGCTTGCTAGTGGGGCCCTACTGGTCTGGCTATCTCAGATATCTAATGCTTTCGCCTGTCCAGTATCTGATACTCCTTGGAGTCACCGCACCTAGTTTTCCTTGGGATCCCCCCAATTCTCTGACCATGACCCCACACCCTACACATGCTCCAGCCTCCACCCTTCCACCCTGGTGACCATTCCATTTGGGGATGGGCGTGCGACCCAAGACGGGCCAGTGAGACTCAATCACAAGACTTCGGCAGACCACTGGGAAAGAGACTTGGACTGTTGAGCAGAGAGGGTGTAAAGCAGGGGCTGCCGGGACTCTTTCTGCCTCCAGAAAATGATGCCTGCACAGAGGAATGCAAAGTTGGGAGGCAGTGCCGGAGTGCGGCCTGAGGGCAAACGGTAGCCCCTGCATTCAGATGTACCTGAAGCTATCTGGGACTTATTAGAGGAACTAAGAGATCACCTCCTACCCCCAGTCTAGGGATCTTTTATTTTCTTGAAGCAAGGCTGAGCTGTGGAAGCCTTACCATGGAAAGAACCTTAGTTTGAACCGGGGTTTTCCCGGTAACCCACCAGATGTGGCCCTCCAAGAAGATGAGCCCAGCGTGGTACCTGCAGATCTGCACCTCGTAGCCCAGGTCCATGGGGTCATTGGGGGCCGTGCCGTTCTGGAAGTCGCTGACGTTGAAGGAAGAGAGGGTGTGGTTGACGAAGCCATGCATGGTTCCATTTTCGCTGTACATGTACAGGTACACCAGGCGAGGGATGAAGTCGGATGTGAAGGAGATCACAAACGCCTGGGCAGGAACAGTGGGTGAGTGGACCCCCGCGGGTAGGGGGGACATGCCCCACACGAGCCAGGAGGCGCCGGCCCTGGGGCCCGGCCATGTGACACTCTGCGCATGCGCGGGTGGTGTGACCGGAACACAGCGAGCCCATGAAAGGTTGGGTGCTGTTCCTGGCAGCCCCTCCAGCAGCCTGAGGAGAGGGCGGGAGGCTGGGAGCAGGACACCCCTGAGCAGGAAGACATGGGAATAAATGCCACCTTACTGCTGCGGCCCTGGGCAAGCCCTGTGCCTGACCTCTCTGTGCCTCCATTGCCTTCCTGTCAAACTGGGCTCCAGCCCGCCCCCTCTGTGTGTCTTGCCTTCCTGGCTTGTTTGAAATGGGACAAGGTAGGGAGGGGAAAGTGCTTTGTAAACTGGGAAGTGCTGGCTCAGCCTGTCCTATCCCAGAGCCATGTCTGGGGGCAGCTGGCATGGTGCCGATACCAGAGCCTGGGCCCCACGGCCTGGGTAAAGTCCAGCTCTGACTCTCTCTGGATGCACAACGTCGGGCAAGTTGCCTGACCTCTCTGTGCCTAAGATGGGGCAATAACAGTCCCCACCCCAAGGAGTGTGTGCATGCAAAGAGCTTAGCAGGGCCTGGAACATTCTAGATGATCAGTGAATCTTAGCTGCCATTATTATCATTGCTGGTTGTTCTCATGGGATGTCCAGTGGGTTCTAGTGGCTCACAGCACCCCTGTGCTCCAGGAGAGCTGCACCTTAAGTTCCCATCACCAACCCCTGCTCCGTCAAAGCATGCCTTCCTGCCTCAGGGTCCTGAGCCAGGACGAGGGGTGCCACCGTCCACTGTGCATGCTCTGCTCGTCATCCCCCTGGACCAGGTTTCAAAGGCCCACCCAGGAGGGCCTGAGGGCTGTCCAAGGGCTCTGAGTCCAAGGGATTGAATCCCAGGGCCTCGCTGTGACCCTGACCCAGCATCCCAGCCATGCAAGCCGCATGTCTGCTAGGGGAAGCTGCCTGCCTGTGTGCAAAGTGTCAGCTTCTGGGGGCTCAGGCTCGGTCAGCAGGTAGAGGGGCAAGGGTCACAGGTCCATGGCACTGAGGACGCTCCATGGCTGCCTGGGGTTCGCATCCTTGGGATTCAGCCTTGAGCGTTGGAGCACATGCTGGGACCACCAGACAGAGCTAAGCCCAGAGGGGCCCAGGCCCAGCAGTCAGGTGGGCCTCGATGGGAGGCTGCAGGGGAGGGTGAGGGGCAGTTCATGTGACCGAGGGGCTGATACTCCTAAGCCACAGATCCGCAGGTAGGGGAAGCCAGGAGAGGCCGGTGTGTGAGGCAGGAAGGTGAGCATGAGATGCCAGATGTGGGGAGGAGGGAGCCCAGGCTTGGGGGAGAGGGATGATGTGCTCAGCAAGCTCCATGTGTGGGGCAGGCTGGCAGGTTCCCCCCCTTCTCTCTCAAACCTTTAAAGGACAGGTGTGTATTTTCTATGAAGAGGGAAAAGTAACTTTTTAACAAAGAGCAGGATGGTTGCTGGTAAGGAATCTGTCTCTGTCCCTGTTTCCCTGTCCCTATCTCTACCTCTTCATCTCTTTTGTATATTCTCAGGAGTCTGGGGACAGAGTAGACTTAGGGGCCAAAGTGGCAAGGTGGAGAATTTTGCTCAAGGCTGCAGAAAATGGTCAAAGAGCATTTGCTATTCCCACCCAGAGCTCGCCCCAAACTCCCTGATACCACCGAGGGATAGACACTTCTAAGGAAAAGCCAGTCCTGCTGGCCTGGGGGTGCCCCCAGGTTGCAGGCAGAGGCCCCGCCCAGCTGTCCTGGAAGGGGTGCAGGCTTCCATGTGGCTGAGGCCCGAGGCACTTACGTTGATAATGACGGCAAGCTTCCCAACACCTCTGAGAATGTTGTACCAGATTCCTGCAGGGAAGAGAAAGAAGCAGTTTTAATACCCCCTTGGCCCTGGCTCTCAGGAAGTCTGGCGAGCAGGCTAGCAGGGCAGTTTGGTCCTTTCCTGGGACACTGTCAGATGCGCAGTCAAGGGGAGGTGCTCCCTGGGGAGGCTGGCTGATGACGCAGAGCCCAGGGCTTGTGCCAGCTCATGGCAGCTTCTAAAGGAGGTGCTTAAATACAGCTGGTCCCTAAGTGGTTCCGAATAATCTCCCGAGAACCTGTTTATTTTACTAATTGGCTTAGATGAAGCCTCTTTTGTAGAGAGACAAGTTCAATTTGGGTGCAGCTCTTGCCCCAGAGAGCCTGTGTAACAGTAACTGGAGACCAGCCCCGAGGTTTTGGCGTCCTAGAACTGTTACTCAGCCCTAGCCCCAGGATAACCAGGGACAGGCCCCGTGAGCAAGGCCGGGGCCCCTGGCAGGGGTGGGGGCAGCGAGGAGCAAACCATGTCCTATCTGGACATCCCCTTGCTTCTGTCACCCTGAGGCTGAGCCGCACTGAAGCACAGGTGGGCGGAGGGGTCACCACAGGGCACCCAGAGAGACGCCTGCCCTCCACCGGCCTCCCCAGCAGAGATGAGACCAGCGGGCTGAGGGAGGACGTGCCTTATCCAAGGGCCCAGAGCAGGCCCTGCTTGCTCGTCAGGGCCTCAGGGCTGCAACTCCTGGAGAGACCCAGGGCCCCTGCCCCAGCCCACCCAGCCCCAATGGCACCCTACCGGCCAGGCACATTCACGGCAGTTGCTGGGTCAGGAACACAGTCCCAGGTGAGCCACCTCTGAGATGGTGATAACCAGCACTTCTCAGGGCGGGGGAGGACAAAGCCTGCTGGTATGTCACTAGAGGAACGTGGCAGGGTGGGGCCGAGGGGGGAGAGCCATCAGGTGGGCATTTCTGCCCTGGCAGTGAGCGCCGTGGGGCACCACCGAGGCCGCATGGCGGTGTCTGTCGGCGACCCGCAAAGATGAGAATTCAGGCCTGTGGGGCCCAGAACCAGAAGCCGAAGGCTCAGACAGCATGGAGACCCACGCATGAGGCACCAGAGCCTGCCTCCCCAGCCCTGGCCAGTGACCCTTCCACGAAAGCAAGCCTTCAGTGCCGGGCAGACCCGTTTCTGCCGGACCACGCGGGATGCACCATCGCCTCCCTGCCTGATGTTGGCACCCTGGGGAGCGGGGACCTCACCCCAGACGAGAAGTTCCTTGCGGTTGCTGGGTGACCCCTCCAGAGCCAGGGCTCTCAGCCAGTTCCTGCTGGTGTAGGTGGCCGGGCCGGCAGTGGGCTCTGCACATCTGGCACTAGACCCACACCCTCCTGTCGTCTCCCCTGAGGAGTGCAGGTGGGGATGGAGGTGAGTGGGAGACGGCATGGCCGGAGTACACATCCTTACAAAGTCAGCATCTGTCCGCTTCCTGCGACTGCTCACGGCTGGGTGTCTTCGGGGCCGGGAGCCCTTCTGCAGCCTCCGGGCTCCAGTGGGAGGTTGTGAACTGCGCATCCTTCATCTCTTAGGGGCCTAGCACGGTGGCTGGCATGCGGGGCTCGGTGCTGCTGGGTAAGTGTTTGCTGAGTGACAGCATGAGCTCAGAGAGCCCTTTCCAACCAGACTTCAGGCAGGACCAGAGGCGGCAAAGTGGAGGCCAGTGGGCCGCACTGAGAGGCATGGCTGTTTTGTTGCGCTTGCTGCTACTTCAAAGATGTTGACTGGTGTTTACAAATCAAGATGATGTATTTTAAAAATCTAGACTGCCTTCTTCTAAGTCTGCTCCCATCAAGGGCGGAGAGCACGTCTCTATGGCCCACAGTGGCGCCCCCTACAGGCCGGGATGCACACTGCAGGACCCTCTTCATGGCAGGTGGGCCACTTAACAGTTCTCAAACTCAGATCCCTACTAAAGTGGGGAAAGAAAAATTCGGAGAGGGCTGTTTCAAGGAAAACGGAACAGGCACATTGCTCTGCGGCTGTGGGCCCTTCCGTGGGCCTCCTGCTCACTCGTTCAAGAGGCCGCCTGGTGCCTGCGGGATATGAGGGAGACCTGCATGTTAGAGGGTGGGTGAGCGGAGGCAAGAAGTCCCCGGGAGGGGGCGCCACTGAGCCAAATGAGAAAGGGCCAGACGTCGGCAAGCCAGGAAAGGGGCTGTGGCCTGCCCAAGTGACAGTCCCAATGGGCCGAAAGATGATACTTGTAAATGGAAGTGGTGAGGCTGGGAGGTGGGATGGGCCAGCGAGAGCTTTCTGGAGCACAGGACCCAGTCTCCTAAAAGTCCTGCAATGTCTCTGTTACGAGCCCCGTGCTGGAATCATGGGGTCTTGTTCAAAAGATGCACAGCCAGGACACTGGCTCCGGCCCAGGGATCAGCCTCCCTCGGGGTCTTGACCCTCCCTCTGAGCTGCTTGGCGACACCCTCTGCTGCTCTGACTATCTCCAGGTACAAAGGGCTGATGCTTTGGGGAAAATTCTGGGGGCTTTATGAGAATCACAGTGGGGAGATGCCTTTTCTTGGAGGCCCTTCAGCCATTCCAGGGCACCCTAAGCCCCAATGCCAAGGATGCCATAAGGTGTTTATCAAGCCTGACCCCAGACAGGGCCCAGGGCCTGAATGTCCATAGAGGTTTCTCCTGCCGAAGGCTCTAAGGAAGGAGTGCGAGAGCGCAAAGCAGGTTCACCTGGTGTCAAAGGTCAGGGATGGGCAGCTGGAGCCGGGTTCCCAGGCACACAGGGGACGCGGTCTCCCCAGTGGCTCACCATGCCTCCCCCTCCGTGGCCACGCAGGGCGATCAAGGTGTCTGCCCTTTATGGCAGAGCCTCCCCAGCCACCCCTGGTGCTGGAGTGGGTGCAGGTCATGGGGGCCACTGGGGGCCTCTGTCACCTCGGGGCCCTGCACAGATCACAGGAGGAATACAAAAGCCTCTTCAAGGAAAGGTTACAGGGAAGGAGCCCATAAACAAACCCATGAAAGAAAGGCTGATTATGCCTTCAACCAACCAGACAGGAACCAGGAAGCAAGCAGCTGACCCATAAGAACTGGGAAAATACAAGAAGCTGTGAGCAAAAGAGCCAAAGACGTGCATCCAAGCCTTGCCTGTGGAGGGACAACAATGCACACAATGACCACAGAGGCTGGGAGGCGGCCGTGGCGCCCCCTCTCCCCTGCATGGGTCCGCTGGTTCAGGATGCTGTCGTAGGGCTCTGCCAAGCAAAGGTCGCCAACCTGCTGAGGACTGGCCTGCCGCCTTGGGGCGTCTGAGAACCAGGCCTTTGGCAGGGGAGAGTGATGGGGAGGCTGAGCCCTTTCCTTTACTGCCACAGGGCACAGAGATCCAGAATCCCCAAGGACTGTCCCGGGAGCACCTGGCAAGCTGCCCGGCCCGCCCCTTCCAGGCCTTGGGTCTGCAATGCTTCTGCCTATGGAGGTGTGCAGGGAGGGGTGGTGAGCTCTGAGGGAGGGGCCGAGGGTCTCAGTTCACCAGTTCCGGCTCAGCTTCATCTACCACCTGGCCTTGGTCTCCTCATCTGGAAAGTGGGACTGAGGATTTGCTCAAACTTCCTTATGAGGCTCTTTGGAGGACCTAACAGCTGAAAACCCCAGGAAAGGTTCAATCCAGTCCCTGGGGCTCACCTTAGAGCTGGCGTGATGTGCTTAACCAGAACCCTGAGTGCAATGTCACCTTGACCCCAAGAGGGCTTTGCAATTCGGCCTGAGGCCCAGGTCTGTGTTTGGATGCGAGGTGTGGCTTCTTAGATGTTTAAGAGTGAAAAGATCGCAGAGAGCATTTCTGTGAGTACAGCTGCTTGGAGAGTCCAGCACGTGGTCTCTTGGTCCACGAAGACTGAACCGTTTACTCTCCAGCCCTTCACAGAAGCTGCGCTGAGCTCTGATCCAGCACAGCAGCAAACCCTGGCTTCAGCTGGTGTCCCCCAGGCCCTGGGGCCACAGGCCCTCTGGCAATTGAGGGGTGTGGTGCAAGGGTCAAGGGGCTTACTTCACAGGCCACAAAGGAGGCAGAATCAGGGGCCCTGGGGGCTGGAAGGGACTTCAGGGAGCCCATTAGCTCAGGGCTTTTAGAATTTTGGAGATCATAAGCAAAATCTTATGAGGACGCCTAGTCGGGAGGGTGTGCTTCTGAGTCTTCACCGATTATCTGGATCGCCCAGAAGGGAGGGGAGGTGACCAGGGAGGCTACAGTCAAAACACAGGGGCAATGCCCTCTCTACTTGAGCCCCGGCTCCAGTGTCTCTGGAATACCAAGGTTTCCTGGCCCCGTTCTGCAGGTCTTTCCACTGGAGCCCACAGTGCACACGGGGGGCCGCAGGGTGAGCCAGATGAAATCATCGATCGGTGACCGTGTTTGAGCTGTGAAAATGGCAATTTCATATGGTTCAACCTACGAGACCGCACCAGGTAAGAGAAGCCGGAGTCCACGTTATCTTGGAGGCCAACGGTGGAGACCTGCAGGTCTGGCTGCCATATCAGGAGGCCATGTCACCAGCGGCCAAGGCATGGATCACGGAGCCTCTGGCTGAGGCAGTGCCGCTAACAAGCCAAGGAGAGAACCAGAGGGGATGGGACGCCTCATGCTAAGCTCAGAGGAAGCTCTTGGAGGGCTGCTGAAGCCCCCACATTTCTGCAAGGTCATGTCTGGGTGACGAAAGCCCGCCCTGAAGATGTCCTGTCACACTGGGATCCAGTCCTTGTCTTGGAAAATGATGAATTACATCTCTAGCATGTAATTTAATCTCTGTTCTAAGAACAGCACAGATGCACTGTTCTGAGGTTGTGTTAAATAAGACATAAAATGAATACGTTTTTGTGATTTTCCATCTCATTTCAAGGTAAAAATCCCAATGAAGACTTTGTTTTTAGTCTGAACACTGGGCCCCTGTTCAGCTGATCCCTTTAAGATGGGCATCGCCCCAGATGAGGGCCAGCTCTAGCCAAGGCACGCGTGGGGCCGCGGAGCCCTGCCTGCTGGACCTCCCCAGGTCCCTTACCGCTCCCAGAGAGACACCTATCTCTGCTTAAATGCCTCCAGTTACAGGGAGCTCCCTGCCTTGCAAGGAAGTCTGCTCCTTTATTGACACCTTCAGTGTGCCATCCCATAACTGCACCCCCAACCCTCCTCCACATGGACAATGTTCCAGCAGGAGCCCGTGGGGATGCTGCACCTGACCCCACTTTGCCGGTGAGGCTTCGGCTTCTGCAGGGCAGGAACCCTCCCCAGACCCAGTGCGTGCCTTGAACCTGCTCCCCACAGGGCCACTCACCGATGTCCTTGGCTCTGACAGCCACCGGCCTTCGGAGCTCAGTGACGAACTTTTTGGCATCCAGGCGGATCTCAATGATATTGTTCAGCAGTGCGAACAGTGGGGCCAGTGGGAAGGACGCCACGAACAAGGTGACGAAGCCAAACTGGATGACTGCAAAGGGAGCAGAGATGGTGGTCAGCAAGCACCACACACCCCATCCTGCCATGGTGGACCCCCACCCCCCATGCTGGCAGGCTGAGACTCTGGTCCGGCTGGCACCCTGCCTCTGACGTGTTCCCTTGCACGGAAGATGGGCTCACCCATTGCGACTATGGGTGATCCTGGGCCAGATGGGGAGGATTCCAAATTTTGCCCCGGACCTCAGTGTTGACTCTTGAATAATGGGTTTGTACCCCCTTATACGTCTAATGTTAAAAGCCATCACTAATGGGGAAAAAGGCCCTGTGAGCATGAAGGCCCAGCCTCATGTCCTGGCTAGGAAGCCTTGGGTGGGGCCCTCGTGCTTCCGTCAGCTGGAGGTTCCTGGGTGGGGAGACTGCCAGCATCGCTGCATCTCCACGAGCCCCCAGCGTCCCCTCCCGTCGGGTGTCGGGGAACCAGGCGGGGATGCAGTGCCCGGGACACTCGTTCACTGTCCTCATCAACGAGCCAGCTCCGGGCTTCTCTGGTCTTGGGTGCTGCCCCCAGCACAGAGGCAGGCCCCCAGGAGAGGTCAGGAAAAGGCTGCTGAGTGGAGCCAAGTGGGGGGCTGGTGCAGGACCTGTACTGTAGGACCCCGACCAAGGGTGCTGGAGCCAGGCAGTAAAGAAGGAAGCCGGTGGAATGTGACCCTGGCCATCTGAGTGTGGCCATTGTTAGTGGTGTGTGCGGGCTCTGTGTTGCTGGCCTCCCATTCGCCCCCGGGCTCCATGGGATGCTTCCGTGCACATTGCCTCGGAAGACCCTGGACGCAGGGCAGGTCAGTAGAGGAGCTCAGTGCGTGGGCCCCGCATGTGGGTGGGGGCTGCTGAGGTTCCCCACTCCCACTGGCTCTGGCTCTTCTTCCACAGACGGGCCAAGAAGGACAGGAGGGATGCTGGAGATGGCGATGGGGCCGGGTGGTGGGAACATTCCCAGCAGGGCCCTTTCTTCCAGTCTGCTAGCGCCTGGGGGGTCCAGCGGCCCTGCAGGGTCGGCTTGGCAGACTGGCTGTAGTGGGCGGGCAAGAGCCAGTGAGATGCAGAGCACGCCTGGACAGCGGGGTGTGTGTGGGGCACGGGGTGGACTGCTGCTGTGGGCAGGAGAAGCCCATCCCAGGAATCCCGTTTCTCCAAACTGAGAGGAACATGGATGCGATCTCCTGGCCTCAAGTGCTGAAAGCTGAAATAGCCACTTGCCATCCTTAGTTAGTCACAGGCTGCTTTCCTCAGTGTCTGTCCTCCCGCTGGTCTTGTGCAGGTACGGGGAGCCTTCCCCCAGACCCCAAGGCTGAGTCTGAGCTGTGGGAAGGAGCAGGCCTGGGGGTCTCTGGAGTCCGGGAGTTGCTGCACTCTGGGATGCTGGCATGGGGCCCCCTGACCTACTCTGTCCATCCAGCCTGTCAGTGAATGCTTTCTGAACACCCACTGTACACGGGGATCTGTTCCAGGAGCAGGGGATGGCAGGGGGGTGGGGGGTGCCTGCTTTCACAGAGCTTTGATTCTACTGGAGAGACGGGTGGGAAAGCAAAGATGGGGACCATAAGTCCCATGAGAGACACTCAGGGCAAGGGGCTGAGGGTCCAGCTGTGTAGGCCCTTTAAGGGACTGCCCCCTTTACACACAGCGGTCTGGAAGACCCCTCAGGGGAGGGCCTTTCTGAACAGAGCCCTGGAGGGAGAAAGTGAGTCACGCAGGTATTAGCAGAGAGCACTCCAGTGCAAAGGCCCTGTGGCAGGTGTGAATTCTGTGTTTGGGTATCAGAAGGGAGGCCAGTGTGGCTGGGTGGAGGCAGGGCAGGGGGAGTAGGAGACGGGCTCAGGGGGAATCCAGGGGGCCATTTGGCAGAGGCAGAGCTTGTTCCCATCTCTCCCTTTGCTCACCCTTGAGAGTTACAAGTCACCTCTGGGTACCCGCCTGCCCAGGGATATGGCTGCAGTGAAAGGCTCCCTCCTGGGTGTCTACTGAGCACCTGCTCTGCACACGGGGCTGCAGAGAGCACCCCCCCACTGCCCAAGCCCGGCTGTGCCGCCAGCCCCAGCTGCAGCCTGGCTGCCTGCGAGGATGCTGCACTCACTCATCTCCATGTACTCTGGGGTGAGGCCGGCGAAGGGCTCCAGGGTGTAATCCAGCTCGTACCGCTGCTTCCTTTTTCCGTGCTCCTCATGGTCGTAGGTGCGCTGGTGTTCCAGCCTCAGGTAGCGGATAAACTTCTTCATCTTCCTGAAAGAACACGCCGCCGCCTTGGTCAGGCTCCCAGGAAGGCGGTCTCTGGGGGCCGGGGGCTGGTTCTCCAGGCTGCTGCGCATTTTAAGTCCTGAGCTAAGTGCGTTGACCTCTCCATCCACGGCATCCTCTTAGCCCCCGAGGTGGGGCCAAGTGTCACTGCTTTATTTCTGACACAAGGAAACAGAGGTGCAGGGAGGGCACAGGGCCAGCTAAGGCCCCAGGGAGGCCCGTGGGGTGTGACCATGCCCAAGCAGACCCCCGGGAGGGTCACAGAAAATAGTCCCAAAGGCCCCTGACTCTAGAGGAGACAGGACACAATCCTCAACGGGCACAGGGAAGGAGGCAGGGCCTCCGGGTCCTCCCTCTGCCAGCCATGGGGAGCTGGCATGCAGATCTGCGGGCACCTGTCGGTTCTCCGAATCCTCGGCCAGCTGGGGAACAGGAAGTCATCCCAGCCATGGGGCAGCTACGGCCCCGTCTTCCTGCACGGCCCTCACCACCTCCCTGTTGCTGGTGCCCCCATCCTGGCCCAGGTCCTGCATCACCTGTCCCTGGGCCCCCCCAGGAGTCCCGATGCCCCCGGACCCCAACCTGTCCGCGGCCGCCTGGGACCGAGGCCGGATGCTACTCACGGGATGCCGATCTCAAACAGGTTGTTCTGGATCAGCTGCTTGCCTAGCATGATGATGCTGAGCTGGATGCAGAGCTCCATGAGGCAGCCCCCCGGCGCACACTGTGGGCGGACAGTAGGTGCCTCAGGCCCCAGCGCCGTGCGCACGCCAGGATGGGGGTTGGGGGGCAGCATGCACACTGAAGGCTGAATTGCGTCCTCCACAAAGGGCTGCCCTCGTCCTCGCCTGAACCTCAGAACGTGACCTTACTTGGAAATACGGGCTTTGCAGATGTGACTAGGGTAGGAAGAGGTCACACTGGAGTGGGGTTGGCCCTGTCCCAGTGACTGGTGTCCTTATACGAAGAGAAAATACACAGACACACAGAGGAGGCCACGTGGAAGTGGGGGCAGACACGGGGATGGATGTCTATAGCAAGGGGCGGCAAGCACAGCCGGCAGCTGCCAGATGCGAGGAGAGGCCCGGAACGAGGGAGCATAGCCCTGTCAACACCTTGATTTTGGGTTTCTGGCCTCCAGAACCATAAAGAGAATAAATTTTTGTTGGTTTGAGGCACGCAATCTGTGGTAGTTTGTTACAGCAGCCCCAGGAAGCTAGCACACCTCACCTACAGGCTTTGGGACTGGAATGGGGCTCAGAGAGGGGAGTACATGCCAGGGAGGGGGCAGCCTTCCTCCGGGGCCAGTGTCCTGTGCACACACTGGCTGCCTGTCTACAGGTCCTGCGTGACCATGGCAGGCTGGGGCCTGTGCAGTTGGGAAGCCATATGGCGAGGAGCCAGCTACCCCTCTGAGACCTGACGCCCCAGTTCTCAGTGGGCTTGTACCACCTTGGGCCTGGGGGCCAGGCAGGCAGGTGATGGGCAAGAAGCTAACTTGCCCAGTGAAGGGAACTCAAGAGACAGTGGAAGACCCCTTTGGGGTGCAGCTGACCCCTCTGAGTCCCAAGCAAAATGTTTCATACCATTACCACAAAATTTATCTTGGGGGGGGGCTATCCTTTCATGAAAAACAAAAGATGTTTTTTGCTTTATTCTATTTTACAAAGGCCTATCCCCCCCTTCTCCAGCCACTGAAGAGTTTGACAGGGTGTCACCTACGTAAAGCATGTGTCATGAGGCAGGCGGGCATGGTACAGGCGGGCATGGTACAGGCTTTCTGCAAACATCATTACTGCGGATGAGGCCGGTGCCCTGGGATGGTCAGGGACCGGCACTTGGGGTTGAACCTCTAGGCTGTGCCCTGGGCAGCTAGGTTGCCCTATACCCGAAGTCCTGTTTCACAGGGTCTTCATCAGGAAGATGCACCCCTCATTTTCCAATAAACTGAATTATTCTGGGAGTTGGAAATGCCCGCTGGTGTCTCTGAGACCTAACCCAGCAAACAGGCCCTGAAGGCTGGGCTTGATCTGATGGAGCCACTGGAGCAAGTCCAGGGGCCGGGTGGCTGGCACACTAGCCAGACCCGTGCTGGTGCGAAGTTGCAGAAGCCACAGGTCGCCAGCACTGTGCTTGGAGGGAGGGAGTGGGCAGTCAGTGTTAAAGTAGTAAAGATGTAGCTGAGTTGTGTTTTTCCCTTATTAAGTCTTCTTAACCAAAGAGATCAACATTCAAGGTTTTCTAGAAAAAGAAAATCAGTGTCATTTTTTTGTTTCACTGACTAGGAAAAGACTTTCTCCTTTTAGGGTAATCCTATGTGGACTTGCCAGATGAGAGCAAGACCCCACCCCACCATCCGGGACACAGAAAAGGATTCCCACAGGAAGGAAGGAGAGTGGCTGCTCTCTACAGCGAATATGCACCGCTGGCCTCTCCTGTCTGCGTGGGCACAAAACTGGGGGCGCAGGGAAGGGGCTGCAGGTACACAGTCTCAGTTACCTCTTCCATTCGGAAAGAGCGGAAAATGTACACGTAGTCGCCCGGGCGTCCAACGAACCTGCAACCAGTGGGGGCAGTTAGAGGGAGATCCCCGAGGTGGTGCCAAGCCAAGGTGTGGTTGGTTCCCGAAGCTGGAGCCTTGAGCATTATTTCCAGGCTTTGCTCCCCTCCTGTTTCATGGGCTCAAAACGGCCACAGTGGTTTTCTGTTGGTTCATGGGACCCCCCAAACCCACAGAGAGGCAAGGAAACTGACTTCAACAAGAAACCGAGGAGGTAGGACAGACGGAAGGAAGGGAGCCCAGGAGGGACCAGGGCAAAGCTGCCCGAGCCCTGACGGCACCACCTGCCACGGCCCAGTCAGAGCCGTGCCTGGGCCTCGGACAGGCCGGTCTGGGGGTGGGGGGCTGGTCCCTGAAGTAGCGCCTCAGCTTCCTGTGGGACGTGCAGGGTGGGGGGCTCTCTGGGAGCCTGCTCTGTCACTGTGCATGCTCTCGGGGACCCCGGGGCAGGAGGGTGGCCTTGGCACTTGTAAATCACCGAAGGCTGAGGACAGAATCTTTGGGAGGGGTTCTGGGATCATCCGGCCAGCTCCTGGCAAGAGGGCTGGGCTTCTTACACCTCCTGTGACCTTCACCTTCAGGTCATCCCCACCCACTGTGGAAGCATCTGGAGCTCATTCCCTGGGGTCTCCACTCCCCTGGGGTCCCTTCTGTTCAGGGATCCTGCTGCCCCGGGGTCTTCCACTCCTGGGGTCCCCCATGCTCTGGTACCCCTGCAGGAGCCAGGCCTCTCCGACTCGGTGCCAGTGGGACCATGCTGACGGCCCTGCCCCAGGTCCAGATGCCCCCCACCCACAGGGAGATGGGAGAGGGGAACCTTCTCCTGGGCTGGGGGCGCCGCTGGGGAAAGGCAGTGAACTTCAGTGACTGAAGTCCCTACCGGCCTTTGAAGAAAGCCACGTAGAAGATGGGGGTGTAGGAATTGACGAACTTCAGCAGGAAAGCCTTGAAGATCAGCCTCTCCTCGAAGCTCTTCTCTGTCTTTGGAACCTCTGGAAGCAGTGAGATGCACCTGCTGAGCCGCTGCAGCCTGGGCCGCCCACTTCACTCAGCTCAGAGAGGGCAGGCGGGCATCCCACAGTCCCACAGTCGGAGGGCGCCAACCAGGGGCTCGGCCCCGGGGCCACGATTGCCGTGGAATGCAGGCACTCACCAATCTTTGTGAGCCACCTGGCTATGCAGCCGTAGACCTCGTCCAGGAGGATGATGACCACCAGGTTGATGATGACCGCGGTGGCTGTGACCGTGACCCGGATGTTGGACCGCACGGATGGGGAGGAGTTCATGGCTAATGCGGCGGCCATAGAGATTCTGTAGATGATGACGCCGAGGACGATGGCGAAGGTCACTGCGATCTGCAGAGGGAGGGGCGCTCTTGGCTGGGCCGTCGGGCCTCATTACCCCCTTGCTGTTCCCTCAGCCCTGCTCTCCCCCAACTCGGCTGCCAACTCAGCTCTGGAACACGCACGGACGTTTCTTGTCCACCACTGCCAGGCTGTATGGTGGTGACTTCACAGGCAAAAGAGGGGCTAGTTTCTGTTTTACAGAAGAAGAGACTGAAGTTTAGGGAGGTAAGGTAGCCTGGCGACCCAGCTCATGCACTGGGATTTAGCAGGTGAGTCTGCCACGCCTGGAGGTCATGGCATTTCTCTGCTGCTGCCTGCTGCAGGGCACGGGCCTTCCTTCCCACCCTCCGTCCCCAGCCGGACATAGGAGGCTGCCCTGACTAGGGTGGGGCTTCTCTCTCCGAGCTGGGCGACCCTGAGGGGAGCAGGGATGATCTGGGATGGACTGCTGTTCCCAGAGGTGGGAGTGTGGCAGTCCAGTCCCAGGTGGGCAGTGCTGGAGGTCTGGGGGGATGGACAGACAGGCCCCTTCTCCCAACCTCCCAGGAGGCACCATGCTCTGGCTCATCCCCAGGAGTGGGCCCCTCATCTTGCCAAACCCATCGCTGGACTGATACATTCCCTAAGACTTGGGCCGGCTGCTGAGGGCAGCGGGCAGCTGGCTAGGACAAGGTCGTGCTGCGAGGGGCTGTCTGTGCGCCAGGCTCCCCGTTCCTCTGCCTCAGAGGCTCCGGCTCAATCAGGACAATCCAGTCTGCACCCTGTTCTGCCCGGAGGTGAGGATGTACTGACGAAGGGGGCCGTATGCCAGGTTGTTGACCCAGCCCGACTCTGCCTGTGTGACCTGGGCCGCGTGCTCCTGGTAAGGGTGTGGAGGGGGGGCCTGTCCCTGCTAGAAGGTCCCTCCTGACTCCCGGGACAATCCTGTGCTGACTCTCAGGTTGCAGCTCCAGAAGGCTGTGGTTGCTTCACCCCAGAGGGAGCCCGCAGCCATCAGAAATCTAGGAAAGCTCTTATTTTACACTTGGCCCAACAACACTTACGAGGGACCAGTGACTGTACCTCACTCAGGAAAACGTCCGTGGGGGGAGGCCCTGTCCTGAGGTGTGGGCACCACTTCCGGCCAGCTCCGGGAATGAGAGCTTTCCTTGGAAAATCCCTCGCTCCTGCCAAGAGGCCTCTCCCAGGAGAAGGCCCCACCTTGGCCTCAGATGTGTTCCATGTGCCAGCCCGTGGGGGTGCAGACAGGGTTGCCAGGCCTGCACCGTGACTCAGTAGGGAAAGTGTCTCCTTTCCCAGCTGGAGCTGGTGGGCCCCCAGATAGGCTCCTGTCTCTAGTGCTGCCTCTGCTGGAATAAAGGGGCCAGCAGGGTTTGCCTGGGCACTCGTGCTGCCATTCCCAGGACCAGGAGCGTGGCGGGCACATCACAGGTGTCCAATCAGTATTTGCTCTGTGAATGAAGCTCCTGTGTGGGACTGATTCATCTGTGATGGGGTCACCAGTACTGAGGTCTAGCTACTTCTGTCCCCACATGGTCTGACCAGTGAGCAGGAAGAGGCTGTGGACAAGTCTGGGAAAGCATTTCTCAAAGAGGGGCTGCCTCAGCTGTCCTCTGTCTCCTTCCCCTGGGCCCTTCCCCATCCTCCTGCCTGGAAGTGAACGTGATGTTGGAGGTGGAGCAGCTACATTGTAAGCAAGGGGGAACACAGGAATAGGACAGGTGAGCAGAAGGTCAGAGAAGCCACGGCCTGACGGCGAGGTGGACTTTCCAGGCCAGCCCTGCACTGCCCAACTTCCCGAAGATCATTCGGGGAAGGGACATGTAACCCGAGGGCAGGAGGAACACCTGTTGGCCTGCCCGCCCACCCACCCACCTGCTTGCTGGTCCTCCTGCAGTGATCCTGCTTCCTCTCCGCAAGCGGGAGCTGAGCCTTGGTGCCTGGGTCTCCGTTCCCTGCACCCTATCCCACACTGGGAGAGCACCTGGGATGCTCTGGGCAGGGGCCACGTCATTCTCAGGTGGTCCAGGTTCATACAGAACAGCAGGTTTTGGGGTCAGACCACCCTCTTGGCTTCTGGCCCCACCACCTCCCAGCTGGCGGCTGGAGAGGGCAAGACCATCGGCCTCAGTTTCACCAGCAGAAGTGGGGAGGTATCAGGGCCTGCAAGGCTCTAACTTAAAGCTCCTGGGCTGGACAAGGGGACCATTGTTTCTACAGTGACCACAGATGGCCCTGACCTCTCGGGGTGGGGTGCAAGCACTGCTGGCTCAGGGCCAAGGCCTTCCAGGGACTAAAATCCCTGCAGGGAGCTGAGGTGTGGCCCAGTCACTCAAGTTGGCAGTGTTGACGAGCCTGGACTCTCAGCCCTCAGTCCCCTGAGTGGCACCAGCCTGGTTTCTGGCCTGTCTGTGCATTATTTATTTAGTGGTTTTCTTGAAAGAGCTCCTCAGTTTTGTCTTAAACAATAAGTGTGAAATTCCAGGTCTGAATCACTAGTTACTTAAACACATCACTCTCAGAATGAAAGACGTCCATCAGAGACCACGTGAAGTGACCCCATGTGGCCCAGAGCTGCGAAGCCCACCTGGGGGTCACTGTGGAATGCTGGCTCATCCCGTTTTAGGGGCAGTGGTGGAATCCCTCCAGATCCCCTGAACATTGGCGGCTGACCCGTCTCAGTGGGCACCACACGCCTCCCCGTGGGCATCCCAATCTCCTCCCCCCTAGCCTTCTGGAACATACCATGAAGACAATGGAAACCAAGTTGGTGAAGTAGGCTGGGAACCGGTCCCTCCAGGTCAGCTTCACCTTGTCCGTCTACAAGAAATGGTGCTGGGTCACTGGGTGGGAACCACCACGGTGGAGAGGTCTGTGTACACGCACATGTGTGTGTGAACAAGTCAAATAACAGAAATGCTTTGAGACCACCTGCAGGTGGTAAGTGGATGCCAACACCTAGGGCTCAAAGAAGCATCTGGGGGGTCTTACCGCCCGTGAAATGATGTTACGTAGTCACAGAATCAGTCTTTTGCTAACGTGATTCTTCTGTGTATGGGGCATAATAGTGGCAAACACTTTTCTAAATTAGACTATTAGACCTGTGTCTGGGAGCAGCCTGTATCTGGAATCCATTTCTTCACCTGAAAGTCTCACTTCCAAGCCTAGAAGACATACAATGTTCTGCTCTTCGCCATCCAGACCATAATAGTTATTTTTCCCTTGCAGGGCAAGTTGTGACAAGTAACAAGCATTGCCAAGTTAAAATGCCATCTGCCGTGTAGCAACAGTGGTCTATGGTGACATGTGGCCTGGAGGTTCTCTGGCTTAGGGACAGCTTGGTCTGGAGGAACCATAAGTAGAAGCTTGTCACTATTCTGGGACGTTTCAAGAATGGGGTGGGTTTTTAAATGGGAAAATGCATGTTTTAGGTCAAAGAACGCTGATGAGAGCATGACACCACAGGCCACTCATTCCAGGGGCGGGAGGCATGCGTGTTACAAGAAAACCAGGAGCCACTTGCAGGCAGTTGTGATGAGCATGTCCACAAGCCGAGAGGAAAGCCAGAGCCCCTGCCCCCCACAAGCCCACCGTAGCCATGCAGTGACATCTCAACACACGTCACAGCTCGCTGGGTGCGGAAGGAAGGCAAAGGAACACAGATGTGAATGTTAAAGAAAAAAAAATACAACAATCAGAGTTTGTTGAGGAGAACACAATGGACTTTGGTCGTCTGCAAACAGACAAGACTGGTGTTGACCCCGAAAGAGAAAAGTACCAATTTCACCCCTGCCATGGCTGTCTTAACCCTCTGCTTCCATTTGTTTGATGACTCCTCGGGGATATGCCGGCGCTTCTGAAGGCGGGTGGAGGGAACAAGAGAGCACCACGGGGTGAAGCGTTATGAGGCATGGGCAACCCCGGGGCCCAGGCCACTGTCGCCCCTGGGCAGCAAGCTCTCCCCCCATGTGCTCGCTGCCAAGGCTAACTCTGACACTGATGCTGGATTTCTTTAAACCTTAAGAGAAGGCAAAGACGCCCATTCTGAAAGAGAGGCTGTGACACAGGTAATGGGAACGAGAGACAAGGGTTTGAGGCAGAGACGCCCGCGCGAGAAGCTCGGTGGGGCGGGGCTCCGAAGTGCCCATCTTTGGAGGTGGTCACTGTAACTCAGATGGGGCACATCACCCAAAGACACGGAGCACGCTGAGTAGTTTAGGCAACGTGAAGGAAGCTGCACCCAGAAGGGTACATAAATATGCCAACTAAGGCGTGGCTCCTTTTTTTCTTTTCTAAACTAATGTGGTGCTACTGCTGGGGAAAAACCAGAACGCAGTCGCCGGGAGCAAGCGGAAACAGGGAGAATATCGGGTGCAGCCACCAGAAGCATCGGACCTGGGGTCACCATCGGAGTCCTGCAAAACCTAAGCCCCATGCCTTTGTTGCTCTCACGTGATCAAAGCCAAGAGGCGGGGTGACTGAGTCTCGGAGGTGCCCCCGGCAGAGTTTGGGCTAAGTCCTCAGACTTAAATGGACATGACATGTGCCACAAGCCTTTTTTCTTAACTTAAGGAGGAATGATAAATCCATCCACGTGCATGCTAAGAAGTGTCACTGTAGAGCCGTGGGGTGGACTGTCTCGGGCTGCGCATCTGACACACGCATGGGGCCCGGGATGCTGCTCTGAATGCACGCGGGTCTCAGTGGCCCACAGTGGAAGCTGTGTCCACACCTCTCCCTTTAGGAGGAGGAAACAAGGTCCAGAGGCACTAAGGGGGCTGCTCAAGGCACAAGGTGGCTGCACAGAGGGCAGCACGCGCTGGACAGGCACACGTTCTGACTTGTTGAATTGGAAAGACGGTCACCTTCTTTGGGGAGATGGCTCATGCTCATTTGCTTATTTCCTTTGCACCCTAGAGTCCCACTCAGACATGAAGAAGGTGTTCAGGGAGGTGCACCCCCTTTCTGGCTGTGGCAGGACTTTTGCCACATTATGGGAGCTGGGTCCCGGGGGGTGGGAGGGGGGTTTGGTGCACTCTTTACCCACCCGGGGGCATTTTGGCAAAACCCTGCCCATGTGCCAGAACAATAGGGAAATACAGACCCAGGACCACGGCCTGGTCAGTCCCAGAGGCTGGGGGTGCTCACGTGAAAGCCGGCACCCCCCCCCCCACACTTCCCTCTCCCTCAAGGACTGATGCAGACGTACCGCAAGCAGCGGCTGGCAAGGGCCTGGAACTCCGTGCTTGTCCCAGGCCACATAAAAAAAATCTCCATTAAAATATAGCCAAGCACCTCTAGAGGTTCTTGAAAATTCAGGCTGTAAACACAAGACTGCCAATTTGAATGAGAGGTCTGGGGGGAAAGGAAGGCGCTTCTCATAAAGAGATGGCAGACTTCACAGCCCCTAGACACTTCTCTCGGTCACCCTCACAGTCTGTGAGCGAAATAAGGAGCTGGCCGTTCGCTCAGGGACCCTGCTTGGGCAGCAAACCCTTCCATTTCATCACACCACATAGGACATAAGGGGTGAACACACGGACTGCCAAGTGGACAGCGGAAAAGGCTGCAAAGATACCTGGTTCTTGATGTGGAAATGTTGACTGAAGTTTGAGATCGCCCTTGGGATAGATCAAGAAGGTGGATCTATAGCATCGTTGGACAAGCTGTGGCCCGCAGCCCAAATACAGGCCTCTGCTTGTTTTTATAAATAAAGTTTTATTGGAATCTAGCCAGACCCATTTGTTCACCTGTTTTCTACGGCCGCTTTAGATTTATAATCTATTACTCTACTCTATGCTACAACAGATTTAAGCAGCTGTGACAGAGGCCTGCAGAGTTTGGCCCCGTCTGCAGGCTAGCCCTGGTCTATACTGTTGATGGACATACAGTGTTTTTAGTGCTGGGAGAGCCAAGTGGCAGTGCCTGCCATACCTCTTTGCTTCTGGTTTCTTTCCTAAGTGACTTCTCCAAAACTCTGGCTTCGTACTCGGCTCTGGGGTGGTCCTGTGAAAGAAACCAAGTCAACACGGAGCCTTGTTAATTGTGAATTTGAGATCCTCAGCACGAGCATACATGGCAAATTCAGTCCGTACATTTGCCTCGGGCACCCTGTGGGGCCAATTCATAGCTGGCTGCTTATACGACTTCCGATTTAGAATTTGCGGTACACAGTCCCTTGTGGGGAACCCCAGCCCACCGGCTTCTGTGTCCTTGAGGCATGTCAGTCTGCGCCAGACTGTAGCCTGCCCTGTGGCCCACTTTCTCATTGTGAACACCCAGCTGTGAACTGGACCCAAGAAGGTTCTATGAGGAGCTGTGGGGGTCAGAAGAGACGGCAGTGTCAGCAAGCAAGGGCGGACCAAAGGCACCAGGCCTCGGGGGAGCCCGGGGCAGGTCAGCAAAGGGCGCTGGAACAGAAGAACGTGGGTTAAGAGTGCCCCAGAAGTGGGGGGCAAAGCAGAGACCCCTGCCTGCACAGAAGAGCTGCAGGGAACTGCGCGGTAGAAACAGATGGGCGAGGTGCACACACAGAAGGTCCCTCTCCCAGGAGATAGGCTATAGGAAGACAGAGCAGTCACAAAAAATGCCAAACCTTGACAGCCTCCTTCAGGGAACCAGAAACGGGGGAAAAAAAAGTAAAAAGATTTCATTACTTGTGTTGTTTTTAAAGAAATAGGCCATCTCCTCTAAAGCCGATTTTCTTCAGAACCAGGATGAAGGCAAACGGACTTGGGGAGATGGGATGGGCTCAGGGAATTTGAGGCCACGACCACTTTAGGATGACGGGGAGCCTACTGGTACTTCTGGGAGTTCCCGAGGGACTGAATGTCTTGGACTCAGGGGAGGAGCAGATAGGACGTAGATGACTGGACACAGGCTTCCTTCTCCTTGAGGGCCAGCTCTTGGGGCTCAGGCCTCGCGAAGCAGTGCAGTGTGGGTCCCATGCCTGGCTGCACCCTGAAGAGCTGTGTGTCGGTGGACAGGTTTCATTTGTGAATGTGGCCAACTGTCTGCTGGAGAGGGCTGAGCCTGGAGGCAGCTGGCCGGGTGCCCGGCTCTGGGGCGCTGCTCTAAGTGCTTTATGTCTGTTTCTCTATTATAGCCACTGAGACCCCTCCAGCCCTACCGAGGGAGGGCTACTCCTCAGCCCCAATTTGAGAGGTAAGGACACCGAAGCACAGAGACTCCAAGCAACTTGCCCCAGGTCACACAGCACTGGTGGTGTCAAGTCACGATGGAACCCAGACAGCCTGGCCCAAGAGGGCCGTCTTGTCATCACTAAGCTGCCAAGCCCCTCGCAGGCGACTCAGCCAACCAGTGTCAGTACAGAGCCCGCACACTGGCTTCTCTACTGGATGGCATATGCAGCTGAAGAGCAACCGACCGATTGAGCCTCAGGAAGGGGCATGTCGTGGGGGGAAATATAATAGGAATGTAAATCGACAGGAGAGGTTTTTGTGCTCTGGGAAATGACTGAGCAGCTTCTCTCTCACAGCATGAGAATGGTGCTCCATATGTGGAGTGGTGGCACTGGGCATGCCTTCCAGCTCTGATCTGTGCCACCCGCAGCTGTTTGGTGGGACTGGTTTCCTTTCCACCCCCACTCATCCCATAGGGAATTCTGGCTGCAGCTGGCAATTTTGGATGGGGCAATGGCAAAGCTTCTCAGGGGGACCCTGGGAGAGGGGCTCCATGCCACTCCAGTGGCCATTCGGTCCCAAGGGCCCCTGTCTTTGGAACATGAAGGCGTCCAGCACCTGGGTTTCTTCTTTCAGCAAAGGATCTGATCCCGCTTCTTGGCCACACCCAGCTGCACGCAGAGAGCTGGCTCTGAGACTCCTCGGTTTGGCACCAGGGGCAATGGCTCAGGCTGCCACTGGGGAGTTGGGCTCATGGACGGCGGCAATTCCCTCCCCAGAGCCAGCGGCCTCCCCCAGCACAGATGAGGTCAGCGCCGTGAGCCTTGGCGCGTCCCTGAGCACGCTGCGAGGTGGCACGACTGTCTGAGCATGGAGACCAAATACACTCTAGCAGACAGCAAACAGTTGTCCTGGCAACTGCGGGTGATTCAAACACCAGGGAGATGACTGAGAGGCCGGCGGCAAGCCGCAGACCTCAGGCGTCCATGTGAGTTCCCAGGAGGTGACGGGGCAGGGGCTGGGGGGACCTGGGGAGGGTGCAGGGAGCTCACTGCCAAACCCACTCACCTCTTCCTCCTCGAAGCCTGTGAGGTCCCAGCGGTAATTGAGCCGCATCTGTTTCCGCTTCCAGTGTTCCATGAAGGTGGCAGCTGCAGGCAGGGAGGAAAACCAGAGTCAAGGGCTGAGAAGGCCTGGAGACATCAGATGATATATCATTCTCCTCTGCTGAACCATTTTGTGAGCGAGGGTGACAACATGCTGGACCAAGAACATCGCATGAATTAACCTGCTCTGCCTTCCCACAGACCCTGTGACACAGGGATGGTCATTTTCCCACTTTACAGATGAAGAAACTGAGGCACAGGAAAATGAAGTCCTGGACAGGGTTAGTCAGCCAGCCAGTGAGGGGCCAGGCAGGCTGGTCCCCGAGCCTGTGCTCTTAATCATCTTGCTCCTTCCATCTTAGGGAGCCCAGGTCATAAGTGGGGGTTCTGAGGTCAAAAGGGTAAGGGGTTATCAAGCTTCAAACCCACAAAGGTGGTCTGACTGTTGGGCTGTACTCTAAGCCACTACACTCTGCTTTGTATTCCCAACAGACTTTGAACACAGTTCAAAGGCCACCTCCTCCAGTAAGCCTCTGATCGTCCTCCTCAGTGTCAGAAAGAAACCAACTCCTCTTGGGACCTCTTGTGTTCGTGGTGTCCATGCCTCCTTTCCTCACTAGCCCATGTAGAGGGGTTCCTCTGGTGTGTGGGGTAGAGATGGGGCTTGGTTCATCTGTATTCCCAGAACACAGCCTAGGGTCCGATACAGACAGGTGTCCAAGAGTGCTCACTGCACGAGTGAACGGCTCTTACGAGCACACGGCTTACAAATGGAGATGCAACTGGCTGAATCATTTGTCATTAACGCTTCTCCCCATGAAGGGCAACAGGCAGAGGTGAAGGGCTGTGATGATGAGGGTGGTCACACAGTTAATCAGAGTTAAGCTGTTATGTGCCAGGCACTGTTCGAAGAACTAACACATACAGTATTAATTTTATTTAAGCTCTACAGTAATCATAGAGGGGGAGGTACTGTTCTTTCCCCATTTTACAGGGGAGGAAGTAAGTGGCTTGTCTGGTGAATGGTAGTGTCCAGGTGGAAACAAAGTGAGGTGTGGAGCTGTGGTACTCCACTGCACATTCGCCCATGTGGTTCTTCACCAGGAAGGACGCAGCTTTGGAGTTGGCAGGAAGTGGGTCTGAATGGGACTCATTTCCTGGTTCAGAGAATGCTCATCAACCCGAAACATGCCCCCCTCCCCATTAAGGTGTGCTGAGAACAGGGCCTCCGAGTTTGCATGTACTTGTGCATAATGGGTATACTTTAAGTATTAGGGGCTGTACCAGCCAGGGGATGGGAGTCTCTCCAGGTCTTTCGAACTGCGGTGATTTAAGCCCAGGAATTGGCCACCCAGGCCATGGAAGAGCTGTAAGGACAAGAGTCAATGATGAGACCATTCAGCAGGAAGCCGCTGCCGATTAACGGGTGGTGGTGGGACAACGGGAGGTGGTGTTACCAGACTCAGAAGTTGGAGCCACTCAGAAAAAGCTAGATCATGGAGGATTTCCGGCAGGAGTGAGGGCACTGGGGAAGAAAAGCCTCTGCTAGGGATGCCCCAGGAAGCAAAGGAAAATGGGGAGAAATACCCAGGCTTCTCCCGTCTTCCCGCCTTCTGATCTCCCATCAAGGCTTCCCATTGGCTGAACCCACCAGGAAATGGGAAAGGAAGGGAGCCTGGGAAATGTAGTTCCACATGATCCAAATACTCGGCACATACTGAGAAGCATCACTGCGGCAGGGACTCCAGGGGGAGCTGGGAAGCTGCCATGAGGAAGCCAGCGGCCTGAGGGCAGGCCCACCTCTCAAGAAGGAAGACGTGAGGACGTCTGCCTCTTCTAATATATCCCTTGGCAACTGCAGAAGGGGGCAGGGCCAGCTCACCCCTGCACCCATCTGGATGCCACCCTACCCCCTTGCTGTGTTTTGATAGCTGTCCCTCTCTGTCCTTCTCTGCCTGCCCACCGCAGAGCCTCCTTTCAGACCTCAGGCTGAGTGAGAGCAGAAACACGCTGGAGGTCTGGCTCCACACACCTGAGGGGTTGGCCTGTTCACCTTCTCTGTCCTGGCCCCCCTACGTCCTCCCCATTCCCAGGCTCACCCATCCCCACCTCCACCTCCTGGACCTCTCTCCCTCCACTCACCAGCTTGTAGGGTGATAACAACAGTTACCTTTTAATGGGGACGCACCATGTACCACGCTCTGTGCTAGGAATTTACTGATACCAGTTAACCTAATCCTCACAACAACACTTTGCAGAAGGAATTATTTCTATTCATAGGTTTACAAACAGTCACAGAGGCTCAGAGGGTTAGATGCTATGCCCAAGGTCAACTGCATTAACAGTGGGATTTGAACCTAATTCTATCTGACCCGAGTCTACACTTAACCACTGTATTTGGCTGACCCTCTCTGCACAGATAGCGACGTACTTTAAGGGAATGATAATCATAGTCAAAGTAAACAGTCTGATTATTGGAGCGAAACCTGTATTGCCATTTTATGGAGGAGGAAATGAAGGCACAGAGAGGTTAAGTGATTTGCCCAAGGTCACATAGCTAGACAGCTGGCATTTGAACCCAGACATTCTTGCTTAGAATTTGTACTGTTAAATGTCTTAAGGTAGATCCAAAGTCCCTCTCCCAGAGGTATCTGAGGGTTGACCAAGAGGACCCTGGTGGCCAGGAGTTGAGATGGTATACAGCCCAGGCTGGGTTGTGGTTAAGAAATAATGACATTTTATATAAAATAATGAATTTCCTACTTCTAAAAATCAAAAGCAGTGGCACCAGAAGGCTGCAGCTGAAGAGAGACCATCACTTTGTCAGAGTTTAGGCATATCTTCTCTACCTGACCACAGACCCCACCATGCCCTATTGCACAGACTCTGTGACACTGAGTATGCCATGCCTGCTTTGGAGCAAATGGGTAGAGTTGTGGGGTTCAGACTCAGCCAGCAGGAGGGGAGATGTGAAGGCTCTTGCTGGGCCCAGGGGGCAGTCCTGAGGCCTCAGCTCAAAGCTGGGTATCTTTTTTTTAAAAGCTGGGTATCTTAAGCAGCGTGAAAAACCACCTTCTGTGGGCTGGGCCAAGGCAGGAAGGAAACTTACTGTCTATCCTTTGAAACTGTACTCCTGCAGCCCTCCCTCCTCACACCAACCATGTGGACAGAGGAGGGTCCTGCAGGGTCTCATCCCTTCCCTCTGAGGCCCCAATAACCATTCTCCTTGCCACCATGCCCACTGCATCATGCCGACATCATGTGACGTCTACCTGGTGCTGGGTGCCAGGCGGGGTGCCTTTGCACGCCCGATCTCTTCATCCTGCCCCTAAGCCCTCCATGGACAGGTAAACTGGGGCCCTGAGGAATCATGTGACTGGTTAATAAATGCAGAAACCTGGACCCATGACTTCTGATGCCAAGATCGGCCAGGGCAGGAGTACTGGCTTCCTCCCTGGCACAAGGACAAGCCGTGTGCCAAACCTGGTCAGCGTACAAAAGAAATGAAGAAATGGCCTTGACCTCAGCAGGCACACAGCAGGCCAGAGTGACAAGACCATCCCCACCAAATCCACAGTCCAGAGGGCAGCACAGATGGTGAAGAGGGAATCCAGGCCAGGGCGGAAGCAGGTGGCTGAGCCATGATCCGTCTTTCTTCAAACATTTGTTTTACTGACACAAGGTTAGACAAACACATTCTTTTGGAGCAGCCCAGAGGTGGCAGGCGAGCAAGCCACCCCAGAGCTACCCTGGATCAAGTCCAGCCGTGAGCTTGGGCACAGGACCACCCGCCTCTGCCAGCCTGTCTCCATGTTCAGGCAATGGCCTTGGTGAGAGTGCCTCTGGCGGGGACCCCACGAGTCAGTCCTCAGCAGCGCCTGGAGCAGGGCCCGCATGCGGGTTCCGCAGAGGAGTGTCCATGTGACCTGGCTCCTTGGGGCGTCCCTGCTCTGCCTCCTTAGGAGCTCATCAGAATAAAAGGCCACATTGGTATGGGTCCGTTTGTACGACACGCCCAGAGTATGTATAGGGAAATGCACAGAGACAGAAGCCGACTGGTGATTGTCCAGGCTGGGGGCGTACCGGCTTTCTGTTTGGGGGTGAAAACGTTTTGGGACTAATACTGGCGATGATCGCACATGGTGAATGCACCACATGCCGCAGAGTTGTGCACTTAAAACAGTTAAATTACATTGTGGGGATTTCACCCCAATTAAAACCAAATCACAGAACAAAGGTACAGACTCATGTTCTCCTGCCACGAATTGGACCTGCAGAGTAAATGGACAGGAAGGACCCTCTGTCTGCCTCCCACCTGTTACCTGTGGGGCTGGGGAACCTGGATGTTTTCCTCTAGGGTTTCTCAGAGTATGGGTCCGGGAGCCACTGAATCCCAGTCCTCCAGGGAGCTTGTTAAAACACAGATTCCCCGTGTGCCATGGAATCTGCACTGCCACCCTTGTGCACACAGGCAGCTAGAAGCCCGATCTAACCAGTCACTGTCCCTCTACCCTCCCATCCATCAGGTTAGCTGGCCACCCGGTCTCCCCGCGGACATGCCATCCTTCAGTTCCCCACCCAGGCAGCATCCAGCCCACTGCTCTCTTACCCTGTCTTCACTGGCCTTTAGTCTATGTCCAAGCCTGGCTTCAATTTCTCTGACTCTGGAGGCTTCCTCAGCTGGCTGCTGAACCCCTTACCCAAGCTCTCCCTCCTCTGAAACACTGGCGCTGCACCATGGCACGGATACTTCACTGTATGCTCTGCGTCCAGCTGTCCATATGTCCTCCATGCCAGCTGGAACATCAGCCTCAGACCTGAGGCCACAGAGGTAAGGCTGGGACCAGTGCTGAGGAGTCCTGCAGCCGCCCCAGAATGGCCCGGGATCCCCCAGGAGGTCCACGCTCCCTATGGGCTGGGGTCTTGCCTCCCAAACCTCTGCTATCCACTCCAGAGCCCGCAGGGCCTGGGGGCAGGCAGGGTTCAATGCCCACACCCGTCAGAGCAGGGCCACGTTCTCTAAGCCTCTGGCCCCCAACACAGTCTAATGCTTACTCAGTGCAGTCTCCATTTTCCCCAGCGGTGTCTCCTGGAGCCCAAGTACTGGCTGCCAGCACACAGTGGGGACGTGGCTCAGCCACGAAGCGCGCCAGCCCTTCATTTCCTCTCTGAGTCACCAGACACCCTACTTACTCATCCTTGGAACCAGTGTTAGCTCACGGACCCAGTGCTGGCCTTTTGATTCCAAGACAGAACCACAGTCTAACTCCCTCCATCCCACCTAGCTCGGGGTCACTCAGCCGGGTGACCAGTCAACTCCATCCAAAGCTGTAGGCCCGGCCCCCGGGAAGGAGTTTCAAGCACACTTCTGCCATTTCATTAAAGTTGGGACCTTCTTTCTGCAGCTTCTCGCAGCCAGGCTCAAATCAAATCACCTCTTTTGTTCTGCCCAGAACTGACAGGCAGTTAAAACCCCATTATTATGCTGTAATTTCAGAAAATTGATCCTGGCAACTAGTGAGATGAGGCTTAGAGTTGCTTCACGTGACGCCTTATTTGAGGCTTTGAATCCCAGGCAGCAGAGAACTGTCAGCCCCGGGCAAGCTAGCCCCGACCCTGCAGGACAAAGCAAGATGGCCATGGATGCAGGCACGTTTCTGGAGGTGACCTGCTGCTGCTCCAGGCAGTGACAGGGCTGGGGTTGCTCTCCGTCATTGTGCGAGCAGGAATGGTAACAGCTGGGGGACAGGAAAAGAAACACACAGTGGGAGGAAAAATACCATTGGGAAAATGATCCACTAGAGGGTAATGAACAAAAAGTCGAGTAAGGGATTAAAAAAACAACCTGGAGATCTCTGCCAAATTCACTTGACAGCTATTGTGAAAAGGCTGGGGGACAGAGGGACGCAATCTACCTCTCAGGCCCAGCAGGCTCTTTCCTGTTGCTTCTGTCTTGATTTATAATAAGCTCTTTTTTCCTAAAGTAAGTGCTTCATGGGAGTGGTTTAGCTTTTGTTATTTTTTTCCCCCAAGTGGGAGTGTAGACTGAACTGGCACTTGACAGGCAGGCATATTGTCTTCCACAGGGAGGTGGAGTGGGGGCCAAACAGCAGAAACATACATTTGCCCCTTTCCCTAGTCTCAGGGGGGCTGGAATCATGTTTTTCTCTCAAGGATGGGGCTGCTGGTAAGGGCTGGACTGCTCTGCACACAGTAGGTGTGCTATAAAGAAGTGCAGAACGAGCAAGTTGGCCTCACGGAGCAAGGTACACAGGGTTTAACCAAAGCCCCACAGTACTGGCTGGCTGAGCAGCATATCTGCCTGTGTGCCCCTCTCTAGGGGCTCTGGGTAACTCTCTGCTCCCCCAGAACGGAGCCTGGAGGATGTCTGGATGGAGATGTGACTGGGGCACTGGTTTAGATCTTGGCCGGAGGGCCAGGGCAGGGGTCTGGCATGTCTGTTTAAATCTGTTAGCTCTGTGATCTTGGACCAATCCCTCAGCCCTTCTGTGCCGCAGTATCCTCTGGAAACTGCTGAGGTGACAGGCGCAGAGCTCTTAGCCCAGGGACTGGCACACAGTCGGTCTGCAGGGCAAGCTCGGGAGGGGAGGGGAGGCATGTCTGGGGATAGACTGGGAAGCTAGCCAGGTGAGTGGATAAGTTCGAGGTAATCCCATCGGGAGTAAGCGAGGCTCGTGTTACACATGCATTAGAGGTGGACTCAGTTAATGCAGGCAGAGGGGGCACAAACAAGCGGCCAGGTATCTGGTGGCTGGCAAACTGGAATGCAGGGGTTCACATCTTGCCTCTGCCTCTTGTTGACTGAGGTAGGCTGGGGAAGGTAGCTCAGCGTGCTCAGCTGCCAAATGGAGCAATACAACTACTTACATCCTACCGCCTTGAAGCCACCACACCCAAGATACTTAGGACAGCGCTGGACACAGTGCAGCTGCCCCCAACTGCAGCTGGTGACCTTTCTCTCCCGAAGGAGGTGAGGTGACAGAGCTGAGAGGCCCAAGGTGAGAGGGTGGATTTGAGCTCCAATCTCCTGGGTCCTGGCTGTTCTCACATTTTAAAAGAGCAAAGGGCTCACTGAACAGATATGACAGCTAGCTTGGTGCGAGGGCTGGTACAGCGTGACCAAGGGCCTCACAGGTAGTGATGCACTCCTGGTTCCGACAGCTCCTGAGGTGGGTTGCATTCCCATTTCCATTTCTGAGCCCAGAGAGCAGATGTACCCCTGCGAGTGGCCAGGAACTGTCCCTGGGAGCTGCCTGATGGTGTCTACCCATCTTGGTGCACGGCCAACCCAGCTGAGGGTCGAATTGGGCCAAACAGTCAGGCCGCAGGCCACCATGGGAACGTGAGCTGCCAGGTGAGACCTCCCAGCTCAGAGAAGGGGACCCAGGAGGCCGGGCACCCAGCCCAGAGGGGTTCCAACCTCAGCCCTGGAACTTCCTGGGTCCATATCAGAGGGGTGGGCGTGACCAGTGCTGAGGTCCTGAGGAAGGTCTGGGTGCTGGGAATGAGGAGCAGAGGGTGGGGTGGGCCAGGGGGTGTTTTCCCTGGACACAGGGCCCAGAGAGGCGGGGCGGGCAGCGGAGGGAGCACAGGCTAGGGAGATGTGGGCTCGGTTCCTGGCCCTGCCTGTGGGGCCCCACCTTCCTCATCTGTGAAATGGGCACAACTTCTCAGCTGAGGGGATGTGGGGGGACGAAGGACAAGGAGCATCTGACCAAACACATCCGCAGTGACTTACAGCCATTGATCCTAAATTTGTAGGAAGATTGATCCCAAAATTAATCACCAGAGCTAGGTCATGGCTCTGGGAATTTTCTAGAGCGACCTTGAACCAGGCACAGACATCATCTCTTCCTGCCCTGCAGGAGCCCCAGCAAGGAGCCCTCCAACCTCGGCTTGAATGCCTCCTGGAATGGGATGCTCACCACCTCTCAGGCCAGGCCAGCCCAGCCCAGCCCATCCCAACCCTGCCCAGCGCACCATCAGCCTGGCCCAGCCCAGCGCTCACCACTGGAAATCTCTCCCTTATGCTGAGCAAATGCCCTGTGACTATCGCTATCATTCTCAGCCTCACCCAGAGATCAGATGCCTCCACCCATGGAGAGAGGTGCCTGCGTCCGGCATGAGGCTAAGCTGATTTCTGAGTCTGCCTGTCTGCAGTTCTGAACAGACTTCCCGGAGTGCAAGGCCTGCCCCATCGCCTTGCCCTGCCCACACCCGGGCGGCAGAGTCCAGCCCAGCCCAGCCCCCCGCACAGCCCGCAGCTGAGCCCCTGCCACGCGACTGAGGGCTCCCACGCCTGTCTTTGCTGAGATGTGATCCTGAGTTCCAGGCCCCGTCTGTCAGGAGACCCCCTCCCCAGGCTCTCCCGGAGTCCTCACTGGTGAGAAGAGGGCTGTGGGCTCTAGCTGAGGTTTCATGCCTTCTAGTACATGAATTCCTGTCTTTCAAATAAATCTGAAATAGGAGCCATACGTATAGAGTCGGTAATGGGACTGCCATAATTTTAAACCCAAGCTGGGACCGGGATGAGGCAGGGGGGCACTTTCCACATAAAACTGAACGACACACCCAGGAAGGGTGCCTGAAAGGGAGTGGCAATGCCGAGGCAGTGTCCAGGCACCATCCCTGCTGCATCCTCACACTGGCTTAACCACCTTGTCTAGTGGGGAACCCAGCAAAGGCCTGTAGGACCCACTTGGAGAACCATCGGTTTTTAAACTTTTAGGCCCAGACAAGCCCAGAGCTGCCACCACTGGGACAGCAGGGCTGAGCGAGGCTCCAGCCAGAGCTCTGGGAGCCGGGGTGGACCCGTGGCCCTGGGTATTCTCCACTGGCCGAGTGTCCTCAGCCTGCAGGTGCTCAGGGCTGGTGCCCAGCCCAATGAGCAGGAGACAAGACCCACCAGACCTCCTCCCAAACAGCCAGGGGTTAACTAATCTGCTCTCAGGTGCAGGCGGTCTGAGAGTGACTACACATGAAGGAACTCGGAGGAGAAGGTCCGGGGATGGAGGCTCATTCTGTGGGTGCCACAGCCCATGTGTGTCCTCCAGGTGTCCTGCAGGTGACGGGAAGGTATGACGGTGTGTCATGCTAGTACTTATAAGAAACCTGCAGTGGCCTGAGGCCAACAGTTTTTAGGGTTCCCCAAGCAAGAGCTACACCTGGCACTTACTGTGGAGACCCCTGATTACCAAGAGCTTTAAGCTGGAAATGTGGTCATTACAGCCTGAGATGGTTCATTTCTTCATCGCGCCCGTTGCCCTGGGAAAGCCTCTCACAGGGCAGGCACCTCTTGTAATCGAGAAGGAGAAATGAACACAGTGCGTCTTTGCAGAGAAGAAAGGCCACGTACCTTTATGTTATTTTGTGTTTGGAGAGGCTCGTGGTAGCGGGCATGTTTGGAGACAGTGTCAGCCAGGGGACCTCAGCTGGCCTGTTTCCAACCCAGTCCTAGGGCCACACCAGGGATGGCAGGACCGGGAGGCCAAGGCTTCAAGTCTGGCTTTCCTGGAACCGTTTTAGCCTTTTATTCATGAGGAGCATAGGGCTGTAATCACAGCCCTGTGCTTCTTATGACACCAAACCGGCTGGCGGGGGCCGCCAGCATCCCCTTAACTCTCGGAGGGCGTGGGGGGGAAGGGTGGGCATGAGCGCCGAGACCAAGCTCTGGGGCCTTAGGAATTAGGCTGCCCTTTCCCTCCAGAGGCCCTGTATTTGGAGAAGCCCTTACTGGGAGGCTTGGTGGCCGGGCTCCTCCCTGAGCCTTAGGAAGGGAAAGTGGGAAAGGATGGGACAGAATTGGTGTTCCCACGGCAGGGAGGGTGGGCGTGAGGAGACCTAACGGCTTCCCGGCACCTTCCCACCGGCCTCTTCCCCGTGTCTGTGCTGCATGATGTCTGCCTCGGAATAAAGCAGCTTCTCAGCACTGGCTCGCAGACATGTGGCCGGCCTGAGCGTCCACCATGAAGCTCACACCGGTCTCAAGTCCCGGTCAGAGCGGGGTCAGTGCACCCTTCACCTCCTCAGGAGCTGCCTCTTGCATTTGCCGTCTCTGACCCAGGTATAAGGTGGGAAAACGGCTTTGACGCACCAGGCCGACTGCACTGGCTTCTGATTCCCCCCAGCGAGAATGCTGCGATCTACGCAGTGAGCCCTCACGCGCCTCTCGGGGATCCTCCTGCACCCCTAGCAGGCCCCTTTGACAGGCCTTGCACACGTGCCGCAGGCCTTTGCACATGCCGCTCCCTCTTGAATCCCAGACTGTAATCTTCCCAGGCAGCGGACACATCAGTTTTGCCTCCCATGGTTTCCCCTGAGCTGAGCACAAACGTTTAGGAAGGACCCGCTGATAAGCAGCCCCCACACGCGGGCACTTCCATGTATATCACCTCACTTAGGGTTGCCACCACCCCAGCGTGGTGGGCGCCGTTACTGGTGGTCTGGATTCCCATGTGCGACCACCTGCTAAGTCTGCTGTGTGGAGAAGCTGAGGTTTGGAGGGACGGGCAGAGCTGGAGTCTGGGCCCCAAAGGCATGTATACACACACTGGGCGACACACGATCACCAGATGGCTCTTGAGGACCTTTCTGTGGCTGAGGTGTTGGCACCACAAGGTCACATTTGCTCTTCGGTCACCCTATGGGCCACCAGTGGGAGCTGGCTTGGCAGCACATAGGCCCAGGGACCCCAAATGAGGGAAGAGAGGGGACTGGTGTCCTACGTGGAGGGTGCTCGGGTGAGCCTGCTCCCCAAAAGTGGGGCAGAAGTGGGGGGCTACAGCGTAGTGTTTGGGGCATAAGGCCTTGTGGAAGAGACCCACGAACGGGCTTCTGATAAGGACATGGAGCCACTCTCTAGATTTGAGGGTGGGGTGGGCTGGCTGTCTGCAGAGCACCTGAGGGTTGGTGCTCCAGCTCACGCCAGACCAGAGCCGGTGGCCAATGCACCGCCCATCTCCAGCAAGGGTGGAAATGTGATCACCAGAGGAACTGGCCCCACCGCAGATGTTACCCCCCTGTGCCCACCTGCCCCACCTCACAGCGCCTCTGCTCACCCCGCCACCAAGTCACGTGGGCTTGGGAGCATAGGCCAAGATGGACGACAATGTTACACTCCCCTTAGATGCTGGGCCCCTGTCCCCTCCCTGAGAACTCTCCTCAACAACGGCCAGAGGAAGTCCCAGCGTTGCACAGGACCGCGGGCCGGGGAGGAGGCTGTGTGCACGGGGACTCAGGGCCCGTGAGGATTTAGGCAACGTGGTGTGGCCCTGGAGCCCATTGCCTGGGCCCTATGCCTCGGACCCTGGCTCTGCCTCTGCCATCCCTTCTGTCCTCCTATGACAATTTCCCCGAGCTCCTGCCTCCTCCAGGGAGCTGCTGAGTTAGGGATCAAAGGTCCCGACTTCAAAAATTCTGAGATTCTGAGGACTCCTCCCTGAACTGAAGGTTCTGGCATGTCCCATTCCACCTAGCAAGACAGTGCTTATCCGGAATTCTCTGTCTCATCGGATTGTCACCCACCTAAATCACACTGGCAGGTAATAAGAGCTGAACACCCCGCTGACCAGTGGCAGCCTTGTCCCATCTGCGAAACAAGTGGCTTCTCAGTCTACCACTGCCCCTCGAGCGCCCACCATGCACGGGCATGACACCAGGTCTGCAGAGCCTGGGTGGGGCCCTTCAGCAAGAGGCAACGCGAGGCTCCAGGAGGCGCAGCAGAGCAGCTTTCAGGCCAGGTTCTACAGTGGGTCCCTCTGCCTCAAATGCCCCCCATCCCTGTCCCCAACATGGTCAGAACTCAGCTTTAAGGGATTGCACCCCTTCTAGGAAGCTTCTCCTGACTTCCCTCCCCCAGGGGCCCTGACACTTTTTGCCCCTGTGCCCTTTCGGTGCCCAGCTCCATCTCCTACTAGATGGGGGTCTCCAGAGGCAAGGACTGGGGCTCTGGTGCCCAGGGTATAGCTCACCATATGGCTCCCCAGGGCCCAAATCCCAAATCCTCCTCTGGCAGAGGCTGTAATACAGGGTCATGGAGGAGGGTTGGGCCTGTTTGTTAATCCAGAAACTTCTGCAGAAATGCATGCAGCTACTATGTGCCAACCTCCCATACCCCCCGAGGCTGAGTCAGGTACCAGAGGGACCAGGATTAGGGATGGATCCTGGAGGAGGAGCCACCTGCCCTAGGCTTGGATGGCAGCGGGGTCCAGTGGTTAATAGGCTCTGGAATCCTACATTCAGTCCTCACCTTGGACACTCAGTGACCCTGGGCAGCTCATGCCAGGTGTCTCTGGGCCTTGACCTCCTTGCTGTTAAATGGGCACATGGAGCCTGCAGGGAGGCTGCGAGGGTTTAGTGAGGGCTGTGCCCCACATCACTAGGGAAGAGTGCAGAGCCCACTGCCTCCCTGTTCTAACATGCTGCCTTCCCAGGCCGACAGATTCCCGTTACAGGAAGAGACCCCGTTTCTAAGAGCCAGCAGCTCTGGGGCTTTTCTTACAGGGCTCTTGGCTCAGTGATAATAACTCATCTGCATCTGTGACACGCACAGACCCTGGAAACGCACATACAAACCCACTCGCCCTCCCGTGTCCTGTGGATAACCTCAGAGGAAGGGGGAAATGCAGGAAGCCATCCAAGTCATCCCTGCTCCAGCGGTCCAGGGCACAGGCGCTCTGCTTACCCCAAAGGGCCATGAAGACCGAGAAGAAGACTGTGGCAGGATTATCGAAGAGGTGGCTGGCGCGGGCGGTGGCGCACGCCGAGCTCATCTTCCAGTAGCTACAGGTCTTGTCGCACAGTGGGCACATGGTGATGTTGCGTCTCTGGTCACACATCTCCATGCTGGAAGACAGGGGAGCACCTATGAGCCCCGGGCCAAGACACGAAGAGACTGTCGGCCCATGAGGACTGGGTAGCCACACTGGGGTGGCAGAAAGTGCTGGGCCCTGGCTGGGGGTTGGCGAGGGTGGTTCTGCCACAGTGGACATGGCAAGACATGCCAGCCAGCATCAGGCAGGGCGATGCCCATGTCCTTCCTCTGCACCCAGGGCTGCCTGCAGAGACGTGCACGCTATGCTGTGACATGGCCCTGTGCTCGGAAGGGCCCTGGTTTCATGCTCCACTATTAATGCCTTAAATGATTTTGGAACCAGGGTCCTGCATTTTCATTTTGTATGGGGCCTGCAGCTTCTGCCGCTGGCCCTGGGTGTGGACCCGTCCAGACTTGCTGTGTGGCTGGTGGTGCAAGTGAGTTGCATGTGATTGTTCACCTCTGGGGGTGGGTGGACCTCGGGCACTGCTTCTAGGAGACAAGAGCCCCTGGCCTAATCAGCAGGATGGTCAAGGCGTGTACTAACAGGGTGTGCTCCCGTCTTCACATTATGCGGCCCCAGGAAACTGAACAGGGACACAACAGAGCCCCCAGACGCCTCACCCTTCTCCAGCCTATGCTGTGTGCCATGCACCGTGCTAAGTGCCACTCTGAAGGTCTCAAGCTTGTCCTTGTGGGGTGCTGTGGGGTGGCTGGCCCTGCATGCAGGGCACCCTTGGGCACTCTGGATGTCTAAGGAGGAGAAATGGAGCTGCCAGAGCTCCCAGGGGAAGAGAGATGGGTGGCTGAGTTGGAAGGAGCGCGTCCACGTGCTGCCTGGGGTGGGGGAGACCCGCCATGTGGGCTTGTTCAGGAGACACAGGGTGCCTGGCCAGTGCTGTGCAGACGTGAAGTCTGGGGCTAGAGCTCAGACGTCATGGACAGACAGGAGGGCAGAGCCATGTGATGCCCAGCACCTTCCTCTTCCAATCTGCCCGCAGCACCCAGGCTCTCTCCTACCAGTGCTGAAAAATACCAATATTAAAAGGTCATCAGCTATGGGAATAGATGCCAGCACAGGCATCCAACTGGCCTGAGCCAGTTCTGGGGACTATTGCAACCTGTCTTCATGGAGGAAGAAACACCCAGAGAGGGGAGGTGACATGCTCAGGGCCACACAGCACAGTGGTAACTGAGCCCTGCTCTCAGTATCTGTAACCTTACACCCTGCACGGCCCTCGTCCATGGCCCAGAGGCCACAGGAGGGCTCCCACCAAAACTGACGACTGGGCCCGGGTCCTTGCTCAGCTGGGTCCGCCCTCCATGCTCCTGGCCAGGCCCTTGGGCCTCCGACTCCATTTCTCCTGGAAGAGGAAGAAAGGGACCATCCTAAGTCCCTTTCAGCTCCGGTTTGCCTGAACTATCTCCTCCCTGCGAACTTAGACAAGACACTGACCTATAAACAGATGCCAGCCGTTCTGGGTTAGGTGGTTACCTGGGGAAGGCTGAAGTGGGAGGGAGTGTTTTGTGTTTTTAACTTCTGGATACACTCGACCTTATGCACTGAACCATGCCTGGTCCTCAGCAAGTGGTGTTTGATAGGCTCCTTGCTGAGCAGTGCCCGGGGACCCTCCTCTGCCCAGCACAGTGGGCATTCTGCCTCAGTTCAGTTCCTCCAGTCACACTCACCACATTATTAAAAAATGTATATGTGTGTGTATGCCAGGCATGGGACATGGAAAGAGGAGCTGTGGCTGGGCTGCTGGCCTGGAGCACCTGGGGAAGTGTGAGCACATGGCATGCAGGTATGTATGGGGGTCAGGTGTGCATGGGCGGGGGGCAGGCACATGTATATATGAGGCAGGTGTGTGGGGGGGGCAGGTGCACAAGGGTGGTAGGGCTCTGGCTTGTGATCTGTGTTGGCCTGGGCAGGTTAGTTGAGCTCCATGAGCCTTGGTTTCCCCATCTGCAGAATGGGGATGCTGAGTGAGGGGTGCCCATGTTACTGAGCTGTCAGAAGGTTAAACAGGGGAAGGCATGTGAAGCCCTGGGAACGTGCTGGCATGCACAAACCACACTCCTGCCGGCCCTTATTATTGGGAGTAGCAGCGTATGGCAGCTGCTGTGAGCTTGAAGGTGTTCAGGAGCCGCCTGGAGGGGTCCACCTATTGCCCTCGGCAAGCTTCCTTTCTCCCAAAGGCCTCTCCTGGGAGGCAGAAGGGGCTGGTGGGCATGGGGCAGGATGTCCTGTTGGTGCATGACCTGAGCCCCTCTCAGGGAACCTCAGGAGGAGAGGCCCCAGGGTCAGTGTGCTTCCCAAGGTCACAGTGATGGCCTGGCTCTAGGGTGGAGGGGGCCTGCAGCCTTGAGGGTGGGCGAGGGCTGGGAGGGCCAGGGCCATGCATCTCACTCGCCTGTGAGCCCCACACTACCCAGCCTCCTCCCTGCCAGTGGAAACAACACCAGCCAGATAAAAAGCCTTCTTCTGCTGGTTTTAAACCTCCTGCCTCCCCTTCAATACTTTCCACCAAAATAAAGACAAGGAACAGGAAGGCCTGTTCTTTGGAGTGGATGGGAGGGGTGGGGGTGGCTCCCCGCAGGCGGGAGCACTGGCTTCCCTACACACTTGACAGATTGGACTCTAAGGGGAACACACACCTCCTGTCGCCCAAGGCACCGACTGGGCAGAGGCCAAGGTCAGATGGGCCTCCGGAACCTCCAGTAAATGCTGTTTGCATCTCTGGCGATGTCGGGAGGCTTTGAAGCTAGCCTGGCCGGGGGACCTCAGCACCTTGGTGGGGAGTCAATACCCGCCTGGGCAAAGCCTCCTGGCTGAGGGTGCTGGCTCTGCTGCCCCTCCACGGAGGTGGGGGAGGTAGATGGACAAGTCCCGGGCTGCCTCCCAGGGGGTGGTGGGGGACTCCCCAACTCCAGTCGCCATGTCCCTTGCAGTGCTGGAGATCAATCCCTACCAGTCCAGGCTACTTTGGTCAAACCCAAGCCCAGTGGCCTCAGGTCCCATTAGCAAACAAAGGGACATGCTTACACCTGCCTGTGCCCAGGTAGCCCTGGAGGGGGCATAAGGCAGATTCCTGTAATGTTTTGGTTACGGGTGGGTGGAATATTTTAGGTGTTATTCATGCATTAAAACATCGTTCACCCTGAAGTTTACCGGATATGGCTTTTCTGCGCTGCTGAGTCATGCCAGCCAGTTCCTTTCCCAGCTGAGACTCACTTACTTTGTACTGACCGGTAACTATGGATGGATTTTCCAAGGCACGGCTCTGTTTTAGAGATATTGGGCTGAGTAGGAAGAAGTATAACTGATGTGTGAGGACTTCTCCCGGAAGGCTGCAGGCTCCGGAAGGCAGGGCCAGAGGGCACTTACCTTTCCAAACACCGTTTTGCCTGTCGGTATGGTGTCCCTGATAGAGGCTGGGGGCTGTGGCCCCAAACACACAGCAGTTATCTTTGGGTTAATACCATCAGGTCTAGGAAACAACTAGAAAAGACTCCCACGCAGCGTCCTCCTAGATCCTACCCGCAAAACTCCCCAAAGCCATGGAGACAAGGCGAGCTGTGCCAAGGGGGGCCCAGCAGGCTGAGTCCTCGGCTCCGACCGCCCGAACGGTCAACTCTCTCCTCTCCTGACCTCACCAGGAAGCAGTGAATCTTCTTGTCATATAATAACTAAAAACCAAAAGGGAAAATAAACTTCAGAAAATGAAAAGTAGTCAGCTATTTATTTTATGTCTTCCTCTTGACAATAAAACGTCTCTTAGGGCGTCCGTGCCTGAAAAGGACACCCACGCTTTAGACAGCCACTAAACCCCTAGGACCCCGTGCCTCCGTCCGGCAGGCGATCTCCCAGGGCGCTGTGCGTGTGAACGGCAAATCTGTGCTGGCAGGACAGGAATGTGCTCAGGGAGGGGGCTGCCCGCCTACCTGGGGATGTTCTCGTCGACCGTGGCACATCCATAGAGGAACACGATGACCCCAACCACGGAGGCGGGGATGAGCATCTGCGTGTACACGCCCAGCCAGGCGAAGTAGAGGCCAATCTTCTCCCCGAAATACTTCCTGCACCAAAGGAGCCAGGGACAAGCTGTCATTCATGTCCACGTCATGTGACTCCCCAGCACGGGCAGCTCAAACTGGGGCCACCTGCCCTCTCAACCAACAGCCAGAGTACGTGGGCTCTGAGCCAGCCATCAGGTGTGGGCTGCCCTCTGCCCTTCCACCCACCCCCTTCTCCTCCATGCCCCAGGAAGGCGGGAATATCTCCGGCTGTGACGTCCACACCGGTGGGTGCGATGGACTGGCCTGGAAGGGCGTCTGCTCCATGCCAAGTCCGTTCAGCACGCCAACTGGAATGAACAGCAGCCCCAGGGCCCCAGGGGAACCTGTCCTTCCTCATGCAGAGTGTTTCTGGCACCTCGACGGGCTGTTTCCATGGGCTGGACTCGGGCCTACGTGTCCCCACAGGACACACATCGCCTCAACTACTCATCCCCTTCCTGCCCCAGGACAGAGGTCCTCTTGGGAGGGAACAAATTGCCCAGAGGGGCAGTTCTTACATATTTTGAGGCAACTCTCTGCCTCCTCTTGACACAGCAATGCAAGAAACTGCTGTAGCCATCCAGCTGCATCAAGCTGTGCTGTAGACTTAGGAGATGCTGAACATTGTCTGGAAAGAGCCCGTCTTCCAGCAAATTTGAATAAACTGCTGAGCCAGCACTGTTCAGGCTGCCAGGTGCCAGAGGCCTGGGGTCCTCCCATGAGCTCTTAAAGTTCAAATGGGCTCCCAGGTGCCGACTTATTCCGTGTGGTTGAAATACCCAGGGACATTTATCCCACTGTTGTCCAACTAGGGGCTTGTTTCCCACAGCCTCTGCCCACAGAGCCTGGCCTGCCCTCGGCACCCCTCTTACCTGACCAGGTCGATGGGCTGGTACTTATAGAAGACCCCGTAACTAGCCCACTCTTCGTACAGGAGCTAGGAGAAAAACAGTGGTGAGTGGCTGGGGGATGGGCAACTAACACTCCGATTCGCTTCCTAGACACCTGCGCGTGCATGTGCTCAGCCCACGGCTACATCGCTCCTCCACTCCACAAACACTTCTTGAGAGTTGACCGTGGGCCGGGCACCGTTCTGGATGCTGGGCTTTCAGAGGTGAGCATGGGAATGCAGCCCTGGGGCCTGGAGCTCCCGTTTTGGTGGGAGAGACAGACACAAAGAAGTGGGTCATTTCTGGGTGAGGGTCTCAAGGAAGCTACATGAGGGGAGAGCTCAGCTGGCACTGGAGGCCGGGTGGGGGGCTCCCTGAGCAAGAACAGGCTGGTGTTTTTAGGTGAAGGTGGACATGGGAATGAGCTCTTGGCATCAGTATGGAGTCCTCACTCTTGATGATCTGACCTAGAATTGATCTAAAATGGCCTGACACTGCAAGGCATTGCCACTTAGGGTCCTCAAGTCCCCTAAGTCAGAAACCATACCATTCCTTATAAAGAACAGAGACCACCAGGCTGTGGAGCAGAGACATGCAGGCAGCAAGATTTACAAAAGCCTCTTGGGATGCAAGGAGAGTTCAGCGTTTATCTCCTGAGATGGGCTGTCTGATTAACATGGCCTAGTGAAATAAATTAAATCTACACACACCGCACTATCCTCCAGGCTTCGGGCAGGGATGGTAATGAGCTTGATGGATTGGAAGCCTTGTATGAACACGCAGAGGGTGTCCTCAGGAAGATGCCGTGTTAGGACTGCTGGTTTTAAAAGAGCAATCCCACGCATGTGCACAGGGCATGCTTCACCGGCCTCACCTCAAAGCCCAGGGTCACACAGCTGCAGGATTGCCGCTGGGACCCAGGTGGGACCTCTGTGCCTCACGGTCACCCAGCTCTGCTGGGACCAAATGAGGAATGAGTGGGACGCAGGCGTGGGGACGCGTGTGGGACTGTCTTGGGCTCCCCTGGACCTGCTAGCTCGGCTTGTTTTCTCCTTTCCTTAATAGTCAAAGTTTGGGGGTTCTCCCAACCCTCATTCTGATGTGGCCCCATGAAAACACACCCCACTCACTTTCATTGTCCCAAACATTTTATACTGTGGACTGAATATCTGTGTCCCTCAAAATTCATAGGCTGAAGCCCTAAACCCTGTATTTGAAGACAGGATCTTTACAGAAATATTTAGGTTCAGTGAGGTCACGAGGGTGAGTTTTGATCTGATGGGACTGGTGTCCTCATAACACAAAAGCAAAGGCCATCAGCGCTCTCTCCCTCCACAGGTGCCTGGAGAGAAGGCCCCGTGAGCACACAGGGAGGTGGCGGCCTCTGCAAGCCAGGAAGAGGCCCTCCCAGGAGCCCACCTTCCAGCCCCGGAGCTGTGAGGCTGCGCTGTTCAAACTGCCGGTCTGTGGTGTTGTTAGAGAGGCCTGCGTGGACTAATACACTCCCCCACTGACTCGGAAAATCCAGAGCTGATGGGATGGCTCTCTCTTCCCAAAGGTTATCTTCAAGGACATCTTTGAAAATTAACAATTTTGCTGGGAGGGGTCCAGTCCCCACAGACCAGGGAGTTGGGGTCCCTAGGAACGAGCTTCCAGCAGATGTCCCCACGTCCTCAGTCTCCTCCAGCAGCCTGACAAGTGACACGCAGGGAACACAGAGCCACCTCCTCAAACGCCAGCACATGCCTCTCCGAAGCCGGAGGAGAGGAACTTAGAAAAGCAAGACGCATTCTTAATAAATTACAAGTGAACCTTGCTGTCAGATTCCTGGGTTTTGCTTGTTCTGATCTTTGTAAGAGCAGCTTTCTCTACATCTGAAGTCTCTCTGTAAGTGGAACAGACAGGATGTATTCAGCAGGATTCCAAGCTCTGAAAGGCTAATCGCGAGGCTTGCTGCTGGCGGGGGAGTGTTTGCGGCCGCCCTTAAGGAAGCTGGATGCGTGGGCCTTCCCCGCTGCCTCAGGAGAAAGGGGCCGGGAATGGAAGGGTCCGCTCCTGTGCTGGGACGCTGGCTCTGCTGAGCCTCTAGGGGGTGTACAGGGCTTGCCCCCCACTCTGAGCCCCACCGCCTCCTTCCTACTGAAGGGTATTGCCCTTCCTCCCAGCTCACAGGCGAGTCCAGGTGGGCTTGTGCACATTCTGTTCAAGTGCTTTGAGAAAGGCAGTCGTTATGTCTCAGTGTGCAGAACGTGATGAAAAGCCAGGTTTTCCCCTGTAAATAGGTACGTCTGACCAGCCACCTTTGAGGAGACTGCACCATCTCTGAGCTGGGCAGCTTCCTGCCCTGGGCTGAAAGCAAGGGGCTGGTTTACAGCAGACGGGTGCCACCACGCACTGACAGATGTGACCAGGGGGCAGGCACCCCAGTGTTCTACATGAAAGTGCTTTACCTCGGCGGAGTTTTCTTTCTGCCAGGAAGAGATCATCCATCACCCTGCAGCTGTCAGCATTAAGAAGTAAAACTACAGGTTTCCCTGTTATGGCTGGCAGCACTGAGGGTGCACCTCGGCCTGTGAGCAGGTGGGAGGTGTCGGGGCCCTGGGTGGGTCCAGCCGCAGTGACCTCAGACCTCAGAGGGATCCTGGCTCAACCCTTGGGCACCTAGGCCCACACGGCTGGGCAGGCCAGTCTCAGCACTGACACTGTCCTAATTACTCTCTGTTACCTGCCCTCTGCTGTCCCACCTCCCCACCCAGAACGGGGGCCCAGCAGGACCAGGTCTGTTTGGTCCACGATGTCCCCACTGCCTCAGTCAGGGCCTGGGGCATGTAACAGGCTTCTAGTAGGTAACGGAATGAATGTGAGGGAAGGCTGGGTCAGGGACTGCGGCTCTCAGTCCAGCACAGGGACGGAGCAACTACCACGCACACCTGGCGTACATGCCCTGCCCTCCCCACCCCCTAGAGGAAGGAATGCTCAGCCAGGCTGGTGGCTGCAGCCGTGTCCATGCTCAGCCTCTGCCCAGCTGCCTCGGGCTCACACATTCCTCCGCCTGCCCCTGTTCCTTCATCTCAGCACAGGAAGATGGCCTTGGCTGGGCTGTCCCCCTTTCTGTCCTGCGAGGTACCTGGCAAGAGACACTTGGGCCTCCTGCGGTCATGGGGGAGCCACAGATCTTGTGATTGGAAAGGCATAACACCCAGAACCGGGTCCCTTATGATGGAGGCACAAAGGAGAATAAGAAGTTCTCCAAGGCTCTGAGTTGGGGCCCAAACACCTCCCTCCTTCACCCACCTGCCCATCAGCCCTCCCTCGGCCCATCTATCCACCCGTCCAATACTGACTCCCTGACAGGCTGGGTCTTGTACTCATTGCTGGGACATAAAATTAAATGGGCGGTGGGGGTGGGCAGCATTCTGTAGGGGGGTCAGCTGAGCCCAACAAGCCCGCAGTTGTGTTTGCTGTGCCCGGCACACAGCAGGGCCCAGTAAATAGTTTCTGAGCAAGTAACACAATGAGCTGGTCTTGGCACTGATGCGGCCACTGGCCGGCCAGTGTGGCTGGAGTGTGTGTGCGGGGTGGGGGCAGAGCCTGAGGACTGACCTGGGCCAGCAGGGCCATTGTAGGTGCCCACGGAAGAAGCGCACTTTTTGGGAGGGGAAAGGCATCGGGAGAGTGACACTGAGGTGCAGAGGGATGAGGGGGTGGCCCTGAGGCCAGGCCCGTGGAGGGACGGTGGGACTGGATGGGGGAGTTCTGCAAGTCACGGGCTCTCAGACGAATGCCAGATGTTCCACTAAAAATAACCGAATATGTCATTTTTGTGCTAAATCAGATAGCATCTTCTGCTGGCTTCCTCGGCAGGCAAGTTACATTCAGTGCCAAAGGTTTAAAAACACGTATGGGAGGCAGGAACGGAGAGCATTCCACATACAGGGGTCCTGGCCCCTGGGACCTGGGACCAGGCCACCATTGTGAACTTCTCGGAGGGCATCTCCGCCCACCCACTCGGAAGGATCCACTCTGCGGGGCAAGAGGCAGGACAAGGGCCCTTCCCTGCAGGGCCCAGGGAGGGCTGTGCTTGGCGGTGAACTGAGAGCAGCTAATATGGGCGTGGGGAGGAGAGGCGGTACCCGGCGGGGCATGTGCACAGGACGGCAGGACTGAACAGCTTCCTGGAGAGGCTGTTGGATGGAGTTAGGGAGAGCCACCGAAGAATAAAAGGGTCACCTGGCGTTTCCCAAAGTGTATCCCATAGAACACTAGCTTGACAATTTTTCCATTAGAAAGGGTTCTGGGTCAAGCAAGTTTGAGAAACACTGTAAACAGCGTCCTGCTTCCTCAGGGTGCCCTGGGGGCTGTTGTGGCTGCCTGCGTGGCTGGCCACACCAGCTCCCAAACTTATTTGCCTGTGAGCCATGCAGGATGAGACCACGTGTCAGCAAAGAGTGCTGGAGGTTGGCTATCCCTGTAAGACAGGGGTCTGAGCTCCGGCTGGATCTGGTGCAGGAAGGACAGAGTGGAAGGGGCAGCCTCGGACGAGCCCAGCCTTTCCTCACACGTTCACCATGACCTGCCAAGGGTGCGTGGTGAGGCCGGCCCACGAGGCCCAGTGCAGGCTCTGACCCTCCCATGGCCCAGGAGCCCTCCAGACCCCGACAGAGTGGCTGTCCACTGGCTCTGAATCAACTCACTTTTCTGTCGTTGAACCGCACGTTTTCACCTTCGTAGTCTCCCTGTTAAAAAAGAGGAAAGGGAAATTGTTGGTACCCAACAGAGCTTTGGAGTAGCTCAAATCTGTAACATTTCCAAACACAAACTCCAGCAACCTCGCTGACACAGTTAAAGTGGTCCTAGGGTGTAACTTCACCCCAAGCAGAAGGTAAGCCAGGCCTCTCTGCTCCTCTGATAAGAGGTCAGTGCAGGGGCTGCCCAGCCCAGCCCACCATGACCAGCAAGGCCCACCCTGCCGTGGCCCTGGACACCGATGCAAAGTCCAGGGGAGGACACATGGCCAGTGCCTAGGACCTGGCACCCAGAAGAATGGGGCTTTGGGGCTGGAAGAATCATATCGACAGGTCCCCAGGCCTAGCCCCTAGGGCCCTGTGCACGTGGTACCCCTCTTACCCTCAAGTGTCCCGGAAGGGACAGTAAGTTATGTCTGCAGGGGTGAGCCCGACACTCCCATTTTATAGATGCAAACATGGAGGCTCAGAGAAGCATGCTGACTTTGCTGGGACAGACAGCTAAACTTGGTCAGATCGGGACTTGGATCCAGGTGTCCAAATCCAATGGGAGAGAAGGAGGGATTGCAAGTCCAAAGTGAGCTCAGTAAACTAAAAGTTGATACCAGTCCCTGAAGAGGAGCCACGAGACAGACGCCCTGGCCTGGCCCTGGCGTGGCCGGCCTGGCCAATGGATTTTGAGGATTGCTGGGCAGATGGAGCTCTGAGACCTCCTGGAGGTCCACCTGGTGCTGGTCCACTCCCCAGCTCCACGCCCACCAGCCCCCTCCAGGCGGGGAGGTCTTGACCACCAGACCAGCAACCTGTAGCCTTTGAATGCGGACGCTCTCAGAGCATTTAATTAATTCTTCCTCCAGAGTCTTCAGGAGACACCCCCTAGCCCCTGCCCAACCTTTTGGTGTTCCCCAGAGGTTTTTCTCGAGGCTGAGACAGCCATGAGGTTCCAGGGGCACCTCATTTTTCCAAAGGTCAGTGAGCGGGTGATCTCGAGGAGTAGATGCCAAGCAGGAAGCCAAGAAGCCACCAAGCAGCCGACAGAAATGATGAAGCCCTTTCCCTGCGGTTGATACACTAATTACAGGGCCTCCCAGGGCCTCGCTCGGAGCAGAAGACCCATACACACGTGGTTCTAACAGGCGGCTACCCGGCTGGCAGTAGCACCCAGAGCCTTGCCCCACAGATTTTCCTGATGAATGAATGAACAAATGGGCACAGGGACCAGGCGTGGATGGGGTGGGGTGCTCTGGGCCACACCCCTAGGGCAGCGAGCCGTGATGTGGGGCCACTCAGTGGTGAGCACACGGTGATGAAACATTCAAAGCAGGAGCGAAGCGGCCCAAGGCGAAGAGTCTAATGCCCCCAGAGGCCGAGTGTGCACTGGCGGTCAGTGTCCTCCATTTAAGGGCACGTGGTGCGCGTGTCCCAGTTCAGTGTTTTACCTCTCCAAATGTTTGAGCATCAGCTTTGGTACTTAGCAGGGTGTGTGCCCTTCAACTATGTGGAAAATTCATAGACGTGAAAGTCTGTACCCTCAAGATGCCCAAAGTCCATGATCTAGCTGGAAAGAGGACCTGGGCTTCTCTCCTGGCTGTGCACCCCTGGGCAACTCCAGCCTCAGTTTCCCCATCTGTCAAGTGGGAGTAGACCCCACATCAAGGGCTTCTCTGCTGCTGCGTAAGGTACAAAGATGCTGGTGCGTGAGGAGTTTGAGATGTGGACCTTGGAGATGTTTTGCCTGGAACTGGCTGTCTGACGACAGGCCCAGTGGGTCAGGGAGTCCTTACGAGTCGGTGTAAACTGATAAAAGAACCGATTTCTGAGCGAAAAGACCAACAGAGGGGTGCACCTGGCCTCCAGAGAAGGACAAAGTGGTGATACAGCTAGGGGACAGAGTAGCCTAGTGTCAAGTAGGCCTGGCTTCTGGCTCCAGTGTCCCAAAGGGGTGGTGTGACCTTGGGCAAGTCACTAAACCTTTCAGAGTCTCTACGCACCAGATTAAATGAGATAAAAGCTCCTACTAAACACAGGTCTTTCCTTACAGTAGGTGCTCAGAAATGTTGATTTCTCCCCTTTTCCTTTCTAAGGGCTGACCCCAAAAAGACAGGGAGGGCCCGAAACATTTTGGCATCTGTGTCTCTGATGTCTCGGGAGGGTTACCAGTTCAGAGATCAAGCAGGTCGTGGGCCAGAGCTGGGTAGGGCTGTGTTCCTGGTACCAGTGGGGCTGGCAACTGAGCAAGGCTGAGCTGCAGAGGCTGATCACCTACCGATGAGAGCATGGTGGGGCATGAGCCAGGCCCCTGAGGACCCAGGGCTCTTGGTAGGAGCCAGCCATGTGACCACAACCTGGGGGTCTAAGCTCTGTCCTCTAAACACCCACTGAGCAACGGGTCACTCATCAAGGCAACGCACTCAATCCAGCCCAAATGAACACTGCACTCACTGAGCACCTGCTAAGTGCTGAGGGCCGAGGCTGTCCTGAGAACACGAATAAGGACTGGTGGCGGAGCAGCGTCTTTGTGGCGCAGGGAGCATCAGAAGGCCCAAGTGGACAGGAGTCAAGCTCGCTGGGGCCGGGGGAGAAGGGAGGCTTCGTGCAGGTGCTCTATCTGCCGTGGAGAGAGGGAGAGGGGCTGACCGGGCAGAGGAGGAAAGGAAGAGCATTGCAGGCAGGGGGAATAGTACCTGCGAAGGCACAGAGGTGGGAAAGCTCTGCAGCGATGGGGAGCCCTGATCCCTATAGTGAGAGGTGAGGGGATACGCAGCCGATCGGCTCACAGCCAACAGTCTGGGGGGATGGCCCTTTGTGTGCCGGCACCCTCTGTTTGTCTGAGCGCCCTGTCCTATTCCGTCTGACACCCTGCTGTGGTCTTGGCAACTGGACAAAGTGGGTGTTATCCCCAGCTGACAGATGGGGACGCTGGGGCTGCTGCCACTCAAGGCCCCCAGGGAGTGAGTGGCCAGGACTAGATCCTGGGTCCTCAGACTCCCAGCCCTGCCCTCTCCCCTCTCTCTCTCTTGCTGCTTGGCTCTTGAGTCTTTGCAGCAACACATTTGGAAAGTTCCAGAGATCCTCTGTCCGGGGTTCCCACTCTGCTCAGCCCCCACAGTCCATTCCCAGTGCCCTGCTGAACTCTAGCCCCCGTTTCCATAGAGACCATGAGACGAGCATCACCCCTCTCCACGGAGCCCAGCCAAGGCACAGCCATGGCCACAGGCTCTGTTTGTCAGGGAATACCACTGGGGTCTGGAGGTTCAGCCCAGGAAGCTGGCCACTTGCTCTGCAGAAACAGACAGACAGAGCCTGGTCATTCTGCCAGAGCCCGGGGCGGCGTAGAAGGAGCCAAGGAAAACATTTTGCGCACCAGCTGGCCACAAGGTTCCGACAAAGCAGGGCAGAGTTTCTCCCACAGATGCCCCTCTCTTGGTGGGATCGGTTCACAAGAAAAGCTGGCCCCGTGTGTAATTTCTCGGTCCCCCTTTGAGGTAAAAGGCAAGGCCTGTGGATGGTTGACCTTTACAGGAGAGCTTAAAGCAGGAAGCTGAGACTGCAGGATAATGAGAGCTCCCTGGGGGTGTGTGGCCCGCTAGGATTTGGGGAGTCAAATGACGCAGAGATACACTGTCAAGGTTACTCACATCGTGCAGGGGGTAGGCGGCCGAGTAAACGCCATTGGCCAGCAGGCTCGTGATGCCTTAAAAATAAAGACAGAGAGAGGATCAGGAACCAGGCATGCCTCTGGCTGCTCAGAGTGGTCCCAGGACTACCTCCATCACCACGAGTTGGGTCAAAGTGAAACCGCACCTGGCTGCACAGAGCCCGGCCACCTTGCTGGGGTTTGCTCCCAAGGCTCAGCTAGGAGAGGATGAAAACATGCTCTATTGGTAGGATTAGGAAGATACAGAGGAAACCCCAAGAAAAAGTCAGGACTGGGAGGAAGGAGGTCTCCCCAAACCTGCAATTCACCAACTACCCCTGCCCGCTCAAGGGCAAGCCTGCAGATCAGAAAGATGGGGTTCAAGTAGTTAGAAAAGCTGAATCATGAGAGAAACATGGATGGGAAAATTGACGGTGTCAGAAAACACACATACATTTTGCAATTTGACTTTAGGTTGATTGGAAAAGCCGAAGAGGAGGCCTGCGGCCCGTGCGGGACAGGGGCACTTACCATATTGACCACATTTTCGCCTTTTACTTAAAAGGGCAGAGTCCTTCTTTCGTGCCTCTCCTTGCCCTGTTTACACAGCCAGCCGTCAGTTACACGGAAAGGGGCCTGGAAGGCTCAAAGCTGCGTTTGGGGAAAGCACTCGTGGCGGTCACTGATCCCAGGGGGCAGTGGGAGGATGGCCGGGCCCCTGTTGGCTGACCCAATGCCCTGCACTGGGCACATTATGAAACTAACCACGCCCACACCTGCTGGAATCCAGAGGTGTGGACCGGGGCACCTGGTCTCCAAAGACAGTGCAGTGGGGGGAAAGCAGAGCCCAGCTGGGCATGGGGATAGGGTCCCTGGATATCTGCTCTTGCTCTGCACACATCGCTGGGGGCCAGTGCCGCTGAGGAGTTTCCATGAAGCCGTTTGCTGGTCATGGAACCCGCAGCCTGGCTGACCCTCCCCTTTCTACGCTGCTGTGAAACTGGTGGGAAGTGACTTCCTGAAATCCACTTAAAAACAGACTGTCTCCTCAGTCAGTGAGCAATCTGGAAAGGGAGGCCACAGGTGGGAGTGCATGGCCACGTCCACCGGTGAAAAGTTCACCTGTGGTTAAAAATGGATGTGGGGTACTGTTCAGGGTCGTGGGAGCCTTCCTGTTTGGAGAAGGCTCTCGCACCCTGCTGCCAGAGGGCCTCTGGACAGGCTGCTGCCTCTATCTGGAAGGCTTGGCCCCCCCTTTCTTCAGGTCTCTGCTCAAACGTCACGTCATCAGAAAGGCCTTCTCAGGCCACTGAGTCTAGATGCCCCCAAGACCCCCAATCCCCCTCCAGCCTGCAAGATTCTGTTCTGGTTTATCTGAGTATTTATTCTGTTTCCTCCCGAGAATATAAATCGCTTGAGGGCAGGGAGCACGAGGGCAGAGCCTGGTGGGTGACAAGAGTCCATCAGGACTTGCTGCAGGTGAATGAATGTATCTGGGGGTCTGTAGGGCTTTCAGACAAGGCACCAGTGGGAAATGGGGGTGTAGAGAAGGAGCTCTTGGTTCTGTCACCAGACACGGGGAACCAGCCCTGCCGGAGAACTGGTGGGACACAGAGGCGCCCACTTGCCCAGGGATGACCTGGAGGAGGATCAGCTATAGCTGAGAAGTCTGCAGACCTTAGACTCTGCAAACCTTCACAGCAACCCCCAAGTTGCCACTGGCAGGGACTCTGTGGGGATCCCATGGGGAGACAGTGGTTTGAGCCGCAGCAGTGGGACTGGAACACGCTTTGTCCACCTCTGGTGACCTGGGCCACTGTGGAGGCTCTCGCTCCACTGGAGGTGGGCTGGGCCTACAGGGACAGTTCTCCTGGGCTCCTCTTGACTCCTGGATGGATCCCCCCTATTCCCACTGGTTTAGGACTGGAGCTTAGAGATTTCAGGCCAGGGAGTCCCTGTGATGGACCACAGGCCATACTAGCCCAGGGGCATGCACCCAGCCTATTCCTAGCCTGTGGACACAGTCACCCATTCCTTTCTGCATCCTGGGCCTGTCCCCAGGCATCTCTGCTGACTTACTGCCCAGCATTCTCCCTCTGCAGGGGGACAACCCTGCAAGGATTCTGTCCTGATGTTCACACTCTGCTCCAACCAGACCTGCCCTGTGCCCCTCGCTGTGAGCAGAGCTCTCAGTAGGAATAACATAGCTCAAGAAGGTGAAAAGGTCTGGAAAATGGCATTGTTTTGCTCTGAAATGTTTTGCTTTAGCAAACTCAGCCTGCAGCTGAGGGGGAGGGACCCGTGTTAGGGGGCGTTTTCCCTCTACATGCTTTTGACGGGAAGGTTTTGCATCTGTGACTTGAGATGTTCTGTAAACTGGTACCCGAGGAGGCAGCTGGGGGACGTGGGGGCAGGTTCTGGCCTGGGGTGTGTGTCGAGGGCTGTGCCTTTCAGCAAGGTCTGATGGGGAGCTGCGTTGCCAGGGTGGGGCACCTCCTGCTTTAGGCTGGGGGTGCTGCTTGGGGTCCATCTCCCCCCGCCAGGAGCCACTGCTGGACTGTGAAGGCCAACAGAGGGCTGAGACCCCTTGGTCACCCCTACAGCTCCCACAGCCGGGACTGACCACCTGCCAGGGGGGGCTCCTGGCACCCGCACCCCGCAAATGCCTCCAGCCAAAGGACACCCTGGGCCATAAAACAGCCGGCTCCCCAGTCTAAGACTGCTACACGGGCTTAAATCAAACCCTCTAAAAAATCCCCAGCCTGGCTGCCCACCTCCCACGGAGATGATTTGGAGGTAAGATTACCCCTTGGAAGCGAACGCTGATCTCAAGCTACAAAAATGCCCTTACCCATGCTGTACTTGGCCTTGGCACACGTCGTCCTCTTCAGGATCTCATAGACCTATTGCGGAAACGAGGAGGGGAGGACTCTGACTTCAGGCAGCCACAGTCACGCCACTGCCGAAAAGGGTTGTGGTCTGACGTGGCCAGAGACGACGCCCCCGCTCGCTCCCCCAGGAGGCACGATCCCCAGTGTCAAGGCGCTGACAGCCTCAAACAGGTAGGGTCCACTTGAAGGGCTCCCCCGCTCTCACTTCCCTGTGACGCACCCACTATCACTGATGCCCTGAGACTCCCGACGCCCCTCCTGCCTGCAAGATTATGTTCTGGTTTATCTGAGTATTTATCTGTTTCCCTCCCCAGGAATATAAATCCCCTGAGGGTCATGCAGGTGTTCAGGACTAAGTGCCCTGTGCAATGGGTCACTGTCCCTTTCGGCTGAGAGGTAAGGTGGAATCAGAGGCACGAGGACCCAGCCAACAGACCATGCCCAGATGCAGTCCGGAATGTTCTAGAAACTGAGTGGGGACAGGTCTTGGAACCCCATTCTTCACTGTTGGAAGGTGGCAGAGCTTTGGCAGCCGCCTGGCAGAAGCCCCTGTGGAGGGTCCCACACCATCCCAGTGCCATGCCTGCTTTATGAACAAGACACCTCGCTTGCTGGCCTCAGGAGCCCTGCCGGCATGTCTGTCTGCCTGGGTCTGGTCCCGGCTCCACCACGTGTATCTGTGTGGTCTTGGACAAACTACCTTGCTTCCCCGTGACTCAGTTTCCCCATCTGCCAAATGGAATGAAAATAATTGGCCTCACACCATAGACGTGTGAGTCAGGGCACAACCCCCTGCCCAGAGACTCTTGGCCTTCCAGGGGCCCGTGCCCTCCATCTCCATCTGTCCCGTCCCACCCCAGCAACCCGGCCTCCTGGCTACCCTCTCCCAAGGCCCCCCGGGCCTTCACCCTGGTGTTCCTTCTGCCGAAAGAGCCTGTCCACTGAGATCTAAACAGCTCCAGGGCCGCCTTCACAAACAGGCCCAGAGCAGCTGCCACCCCTGCCCCGTATCCTAACGTGCCTATTGCTCTCCCCTCCCTCCAGCGCTGGGCACACACCAGGTGCTCAGTAGCTGCCTGATGGGTGAATGAATGGCTCACCCGGCCAGCTGGCCCCCGCCCTACCACCCCAGAATCTAATCGGTGGCCTCTGCTGATTCTCCCATAATCGCCTCCTCCCTTCCATGTGCCCATTCACAACCACGGCGGGGACCCCACACCCGCCCTCCCACAGATGGCCGCTGGCAGTGATCTCTCTGATAGATGATGGTGATCATCAGCGATCAAAGAAACGGATCTGACCGCATCCTAAACAGCATCTTCCATGGCTCCCTGGTGCCTAGTGGCTGACAGTCTACGTCCCGGGACCTGCATGCTGGGCCGTCCCCATCCGTCCCTGCTGACCCTGACTCCTACCCTCTTGAGCACTGGGCCGCCCAGAGGCCGGGCAGGAGGCGGGAGGGGCTGCACCTTTGCCCAGATCGGTGTCATCCTGACGCCGAATATTGTCCTGTCGCAAAGGCCATGTGGCCTGATTAACCAAGAGCAAAATTTTGAATCACCCAAGACTTTCTCTGGAGCACTGGTAGTTTACAAACTGGCCTTTGAGGTCTCTGGGGGACAGCACGCCCCATCCCAGAGGTAAACGGAGTCATGATCATTTACTTAGTACTAACTGGCCCAGACAAAATTACTTTCTGTGACTTGGGGATCATGGGCTGAACCTGATTTTATAGCGGATTCCCAGCTGAGATAGGGCCTACAACTTTCCATTTGTCTAGGCCTCTTGCCCCAACTCCCAGGTAGCAAGAGTGAATTTACAAATTTGTAGCGTGCCCCATGCTTTCTGGCAGCCCCGGATAATGAAAAGCGGGGATGCACATACATATTGAAATGCAAGCACGTGACTCAGTTTCCTCAGCTGGTCATTCCAATTCTTTCCATGTCATGACGAAGAAGCGCAACAGTTCGGGTTAAAACTGTGGCTGCTTCTCCCAAGTGGCTGGCCTCGGAGAGGAGTCACCTCTTACAGACAGAGGTCAGCCCCAAATGCCCCTGGGCCACTGATGGCTTTGCATGAACAAGTTCTTTGTTGTGAATTATAATGAGATTTAATTGCTAAAATTAATCAGTTAACACTACTAATGATAAAAACCACAGCAACGGTGTGGTTCCTGGCCCGGGTAACCCTCTGTGGAGGTAGGACACGGCCCTTGAGCAGGAAGCTGGATTCATGCTGGCTGTGATTTAGACTCAGTGGCTCCCAAGGTTGCCAGGCTGGGAGGAGATGGGGGTGGACAGGACTTGGACCCGCCTGTCCTCGCAGTGGCCTGAGCTGCACATGCCAGTGTGGTCCACAACACTGTTCTTTGCCTGGCAACCTGCCAGCCTCGGGATGTGGCAGTGAGGGCCAGTTAGCTGCCCAAGGTCAAGTTAACCACCTCCTCCTGGCCCCACTCACCTCTCCCCACCAGGCCGGGCTTTCAGGGTGGGGAAGAGAGAGCCAGCAGGGGCTTGGCTGCGAGATTAATTTCTTGTTTAGATAGAAGTTGGATTCTGAGCCGTGCACGGCCCAGGTTGGCTGGCAGACAAGTTGGCAGCCGATGGATAAACACTAAACCAATACTTTGAATAGGGCAGGGTGGCCTCGTCAGATTTCAAGCCTCAGTTTGCTTCTCTGGCAAAACCCCAAAACTCACCCAAACCCAGACACCTTTGCCTCCACCACCCATTCACTTCCACCGGGCTTGCCTGGCCCAACACCTCTGAGGCCTGGGGCCCGATGGTCAGGAGCATACAGAATCAGGGCAGTGGCAAAATGGCTGGGTCTACAACGATGGGGCAGGCTGGAGTAACACAAGGCGCCCAGGTCCCCGGCCCCTTCCTGCTGCTCTCTGCTCCTCTCCTGTTCTCCTCCCAGCCTAGGCCACAGCCATCCCCTGGGCCTCTCGCAGCTCCCTCAGTTTTATTATTGTAATTATTTCTGTCACAGACAATTAGAGCTGGCTTCCACCCAGAGGAGTTTCACAGAAATGAAATTATCATCTGTTTCCCGGGGCCACCTTGCTGGCAAGCAAGCGATTCCCATGAGCAATACTCACTATTGTACTCCGGGTTTTGCTGTCAAAAAAGGAATCCTTGTCAGACAGGTCAAATCTGTTGAAACATTGGGAAGAAAGGAGACACAGTGCATTGGAGTCGGCTCTCCCTGTTTCCAAGGCCCTGGGAAAGCACACTGCTCCTGTCAGCAGTAACCATGAAACTGGCGAAGCCCCATCCCGTGGCCCAGGCACTTGGAACAGTGTTTAGCACATCCCCCAACACAGGAGGCTGGGAGACCCACACGGGCGGGACATGATCCCAGGGGCAAGTGTGGTCAGACCTCCCTCCCAAGAGTCCTGCTTCTCCCTGTTGACATCCCCAGCGGCAGTTTTTAGTTTCTGCTTGAACACTGTGTCGCTCCACCCTCAGACACTTCCATTGCTTAAGATAATCTCCTGTCGTTTACAAATGGTCCTGAGGTCTTGGGCTGCATGGAGATTTCCTAAAGTTTTCTGAGAGCAGCTAGATGGCTTTGGGATACCCTACCCAACCCCCAAGGTGCTCACGGGAGATGAACCAGCCAGGGCAGAGCTGAGAGTGGTGGGGACACTGGGGGTCCTGGGAGGGGGACATCACCTCTAATGCCTGGAGAGCCCCAGTTGGTTGGGGGAGCTGGGCTGGAGGCCACTTCCTTCTTTCTGCTTATCACCAGTAGGATCAGGAAATTCAACACAGAGAAGCATGTGGCCCCTGCCCTACGATTAATCCATTTGCTAGGGCAGAAGCCCCAGTTCTGAGCTCCATGCCCTGTGAGGCCAGCGGCGTCCTGGAGCCCCCACCCCTGGAGCCAGTCATCAAAGTCCCACTGGGCTCCCAGAGCCTGAGCTTTCTATTCCCAACACTGCCCACACTCCAGTTCTGCCAGCTCTGCCCCGAGGAGGCCTTGCAACTGCCACTGACCCAGGTGGCCATGCCCCACTGCCCCTTGGGAGCAGGGCAGGTGGGAAGGTTCCAGAACAGGTGTGGCACTGCCAGGCAACCCCACGAGTGGGAGTCCCCGGGGCCTCGACTCCAGCCGGGGCACCTTTTCAGTTCCTGCCTCCCAGAGCTGGAGCTTGGCAGCCTTAGGAAGCAAGGTTAACCAGACACTCACACCAGGACAGGCCTGAGAGGGACGGAGCCTGGCAGGAGGGTGGGGTTGCCAGACCACTGCTCTGGGGGCTCCATCCGAGGCCTGCATGTGCCCTCACCTGGGTGCAGGCTAGGTTTCCTAAGTGCCACCTGGCGGAAGGACAAGACCCTGTCCCTTCATTCCTCAGTTAACAGTGACCTTGGAAATCACTCCTAGGGTCTTTCCTGTGCTCAGGAACTACGAGGTCTCGTGAGCACTTGCTCCAGGGGATGAAGAACTCCCTTCCACCTCCGCGGACTCCGTCTGACAGTCTACATCCCTCATGTCCAGCACGATGCTACAGGGAGATAGCAGCACACAGCCAGGCCCTCTGGGGTGGGGTGGGGGTGGAGGGCACTTACAGGTGCTGCTTCTCCCGGGAGAAGGGGTAGGAGAGTCTCTTCGTGGTCTGGGGCCTGTGCTCCGCCACCTTGGGCTGGATGGGGTCCGTGATTTTCTGGAGCACAGAGTTGATCTTTTTCAGGAGGCCACGGGTCTCATTAATGTGATACAGCTGTAGATGAGATGGGAGGGGGGGCACCCGTGTTATCCACTGGGCCGTAACCTTTGGAATCTATGCTCAGATGGTCAGAGCCATCCTGCCCCACTGAGGGGTCTGGGGTCCTGTCCTGGGAACAGAGCACCAGGATGCGCCAGGATGCCCCGTCCGCCCCTGAGTTCCAGATGAACCCTGCAAACACAGAGTTCCAGGACAGCCCCGCCAGAAGTGCAGCTATTATACCGTCCAGAAAACTCTCCCCCAAACCTTAACTTTTGTTTCAGAACGGGTGATCCAAATGATTTCTGTGGATCTGTGGAGCCAGGGGTTGACTTACTCCTGGAACGGCTTCATCCCTCATGCTTTCCTCCCCACACGCCTGCCTAAGCTGCTGGGGACACAATGCTGAACGTTCCTCAGCCGGAAGTTTTCAGAGTTCAAAAAGAAAAATCCCAGCAAGCTAGGAAATGTAGTTAAAATGAGTCTGTGGAATTAGCTGAGGCATCACAAGGGCGAACAACCAGAGAGGGAGGCTGAATCCTATTTGTACTTCCCCAAGGTCCCAAGGTTCCTCTGCCTGGACCACCCCCTGGGTCTCTGGAGACCCCTCCCAGGTGGTCCCGGAGCCCACTCGGCCTTTCACACTCAGACCCTCGCACTCATGCCTTCCCGCCGGGCGCCTGAGAGGCACTCGGACCCAAGGGTCAGCCTCGGGGCAGAGATGTTGCCACCAACCTTCTTCGTTGGCATCTTCAGTTTCAAAAACTCTGCCTCTCTGCACAGCACACTCCAGGGCGCGTGGATCTTCACGAATCCAACCCCGTGCATCTTGGTCTAGAAAGAGAGCCGGTCTTGGTCAGGGCAGGTGGGCACTGGTGAAAACCCTTTTTGCCTCCAGGCGCAGCTGCAGCTCAGTGGGCAGCTGCGGCCTCTGGCTGCTGTCACCCAGCACCTCCTGGTGACTCCCTGCAGGTGGCGCAAGGAAGCTTGGGGGTTAAGGGGACTGCCCCCAGATCTCAGGAGGGCCTGGGGGGAGGTCCCAGACTCCAAAACACCTGGGAAGTTTTCAGGGGGTCAGCTGGGGACCCCCCAACAGCCAGGCCACACAAGAGGACCTTTTGCGACAGAGAGCCCAGACCCAAGCAGGGGCGAGCTGGCGGCGGTGAGGATGCCCCCTCTGGGCACCTTCCCTCTGCGGGGTCCAGCCACACCTCTGCCTGTGCCCCGCTGATTCCCTGGGTTCCCTGCGTCTGTACTGCCTTCATCCTGATGTGGGCAGTGGGCCTGCTGCAGGGGCTCAAGGGCAGGTCTGAGTTCAAGTGTGACACGCTCCATCAGCCTTCTCAGGCAGCTTGATGAGGACATGATATTGCCCCTTCACAGATGGGGACACTGAGGCTTGGAGAGATTAAGTCTCACCTAGGCTCCCCGCAAATTAAATGGAACGACCACACGATGCAGCAATCCCACCCCCGGGTGTATGCCCAAAGGAAATGAAACCTGGACCTCGGGAAGACATGCGCATCCCTATGTTCACTGGGGTGTTATTCACGACTTAGATGTCCAAGGACAGATGAACTGGGATAAAGAAGATATGGTGCATGTGTACAAGGGAATATTATTCAGCCATGAGAAAGGAAACCCTGCCCTTGGCGACAACATGGACGGACCTGGGGGCCATTATGCCTCATGAATGAAGCCACACAGAGAAAGACAAGTCCCATCTCGTACCACTAATGTGGGGAATCTAAAATTTAAAAAGGATGATTTCATAGAAACAAAGCACAGAATGGCGGTTGCCAAGGGTTGGGGGGAGGGCCAATGGGGAGATGGAGGCAAAGGGCTCAACCACCAGCTTCGGGAAGGTCACTGCCAAGGCTGATGTGCCGTGGGTGCCTGTGGCTCATATCACTGGGTGGTGCAGTTAACAATCATTCCAGTAGGTCTTATGAATTCTCCCCAGACACACAGAGAAAAGAGTCAACTTGGAGGCGGTGGCCGTGTTAATTTTCTCCATCTTGGTGAGATCATCCCGAGTATGTACGTATATCGAGTCATCACGCCCCACACTTTAAATATACACCGTTACATCTGGCACCTGCTCCTCAGTAGAGTCACGGAGGAAGAAAAGTCAGGGCCAGCATCTTGCAGCCGGCAGGTGTGGGAGCCCATAGTCACACGGGGACGGTGGGGCCCTGAGGCCACGCTCACTCACGCACGAGTCCCGCAGTGCCCCCAACGACTATCTTTCTCCATTCCCTCTTGAATTCCGAATTCAGGAGATTCCCCTTAGCAAGTGGACGGTGTCCCTATGGTAATGGGTCACCCACAAAAGGCATATGCAACATCAACACACTTTCCCATCACTCCAAGGTAACTGGGGGGGTTCCCTGTAGTGCTGACGTTGTCAGAACAAAAAGCAAGGACACACGATGACCCCCTGAGGCAGAGCACCCTACAGCAGTGGGGTCTGCAGCCCACCAGGCTTCCCCACAGTCCAGGTGTGAAGTGCTGAGCGGGAGCCGGGCACAGTGACGCGCAGCCGGGGTGAGCGGGGCCTGCTGCTCGCCTCTGGGTCCACATCATGTCCCCAGCCTGAGGCCCCACAGCACACCGGCTCACTGCAGGGTTCCAGCATAAAGCCAATGAACCAAAGTCACGTGTGGATGAATTTTAAGAGAAAGACCATTCGGCGGGCCAAATGCACTCCTCAGCCGAAAGGGACATTCACAGGAACTGAGGAGAGCCTCTGCGCAGGCCCCCTGGTTTGGGTCCAGTGGGCAAATCCTCTGGGTCAGCCCCACAGTGTTCATGCTTGTCGAGAGAGAGTGCATGAGGGCCAACAACAAGCAGCAATAATAGTAACGCTGCTGCTGAGGAGGCTGAGGCCCTCTGGGCGCTCGTGGGCCAGTCTGCCCTTCACGCGCGGGGTCTGCACAAGCCTGGGAGGCTGTCCTGCCACATGCTCACTTGGGAGCGGAGGAAACGGAGGTGCAGCCGTGCACACCACCACGCAAGCTTGTTAGAGGAGCGACGGCCGCTCTAACCACACAAACGCATCTCTCACAGTCCTGAGTCAGAATTCCTAAATCAAGGTGGCTCCAGGGGAGGACCCTTCCTGCCTCTCCCAGCTTCCGGGGCCGCAGGCATCCTGGACCGGTGGCCACATCCCTCAGCCTCTGCCTCCACTTCACATGGCCCCTCCCCTGTGTGCCTCTGTGTCAAATGCCCCCTTCTTTGTCTTCTAAAGACACCTGTCACTGGACTTAGGGCCCACCTTAATCCAGGATGACTGTTCAGAGATCCTTAACTTACTTACATCTGCAAAGACCCTCCTTCTAAATAAGGTCCCATTAGCAGGGTCCAGGTGGACACAGCTCCTGAGGGCCGCCACTCGGCCCGCTACACTCACCATTAAGCTGCTGCTCAGAGCCCCACAGGGCTTCATGCAAGGAGCCTATCTAAGCAGTTCTTGTTGGGGGAGCCCCTGGTGCTCTTTGCACCCCTGCCTGGTCCCCCAGCTGGCAGGAGAGGTCAGTACAATAAGGGGCTATTGCCTCTGCTCCTCTCCCTGGCCGAGAGACAGCGGAGACCACGCCTGCCTACGTGCACAGACTCCTTCAGCCACCAAGCTTGGAGCTGTCTCCCTGCCCCAGGAGCCCTGGAGGGCATGGGACCAGAGAGACAGCGGTGCCCCCGGTCTGGGGACTCATGCGCACCCCTATAAGCAGGGAGAAGTGGCCATCTACAGCCCATGTGGGGCAGAGCTTGTCTCTTCCCATTACAGGTTTATTTCTGTGCACAGCTCTCCCACACGCAAAGACCCAAAATATATTCTCCCGAGTCCATGGAGATTTCCCTCGATGGTGGTCAAGAGGCTGGTGACTGCGGCCGGCTTCCCTGGGAAAACATGCTCCTGTTTACGTGAGCGACAGGGTCCCTTCCAGGCAAACATCTGGCAGGATTTGGGAGAGGGGTCGTGGGACCAGTTGGGAAAGAACACATTTGGGATGTTGTAAAACGCAGTGACTGGCCTGACTGCAGCCCGCCCTGGGGGGCGGGAGCAGGGGAGGGTTGGGGGAAACCACAGAGACAGCCGGGTCCTCCTGCCCATGCCAGACACCCCAGAGCATGAGTTCTGTCCCCACCCTGGCTCCTGTACTGGGGAATTCAGAGGCTGCAGACCCATCTAGGCTCGGGGCAGGGAGGGCCCAACCAGGCCAGGCCACCAGGCTCTGTGAAGGGACAGGGCCAGGGGCACCGATGTGGCTCAGAGCCAGAGGGGGTGGGAGGGGTGGGGCAAGGGTGCCTGCCTTGGTCTGGAGCTCTCCTGGCACACACCAAATATGTCTAGACCTCCCTTCAGAGTCCAACTCAAAACTCTATGAGCTCCCCAGAATTGTTCCTGGCGTTTCCTTAAGGAAGAAGGAAGAAATCACGAAACAAACAAACATTCCCAGGGGGGACTTATGGGGTCGAGTACACAGAGGGACCCCTCTGCAGGCCCTGGGGGTGTCAGTCTTCATGCTGGGCCATGTGCTTCCACCACCTGTTCCCGATTACCTACAGTGACTGCAGTGCAGGTTTGGAAGCTGCTGGAAGGTTTGCATCAATAAGGACTGGCTGTGGGCTCCAGGCATTATCTGCTCACCCCACACTGCCCCACAGGCTGCTTCACACCCTGGAGGACACCTTTACTGTAGATGCCTAGTCCTGAATCAGGGACTCAAGGATCTCAGGGTTCTGGTGCCACTGGGAGGGCCTCCCCTGAAGGGCTCTGTGCACACAACTCTACCGGCTGTGGTCAGGTGGGGGCCACAGGCATGATGCACACAGCAGGGCCCCAGAGGCCCTCCCTGAGCACAGTCTCCTGGGGAGGCCCAGGAGGGGGGTCAGGCTGGACCCCTGACTGCCAATGGGGCCCTGGGCTCATTCCTGTCCTCAGCTTCCTCAGCTGCTGTCCAGGGGGACACCCCCACCCGAGGTCCGAGAAGGGCTCCTGAGCTCCACACCAAATAGTTGTGCAAGGCTTGGGAGCCTGGCGCCACGTCCCCGCCAGTCCCTTATGACAGGCGGCACTGGCATCTGGCTGCTCTTCCCGTTGGCACTGGCGACCCGCACGGATGTGGCTGATGTGTCCCTGGCATGGAGGAGGTGCTTCTGGTATTTACTGAGTGAGCATGGAAGGCCGGGGCTTGTCCCTGCTGAGCGCCACTGCATGCCAGCCAAGAGTGGCCGGAGGCTCACACAGTGCTCTCCTGACCTTCCGGCAGGTGCTGGGTGCCTGCTTTCACACCCAAGGCTGAGGGTGCGGGAAGGCCTGGAGCTCTGCCCTGGGGCCCACCTGGACATGCTCCCGCCCACCCTCCATGCACATGCTCCCAGAGGGCCCTGGAAAGGCTCCCAATTGCTGGGCGTGGTGAGTCACTCCCTAAATGGCACCGTGCACTGGTGCAACCATGTCCTCCACATGGTCACAGCGCTGCCCAGACTCGTCCAAAGCGAGCCCTGGACCCAATGAGCACAGACCCTGTGGGAGGCTGAGAACGTGCAGGGACTGGGCGGGGGTGTCATTTCCCCCAGCCCTCCGCACAGGGTCTGGTCCCAAGGCCCGGTGTCTTAAAGGAATAAACAATAAGTAAATCAGCAGAAAATGTTCATTCACAGTCCTGCATCTATGATAGGCAGGTAGGTGACTCAGATCCACCCTTTGTTGGAAAACAATAAAAAATGGTGCACAAAAAAGTAAAACAAAATAAAGTAAAATACCTTAAAATTGTTTGCAAGGTGAAAGCAGGCTACTGCCTGGCCCAGATGAGTGACCAAGTCTGACCAGGTGGCCCCCAGGACAGCTGCACTAGTGCCACTAGGTCTGGAGTGGGGTATGGAATTTAAGCCCTGGGCCCTCCCAATATGGGGAGTCTAACAGGAGACCTCCAGAAAGGGCTCCCCTCCTCTAAGCCCAGGGAGTGGCAGGAAGCACCATCCTGGTGAGAGCAGAGCAGGAGAGAAGAGTGTGAAAAGCACCAAGAAGCTCTGGCCCCCAAAGGTCATGGCCCCAGTGGGTCTGGGACCTCACCACATGACCTCAGTTCAAGGTGATTCCGTTGATAATGCCCTTAGATGTGTGACAGATGCAAGCCCTAGGCCTGTCTGCATAAGGGACCTTCCTCCCAGGCCCTGGGGTCCCGAGGGCTTTGTAAGGACAGCGTCCAGGGGATGTGTGAGCCAGGCCACCAGGACCTGGGGACAACCAGCAGAAGGGACCCTCAGCCTTGGGATGCTGAAAGGGTTAGAGGATAATAAATCAGCCACACTTACCTCTTTAAGGGAATAAGCCTCAACACAGAAAGGTTTTGCAAAAGACCGGAAACTATTAAAAATGACACAGCCAACTTGGGAAAAAACCAGACAGAACTTCCAGAAATAAAACAGTGTCATAAGGAGAATTAAAAACTCAGCAGACAGGTTTGAAAATACCCACCCCTTCCACAGAAAGGCAAACTTGTCCAGGCAGGGCAGGGGGTGCAGGTAAGGCGGGGCCCCTGTTCTCCAGAAAGGACAGAAATGGTCCCTCATGTACCTGTGGCATTTGCCATTTTCCATGGTGTAAATACTCCAGTTGTGGACTATTTCAAGCTACCAAACGGTTAATAGCCAGCTAGCAGAATTCCAAGTCTGGCACCCCACCTGGCTGGAGCCACAGGGATTTTTACCCCAAACACCTGGGACCCAGGTGGGGCACTTTAAAGACTTGGCTTTAAAAAGAATGTCCAGGATTCACTTTTCAAAAGAAGTGAAGTCAGACGGGGTGCACAAAAGCCTCAGCAGAAGGCTCAAGAGACACCAAACCTCTAGGACCAAAGAAATGAGTGCGAAATGGTAGAATTGGGAACAAGTAGAGAAATGACAGCTTCAGGCCTCGCCTAGGGGTTCCTAACACCCCACTGTGGGAGAGGCCCACAGGGGAGGCGCTAAACCTGGAGGAGGTTGGGGCTGGGTCAGATTGCCTGGTTCCAGGTGAAAAACACCAGGTTAGGAGCCAGGACCCAGGTTCGAGGGCTAATCCCGCCCACGAGCAGCCTGGTGGCCCTGTTCTCCTCCCTGCGTCTCCCAAAGCCTCCGTCCCTTTCTTTCTGTCTGTAAAGGGGGGTCTCATTCCTGCACCAGCTACTTATGGTGGGGTTTGGGCACCCCCATGGGTAGAGCGGGGGTTTGCCTCCAAACTGACAAGTCCTCCCTGAGAATGTTTGCTGCTCATTCGCTCTCATATATGGAGATGTTGACATTAGACCTCAGGTTTCCACCCAGTGCCTGGGGCTGTGAGGAGGGTCCCTGCCCTCCAGTGCTGAGGGCCAAGCCCAGAACCCTCCAGACACCTGCCTCTATCCGCAAGGCCTCGGCTGGAAATTGAAGGAAATGAGTCCCCCTCCCTGACATGTGATCACGGGCAACCCTGCCCATCCCCTCCCCATCTCCTGGGGTGTCTCCACATGCAGGGGGACCTTTCCCTTTCCAGGCCTGCCTTTCTGAGTCCCATCTGGCAGGAAGGAGGCTGCAGCCTGGGCGGAGGATGGCAGGGCCGTTGTAAACCCTCACCCACCTCCCTGAGGGAGGAAGTACCACTGCCTCCATTTCACGGGTGGGAAACTGAGTCAAGGTCGAGGAAGCCTCTTGCCCCAGGTCGCTCAGCCAGGAAAAGGCTGAGCAGGGTCCCGGCCCGCATTGGGAGCTCGGGGGCCGCGACTCCAACCATGCACTGGAGGGTTGGAAGCAGCTCCCTTTCTCTGCCCTCAGTCCCACACTTTCAAAAGAATGCTTGCAGTAACAAAGGTTGGGGGGAGATGCCAAAGGACCGCCCCAGATCCGGGGAAGGGGGGCGCCAGGAACTGCAGCCCAGGGCACAAAGAGGAGCCCTGCAGCAGCACGAGGGCAAATGGGCCGCAGCATGTCCACGGCTGGACACCTCCACCAAAGCCAGGGCATGTTCACCCTTGGGTGGGTGGGCCCTGCCGCCCCAGCACGCACAGCCCGGTTTAGTGTGTGGTCTTCTCGGCAAGGACCCGTGGACATAAATAATGTCCAGCCTTTGAGGCCAGACTTGAAAAATGCTGCTGGGTTTCAGATGCAAGGAAACTGCTGGCTACAAACTGCTCCCGATGGGAACCCTGGAAGCTAACCCCCTGCTGTGGGAGGGAGAGAAAACAAGGGGAGAGGGGAGACAGAGAGGCTCTCCTTGAAAAGAAAGGCCTGGGCCTCCTGCCCCATGACCCTTTTTCTCCCTGTCATTTCCTCTTGTGCGTGCTGTCCAGGGCATCTCTGACAAGGCACCCCTCGTGTGAAAACAACTTTAGGGCTGCCTCTGCCAACACGCTCCTTTGAGACCCATCATTCCCCGACCTCATGGGCTCTCAGCCCAGGGTAGCCAGGGCTGGTGTCTATCTGGGGGGCTACCTCTGAGTACTGAACAGTAGACAGAGGGCCCACCTCTCAGGGTGCTTCTGCTGGCTCCAGGGGAAAAGGCTGCATGTTCCTTACTTACACCTCAAATCATGACCCAGGGTTGGCATGTGCCCTGGCAGCAGGTTAGAAACAGTCTCAGGACCTCCCCAGACCTACTGAATCAGAGCCTGCCCTTTGAAAAGACCCCCTGGGGGTTCCTGTGTATATCCTGAGCCCTGCAGTGAGGCAGCCAGGCCAAGGATGGACACCCTCCCTGATCTGCCCCCAGCCATGAACCACGCCTCCCTCCCCCACTGCCAGTACCTCTAGGGACCCTGTGTGAGGCACCCAGCTCCTGGGATGACCTGGTAGAGTCTCAGCTGTTGCAGTGGGGCGAACTGTGCCTCCCAAAAGGTGTGCATGGCCTCACCCCCAGAACCTCAAAATGAGACCTCATTTGGGTCTTTCCAGATATAAGACAAGGTCATACAGGAATAAGGACCCTAAACAGAAAGACTGTGTTCTTATCAGAAGAGGAGGAACACAGACACACACAGAGGAGTAGGCAGTGTGATGATGAGGAAGAGGCTGGAGGGAGAGGCTGCGAGCCCAGGAATGTAGGTGCTGCCCGAAGCTGGAAGAGGCAGGAAGGACCCCCTGCCCCCTCCAAGCCTTCAGAGAAGCATGGTTCTTGACACCCTGATTGCTGACTCTGGCCTCTAGGACTGGGAGAGAATCAGTTTGTGTTGCTTTAAACCTCCTGACCCTGACATGTGGTCCTTTGTTATGTAGCCCCAGGGCACTAACTGTTTTGTGTCCCTAAGAAGCGGCCCCCTGTGCCATCAGCCAGGCCATCCCAGGATGTTTTCACAACAATAAACCTCCTGTCCCAGGAGAAAGGCGGGCACAGAGGGTGCCAGTGGTGGGCTCAGAGCCTGCTCTGTCCACAAGCCGTCCAGCACCCTACACCAGCTGGCCACTCAGGGAGAATACACCTGAGCCCTGGTGGCCACGCAACGGCCTGGTCATGGCCACTGAAGGCAGGCCAGCAGACAGTTTGGAGGGGCCTCCATCCGCCCAGGGGGCCTTACTGTCCTGTCCCCACTCCTCCCCCTCTCTCTCATTTCCTCTCTCCATCTGCCTCCCTGTCCAGCCTTAGCAGGGCTTCTCTACCAGGGGCAAGTTGGCCCGCGGGGACATCTCGGAATGCCTGGGGACATTTTGGGTTGTCATGAATTGGGGGTGCTACTGGCCGGGATGCCGCTCAATACCCAAAGCCAATAGTGCCGAGCCTGAGAAACCCTGCTTTAAGGCAACGATTCTTTGTCTTTGGGGGTCACGGAGTGCCTGCGTATCTGCTGGGTCCCACGGATTTTCCTCCCTAGGAAAGCGCGCAGAAGCCCTGACGTGCTTCAGTAAAGCCTGTGCCGTTGGTTGTTTTGGAGGCTATCTTATTTTCAAAACTGCAAACCCTTCTGCTCCTTGTGTCCTGAGCACACCCCTGGGAACGATTCATCAGCAGGGCGTCACCCCTAAAATAAGTGCACCCACGGCTCTCTGCCGATCAGGCTGGCAGGGGTCTGCACATACCTCCAGAGCTGCGTGTGCCCCAGCGGCCTTTCCCGGGCTCCGGTTCCACCTGGCTTGGCAAGGGCAGGTGAGAACAATGAGCAGCGGCAGGTGAAGGCCTTTCCTGGGGGCCTGGGGCCTCCTTCACCTCAGGGGAAGGCTTGGGAATCACACGGCGCTGGCAACACACAACTTATGACCTGAGACTCCAGCAGGGAGACCGCATAAACCTAGCTTCAGCCACTCTGAAGACCTGAACTGCCTGTCTATACCACAGGAACACTTTCATTGGAAAAACAGCCCAAATCAACCACTGAAAAGCCTCTTGTAGCTGCAGATCCAAATTATCAACGACATTTTGGGTGACAGCAACCAGTGTCTTTGTGTTTGCTTTTCATTTCAAAGTCACACAGAGAATACAAAGTTTAAAAAGGATTGTGTGTGACGTAGCAGTTAACTGGAGTGGAAGGGCTCTCTTCTCTCTCTGCGGGCATCGCTCTTCCTGTGTCCATATGAGCAATAATATGAGATTAATTAATATCAGCCAGTAAGAATTTGCCACATGCTAGACTCCAAGCAAGCGCGTTACACACGACGACCCAGTGATGAAAATGGTAACTGTCATCTCCACTTTAGAGACTGGGAAACTGAGGTCTAAGCAGCTCAGTGTCTGCAAAAGAGATAGGTAGAGGGTCTGGGATCTGGCCGGGGTCAGTATGAATTACCAGGCCTTGGGTTGCTGCCCTTTTAAACACAAGACTTTAAAGTTGTCGACAGGGAATAATGACCAGGACAGAGAGGAGACCCCTCAGTGAACAGACAAGGCACACAGAGCCCAGGATCATGGTCCTGAGCACCCAGCTCCTGGGAGAGGCCTCCCTCCAGCCTCTCCTGCCTCTGACGGAGCCCATTTGTTTCTCCAGTTATAAAGTGACATGTTGAAGTCAAGTCTGCATAGTAGTGGTATTGTTCTGACAAAAAGCTGTAGGGCTGGCCAGGCAGAACAATGTGAAAAGTCGAGCAACAGGCGACTGCTCCTCTCCTCCGAGCAGCCCCAGCTTGGGTCTAAGAGGGAGACAGAAAGCTCCAGGGAGGGGCCAGCACACACCTGCCTGCAGCCACTGCCCTGAGTCCGGGGGCACAGGTGCTCTGCAAACTTGTTGGGGTCCAGTTGTTGCTTCCTGATACCAGAACTGTTTAAGGCCCCTCACACACCCTTGCAACTTCAATGGGAGGCATGCCTGCTGCAGCACTGCCTGGCTGCCAACCTCTGAGGTGAACGTTACTTGAGAGGTGCTTCATGTGGAACACCAGATCCCCCAACCACTGGGTCATGGCAGAGAGAGGCCCCGAGGAGCATTTTTAGTTGCTCTCAGGGGCAGTACTATCAACCTGTCATGAAACAGAGTCACGTCCCAGCTCCCTAACTGGCTAAGTTGCTGGTCTAAGTATCCCAGGGGCTTCCTCACCACCAGACCCAAAGCGTTCGGTATTTAGGGTCACTGGGCTTCTCGTCAATGGGACAGCAAACCAAAACCTATTTCTATTTCAAACATCCATGGTTGACTTGTGGCTCCCTAAGTTAACTCACTGGCTCTGCTCTTCACATGCTGTAGACTTTTGCTGACCCTTGGTTAATCTGCACAGTGACACCTCTAAAGGCTACGGGCCTGTCACCAAACGGAAGGAAGCCTCCCCTGCAGGCACAGAGAGGTTACAGAGCCAGTGGGGGAGCACCAGCAAACACCTGAGAAGTCCATGGAAGCCCCCACTGTCCCAGGACTGCCAGGCCCTTCCCCCAGCACGCTGCCCGGCCTCCTGCCGCCACGGTGCCCCCACATGCCAGGTGCGTTGCCCTTTTCTCTCCCCAGAAAGCTTTCCCTTAGAAAATTCTCAGGCTTTGCCAGGGGGAGGAGCTCCAGGAGACAGTGTCCTGGGCAGGAGATTTCAGAGCCCCAGGGCCCCAGGGACCAGCATACACACTGAGAAGCTGAGCCCTGAGAAGGGCCGAGGTCAGTCACCAGGACGACTCCTGGGAGAGCTCCGGCCTCCAGCCCTCCGGATGGGCACATCTTCCCAGGAAAGGACTGACCAGAGCAGGAAATATCTTGACCCCAAAGGTCATCACTGAGGCCAGGCCCTCCCCCAGAGCAGCTGTGGCCCAGGGGCCCTGGGCTGGGGCTCCCCAAAGCCTCCGGGAAGTGGTTTTTACGCCACCCAACCACCAGCAGTGGCTCCAGGGCCCTCTCTGAGAACAGGTTAGGGCCAGAAGGACGCCTCCCGCACCACCTCCGCAATGAGCTGTGCGGCCCACCGCCCACCCCAGCAAGCGACTAGGGCATAGTTACGTCCTCGTCCCGCTCCAGCTCCAGACCAGCCTCCAGGAGGTTGCCCTCGTACTCCTCTCGGCGGAAGCGCTTGTCGTCCTCATGGTAGTCCATCGGGGGCTCGGGCTCACCGGTGCCCACTGGGCCCCCCTTCCCGGGCAGGGGCTGGTCCTGCTTGCCACTGCGGGCTGCCAGCATGGCATCACTCTGCTGGCCCCTCCTGGCCAGAGTCTTGCTGCTCGAGGGTCTCTTGTGATGGTACACCAGGATATAGTCCACTTTGCGCTTGCCATCGCGGAAGTACAGGCCGTACTTGCATTCGGCATCAGGGTCCAGGGACAAGGAGTTCAGCAGCTGAGGGGGAGAAGACAGAGACCCACCTGCGGTCAAGCTGTTCAAGATGGGCCTTTAGAGGGCAGAAGGTTGCAAACTGAGCTACTCTACCCACATGCTCCCTTGCTCATCAGCCAAAGGCCCACTGAGCGCCTGCAGGAGCCCTGACACTGTGGCCAGGCCCAGCCCTCCAGAGCTGACTTCTAGGGGGACGCGTTCACTGCTAATCACACATGAGGTTGCCAAGCTGGACACTCACCACGCAGAAGGCCCCTGGTTTGGAACAAGAGCAGGCTGGCTGGGAGGGGCCACACTGGCTCTGCTCCTCACTGGAAGGCGGCAGTAAACGCTCTAAGGCCAGTCCCCCAGGACATGCTCTTCATGCATGCCTACAGGGTCCCCGGCAGCACAGAGCCGAGCTTGGGTTCTGCACCTGCAAATCCTGACCTCTGATGGCCAGCGCACATGGCAGCATCCTGTCCAGGTGGCCACAGGCCCAGAACAGCCTTCTCCTGGCCAGCTCTGCCACTAACCAGCCGTGTGGCCCGAGGCCAGGCACTCACTGTGTTAGCTGGATTCTTCCAAGAGCAGACCCTAAGTTGAGCATTTGGGCTCAGTATGTGGAGGTGGTCTCAGGGGCCAGAGGGAAGGTCAGGGAGGCCTGCTGAGAGGGTCACTGCAGAAGCAGCCCTGCCTCAGTGTCCTTATCTACCTGGAGGATAAGGGATAGACATGGGACAGCGAATTAAAAATCAAGACCTCCATATAGATGCAATGATGGCTGCTGACAAAGCCAAACCCCAATTTCTAGAGCTCTGCTGATGACTGAGGGCAGATAGGTTAGTCCGCAAGCCGGTCTCCATAAACAGGAGAAGATAAATGAAGTCTGCTGGGCCGTAGTCTAATGAGCAACACCGCTGACCATCCTCAGGGCTGATCCTCATGCCTTGCACCTGACCTCCCAGCCGGATGGCTCTCCGCCGCACCTGGGCCCACGGCTGTGCGCTGCTCAGGGGGCAGCAGGGCTGGCCAGCTGTTAGCCAAGACTACAGCAAGGACACCCAGATGGCGGGGGACCCCCTGTGATCAGGATCTCTCCAAGCTGTTGGGCATTATGGGCAAGGGGTGGAGGGGAGGGACAGGAACAAAGTGGTAGGTGTCTGCAGTGGGTGCTTGCTACACAGGAAGGAGGGAGGAGGGTTCACTCCTGCTTAGGGAGGGTGGGGTCATGCCCCTGAGGCTCAGGCTGTCTGGTTGGCCCCAGGATACTGCCTGCTGGACTCTGGGCATTGCTCACGGCCTGGGCCTGATACTGCATGGCCAGCAACTATGGCTGGCAGGAGGCTGGACACAAGCAATAGACTTCAATCCACAGGGTCCGGCGCCAACTTGGAAGCCTGCACGGGACCTGACCCAGTGTGGATGTCCGACTGGCCTGCTTCTTCAGGTCTCCATCCAGAGACTGCTGGAAGCTTAGGGGCCAGGACCACCCTTTCTTAGGCAGACAGCCCTTGGAGGACCCAGGGGGAAGGGTGGAAGGGAGGCCCAGGCCTGGCCCAGCCCAGGGCAGCACCGGGGAAGACTCCCGCATCTTTGGTGGGTTCATGTTGCAGGAGGTGGGGAAAGAGTTGTTCTCCTTAATTTCTCAGAGGAGAAACGGAGGCACGGGATGTAAGGAGCACCCGAGGTTACAAGGCAGGCAGGAGGCTGAGCTCGGCCTTGAATTCCGTCTGCACGCCCTGGGCGCTCCGTCCCCCAATAGTAACAGGGGCATGTCCTCTGAGTCCGGGCCTAGGAGGGGGCACTGTAATAGGCACACTGGACCTGGAGGAGGTTGAACCCACATGGTTGAAGCAGTCAGCCCCTGATGCCCCACTAGGGGGTGGCTCTAGGGACCGAATTCCTGCTGGTTGACTCCCAATGGCCTGCTCTGCTTCCAGCACTAAAGCGCACAGGCAGAGTGCAGCCATCAGCTGGGCCTGGCTTGGGCCCCAGTGCTCTTGGGACCAGCAGGTAAGGTCTGGTTGGGACAGGTATGGGGCAATGTGGGGGGCCTCAGTGTCCGCCTCTGTAATATCAGCTCCCCAGCTGCAGCCAGGATTAACTGAAAGAAAGAACCCCCATGCTGGGTGGACTCTCCCTGTAATTCCTGGGGGTCTGCAGGCACTCGGGGAATGAACCCCTGCCAGCCGGACAAGAACGTGGCAGGTGGTCTGACCGTGGCAGACCTGTGGTCTGCAGGGTGGGTGGGGGGCGGGTGCGCCTACAGGCTGCCAGCCTCCTGGGCTCTCCCAACTCTTGGCTTCTCCCCATTTTCCGAAAGGGGAACTGTGGTCTTCTGTTTACAGCTCCCAAGGGCCGGACTGCTCACCCTTCTCTCCTGCCCCTCCTGCCCCAGCTTCTCCCCCACCCCTGGCCCGCACTGGAGTCAGATCATCCCCTCCTCTGTGCCTCTGCCCATGCTGCCCCCTGCCTGCGTGCTCTCCCTCCCTCCTCTGTCTTAGCTGGCCTGGCACGGGACAAATCCCCCCACCCTCCATGATCTGGAGGTCCCTGACCCCTCTGGCCAGTGTGGGTCTCGTGCACCGCGACTGCCTCAGAGCCATCTACTCACAGGAGCCCCTAAGCCTGCGGCAGGGTCCTGAGACCAGGCCAGGGACTGCCCTTAACGCTACCATCCAGAACCTGCTACACACAGTGAGCTCAGAGCATGGTGGGGGCCCCATCAACACCCCTGATTGGCCAGAATAGCAACAAATACTGAACAAAGTGGACCAACAGACCCTCAGAGAATGGGAAGGAAATGCAGAGTGACCCGTCAAATCTGAGTGCAGGGAAATTAACCTAGGGAGCAGTCAACAACCCCCCACCAGCGTGAGACAGGAAGAGGTCACCAGGTCCAAAACAGCATTACCACCCGTCCCCTGGGGCCTGACAGTGTCGGGCAGCACAGAAACATCCCTCCCATCTAGGGGGGCACAGCACAGAGGCCTGATCAAGGGTGGGCGTCAGCCCAGCCCTGACGCTCCCAGTCGTATTAGCCCAGGAACACAAAATAATCTCCTTGTTCCTCAGGACCCTCGTTATAAAGTGAGGGCAGGGGACTGACTAATAGGGCTCCCTCATGTAAAGGGACTTTCCTCAACAGGTTATTGCAACATGTTATATATGTAAAGAGTATACCACAGGGCCTGACCCATGGGGACCTCTCAATAGAAGTTTGCTCTAATTTGGAATTGGGACAGAAGCATAAATAAACACCTAGGGGAGGACACAGGAAAATAATCTCCTGGTCAAACTGGACTACGAGTGAAAGATGGTGGCAGTGCCAAATCCAGATTTTAAAAAGGTACCAAAGGGAGCTGGATGGGCTGCGGGGACCAGCGGGACGCAGCCCGACACACACGTGTGAGTCCCGGACCCTCCCCTGGGCTGCCCCTGCCACTGATCTGTTGTGTGATCCTGGCAAGCTGCTTCACCTGGCTGCGTCTTTGTTTTATAAAATGGGATGATCCTACCTGAATAAGCAGGAAGTGTGGGCCATCTTCCCAGTACACTGCATGGGCTCAGAGGCCCCCAGGGTGCTGGAAGCAATCCGGAGCTGGGCTCAGTGGGACCTGGGGAGGTCGCTGCACTGTGGGCACTGCAGAGGCTGCTGTAGCGGCCACGTGACTCCACGGGGCCACCAGTGGGGCAGTGGAGTGGGTGCTCTTCTTGTGCAGGACAGGACAAAAAGGCAAAGATGTAACTTGCCATGGCATGGGGTGTGGGTTAGACTTGGTGCAGAACTTCCCAACCCAAAGGCTTGGGAAAACTTCAGAATGTTCTCCTTTGCATAACCTTGACAAAGGAGGTGGGTGACCTCTCCACACACCTCTGTTGAGGGTGAGAGGTTTCTTGTCCATGTCTTAAGTGGCTGGCGCTGCATTTGTGGCTACAGAATGAATGAATGTCTGCGTGAATGAACGGGAGGCTTGGGTTCTGCACGGTTACTGGTAGGGCCACCAGATGGAGGACACGGAAGCTGAGACCCAGCCGGGCCAGCAACTTAAGCACAACATTCCCCAGCTCCGAGCCTCAGGTTTTCCAGTTGCAAGATGGGGACAAAACATCTCCTTGCCTGAGGTCATAGCTTTCTGTGAGGACAAAGTGTGATGGGAAATCTGAAAGCATTCCAAAGGTTTCCTGGAGTATTTGGGGGGAGATACTCCTGGAGGGAGCTTCCCAGAGGAAGACAGAAAGATGGTGGAAGAGAAACAGCTCCCTTAGGTTACAGTGTCAGAGGACGAAGGTCCCCTCTCAGCAGGAGTTCCCTGTCCCACACCTGCCTCTCCACACTCCAAGAAAAAGGTGCCTGTTCACACCCTGGATGCTGGACGGACCCCAGCATTTGGTCATTTGGCTTCCTACCTGGAGTTGGAGCCCTAGGAGCAGAAGTCACACATTTGTGTGAAATAACGAAAGCAGAGCACGTCTAAGTGCCACATTGACTTTTTCCGAAAATGGGGAAACTGGAATCAGTGACCTGCCGAATTTCTTCTGGTTCTGGGACTCTTTGAAATTCAGATCCGTGGGGAATATCACTTTTAAGCTTCATCTGTATTTCAAAGAGATTTTTAATTAAATCATTGGCACACGTATCAATTTATCGTTGTGGGGCAAACTCGGTTCTCTACAGCAGATCACCCCAGTGGCAGGTAAACAGGGAAGCGCTCTTATCTGCTAGGCACTAGCGTCAGGTGCTTCTCTCGGGGTGGCTGAGCTTGTCTGGGCACACAGACCTGGGGCCACTGACAGCTGTCAGTTTGAAGGAAGAAAGAAGAAACACCTAAACATTAACACAGAAAAAAGTTAATGAAATAAATTGCAGCCAACCTAACCTCTGGCTTTGAGTCATTTCTTAGACCTCTTTGTACAGAAACAAAGAAGTACTTTCACCCTTGAACTTGGCAATGACGGGGGAAGCCGAGGTACAGAGACACAAGCTGGGAACAGCAGCTGGCCTGGGATGGGCTCGCTCTGCCGGCCAATTAAAGTACGTAGATGTTGCACATATGGGATACATGTCTGGGACCCGGAGAAGAACTTTCTGAAACACAGCCCACGCTCTCTGGCCTTTGCATGCACAGAGCCGCCTTCACCGGGTGACTCAAGGTAACAACTGAGCAATAATTACTGGCTTGAGCTGTGCCAGGGATGCCCTTGGAGGCGCTCCTTGTCACCCTTCCGGCCCTGCACAGACAGGCCCCTAGCTCCTAGAGCAGCTGCTTCCGGCCTGTCCGTGGCCATTTCACCAGCAGGACACTGCTTGGCCACCTCTCCTTCCTGCGGTCAGTGTCCATAGTCAGTGTCCCTGATTCACAGCCCTGCAAGCCCACAATACCTGAAACCTGCCCATGGTGAGAGCTGTGTGCAAAGAGTCAATAGTCTCATCTGGGCTTGTCTGCATGTTTGTGGGCTGTGAAGACCTTGCATGAAGGGCCCAGTCTTTGAGGACTTTGTGGTCCTCGCCAGGGCTTGGGAAAGGCATCATTTCCCAATCCAAATAAGCCACAGGTCCCTGAACTAAAACTCCAGAGCCCAGGGGCCATTTGTTTAGGGCTCCATTTCTTATTTCACATCCAGTTCATCAGCAAGGTGAACCTGGTCTACCTCCAGGATGTCCATTTCTCTCCACCTCCTTGGCTGCCACCACCAGCTCATGCCCCCTGACAGGTATCCCTATGTTCCCACCTCTGGGTCTTCACACAGGCAATTTCTTTATCTGCAAGCTCCACCCTCCCACCCCTCACCCCGCCCCAACCCCATCCCCATTACAGGTGTTAACTAGCTCCTTCTCCAGAACACCCATTCCTCTGGCAGCCTGTCCTTGGCCACTGCCTCTGTGCCACAGTCCTTCCTAGCTCTCCTCCCAGCTGGGGGGTGACTTGGAATGGTCCATCTGTCCCCTCTCAGCCTCAGGTTCCTCATCTGTAGTAGCACTACCCTCCCCCATAAAGCTGTTGTAAGAGTTAAATGAGTTAATACTCAGCTACTGGCCTGCTGCAATGGAAACAGCCCTTTGTCACTGTCCTGGGGAACAATTCATCAGAGTACTCCTTAAGCCCCAGATGGGCGCGGCTCCCATCTCACTCTCTGAGGGTGCCCAGGACCCAGTGTGGCCTGGCACACAGCAGGCACACAGTTAGTTGAAATGACAGGCCCTGAGCTTGTAATGCCAAGGGTGTTCATCACAGGTAGACCCCTTTCCATCCAAACCTCTTCCTTGTGCTCCCCACACCTCTGTGCACGCCCAGATACATAGGAGCCCCCAATGCCCACAGGAGGCCCAGGTATGACCCAAGGGGGTGTAAGGCCTTTCCTGGAACACGTGAGCCTGCCCTGTGGGAGTCCCACCTGGTAGGCACCCCCCTGAACGCTGGGGCCCTCCAGCCTAAGGAGAGAGAGCAGGGCAGGCAATCCCAGCTAGGTCAGTGCAAAGCAAAGGCTGGGGCCTGGGCATGACCTGGGAGGGGCCCTGGCAGCTGCTGTGGGGAAGGACGAGAAAAGAGAGGCTGCTTTTCCTCCTGGCGTGAGCCGCATCAGGCTCCCCTGGCTGAGGGCCCTAGCTCAGCGCGTCCCTCTTCCCGCAAACTTTGTTCTAACTTTAAGCCAAACCGCTGATGGATGAATTCTGTTCTCCAGGAATCCCTATGACCTCTGGGTCAGGCCCCAGAGAGAGTGATGGGGGTCGCGGAACGGGGAGAGGGGTCCCCAACCACGTGTCCCGCTTGGCGCCAGCGCACGCGGCCGGGCTTCCACCAGGACTTGGCGTGGACACCTGGCGGGGACATGGACCAGCGGGGAAAAGAGGTCTCCACCGACCGGCGCCCACCTGCCCGGGTTGCTGGGGGCTCCCGTGCCGGGCACCGCGCCCTGGGGACTCCCCAAGCCCAGGGTAGGTGAGGAAGACGCTGGAGGGTGGAACTCCGGAGGGGCGCGGCTGTCGCCTAAGGGTGGCGGCGTAGTGGGTCCTGGAGGCTGCAACGGTCCGCGGCGAGGCGCCCCCCAACCCCAACCTGCTGTTCTACCCGAACCCACGTGAAGGGAGTGTCCCACCCGGGGCCCTAGCCGCGGTCCGGCTCAGGCGCACGCCCAGAGAGAGGCGGCTGCGAGCGGGGCTGGGGGCCCGGCGGGGTCGCTGCGTTCGGTGGGTGGGCGCCCCCGCATACCCTGAGCCCCGCATTGCCCGGCGCCTCCGGGCCTCCGTCCCCGGCGCGGCGCGGCGCGGCCGTCCGCACTCACCGTGCCCTCGGACGGCAGGTAGCCGATGTCCTCGATGGCGCAGATATTGATGATGTGTACGCTGCGGTCCTCGGCCGGGAGCGTCGAGTATTTCTCGTGGACCCTCATCTCGCCCGTTTGTGCGCCAGGACCGCCGGGCGGCGCGCCCTCGCCATCCACGGCTCCGGCGGCCTCTGCAAGCGGACACGGCTGCGTTCGCGCGCTACCGGGCCCGGCCTCCCGCCCCGCCCCGCCCGCCCCCTGCTGCCCCGGCCCGGCCCGCGCCGGGCGCCCCTGCTGCCCTCTCCACACACAGGCCCGCGCCGGGCGTGCCCTGCTGCCCCCAGGCATTCCCCTGATGTCCGCGCCCTGCCCTCCAGCGCTGCCCCCCTCACCCCCTCAGGCGCCCCCTGCTGCTCCCGCCGCCCCCACTTCAAGCGCCCCCTGCTGCCCAGGGCGGGCCAGGCCTGGACGCGCCGGCCTCTGCCTTCAAGAACAGCAGCGCTCTACGTCCGCTTATGGCAGGGGCGGCGGCCACGAGGAACAGATTTTCCATAGAAATTTAAACGCAGAAAGAAAGGTTTCCATTCCTGCGGGGCCCCTCCAAGTTTTATTTTTACCCGGAGAAAATGCTCCGTGTATTGTTTTGAGGGTGGCCAAGGTTTCACACCAGGGAGGAAACTTCCAGCAGCCCCCAACTTCAGTAAAAGTCTCCAAAAGTCACCCTTCTGTGCCTGTCATCTCGCAAGGGGGAGAAGCTTCTGGGATGAGGTGGGGAACGCTCCTCCCCGCGCCCACTCACGCTGGCAGACTCCTGCTGCTGCGTACCTCCTCCTCCAGGGAGCCTCCCCTGCTCTCTGCAGGCCTACTCTCTCCAGCTGCCCTTGCTCCTTGTGCGTCTCCCCCACCCCCACCCCGCCCCCACGCCCCCCGCAGTGGGCATCTCTCGGATACCCTAAGGCTGCCTGCAGCCCCATTTTGGAACGTTTAGTATTGGGTGACCAGGCCAAGCGGAACCCTTTCCTTAGATCCCCCCATTCTGCCCCAGAGCATGGCCCTTATTCCGCAGAGGGGGATGGGGGCATAGGAAGGCCAAGGGAGGGAGTGGGAATTGTGCAGAGCCAGAGGCACTCCTTGCACGAGGCTCTACTGCCTCCCTGAGGGAGGGACGCTGTTGTTGGTTGCTCTCCTCCCAGGCCTGGCAGGGGCCTGGCACATGGTAGTGTTCCTCGGGACATGTCTTTTAGTCCTCTGTCCCTGCAAGAAGAGGATGGGAGGACACAGCTCTCCGGGGGCAACCAGGCTCAGGTTTAGTCCCTACGCCACATCGGCAACCCTGCCCAGTGAGAATAAAGTCTCCCTTTCCTCTGCATCCCTACAACCCTGTTAGTTCTTCAAGGTGTGAGCCAAATGCCACCTCCTCCAGTAAGTCATCCTGGATTGCCTCTTACCTAAGCCAGTCAGGCCCAAGAACCTGCCTGTTCCTCAACTACAGGGCTTCCTTTACTCCACCTCATTTTACAGTGGGCTCAATAATTTACACTTGATGCTCAATAACTGCTTGTTGCATGGCCACTGAGGAACATTCAGGGCCTACAAAAGTGATTATAAAACTGCCTTCCAGGATCATGATGTCATCAGCATGCTGGGGTTCCAAGAGTGGATTCTGGAACCAGATGGATGGGGTGGGGACAGTGGGGTGGGGTCTGGTTCCACCTGTGGCACCTTAGGCCCTGTGACCTTGGGCAGGTCTCTTTAGCCTCACCGAGCTTCCCTCTTTTCCCACGAGCACGAGGTGTGCTTGAAGCTGCAGCTTGGCTCCAGACGCAGGGAGGCCGAGCCGCGGTGGCCATTGTTTCTACTACTGTCATCTTGTCATTGTCATAACTCTTCTGCTCCAATTCAGTCTCAAGTTTGTGAATTGTCTTGAACTTGGAGAGGTGCAGGAAGGTTACTCCGTCCTTGGGCTGGCCTTGCCAATGGGCAAGTGGCCTTCAAGGACCCTGTGTCTGCACCTTGGACAGCAAGAGCAGGTTTGGAGAAGTGCACCAGGCTGACCAAGTCCACTGGAATCAGCCCTTCATGGTCTCTGCCATACTGGAGAGAGACCCTAAAAGTTCAGGTTTTCAAGAATGACATCTGCATGTGCATGCACACACACACACACACAGGATTACATAACTTCATTTTCTTATCCTTGTTGGTAAACAACTAAGATTGTGTAATCCTATGTACTGTCTTTCTAAATTCATTTTCAAGTGGCAAAGGTCTTGCAGAAATCTGTGAGGCATATTCACAATGTGAAAAAAAGAGTAAAAATATAATTCTTCCGCTCTGAGTACATTGGAATACTCAAACATTTGCGAATGACACTTGAACGCTGACCCTGGGATGTTCTGGGACTTTGTGTTTGCGCCATCCTGGGGGCTGCAGGGTAGGGGACAGTCTCTTAGCAGGGCTGCTCCAATCTCCTCCCAGGACAGCGCCCCCTAAGACCCTGCCCAAGAAGCTGTGTTTAACCTCTTGTTTCTGCCACTGGTGCCATAGCCGGTTCAAGGCGTTGGCTGGCCGGCAAAGCCTCACTCTGTAGACTCCCCGGCTTTGCCCTGCTCCCTACATTCTGCCTCCTCTTGTCCCTCTCCCAGTATTCCCAGGTGGACAGTGTGGAAATGTTTCAGCAAGTGGAGAGGACATGCAGGGTGGCCTCCATGAGCTGGTGAAAGGACAGGCCAGCAAGGATCAATTCTAGCCCCAGGTCACTTCTGGCCTGGGCTGGGGAACCAACGAGTAGTACAAGCAACTAAAACTGGGAGAGAGGATGCGAATCTTCTCCATTGAGACGCATCCCAAGTTAGAAGGACTTCAAAGGGTCCTTTTGGTCCCGGTGATGATCTTCCGTTGCTGGTTCCCTGCCTCGGGCGCACAGGAGCCCTCATGGGATTCCGTTTCCTCTTGGAGTCTCTAGTCACTCATAAATAGGCCCGTTAGATCAACCGTTGCATTAATTTTGCATTTTCTGTTTTTTGACTCAGTGGTTCTCACTTTGAAAAAACAAAGGGGCAGATGTCACCAGCAGGACTAATTCCCTGCTCGTGAATTAGCAGAAACTTGTTGCGCTGGTCTAATGGCGCGCTTTATTATGCGAGCTCTTGGGCTTCACGGGCCCCTCTCTTTTGCCACAATGTCGCCCTTCCGTGTCATTGTGACCTCACCTGCCACCAGGCATTTATGTCTCTGCTGACATTTTAATAATCACCAGGAGTACAGGTGCAGAGTGACAAGGGACGCAGGAGATGAGAGAGGCGAGCTGCAGGGAGGGGGCTCAGCAGCGCCTTTCCAAAGGGTCTGTCTGGACATCAGTCTCACCTGCTTGCTGTTGCCCACAGAAAAGGACATCTTGCTCTCCGCCATGTCCCATGGCACACGCCTGAGCATCGCCTGGTGTCTGCACTTGGTGAGACGGCAGCAAACCAGGCTTTGCAAAGCCAGGCAGAGGCCGTCCGCTAGCTGGCCCTGGCGAGTCTGGGGTCAGGGAGGGTCCAGAGAGCTCGGCTCTGATGCAGAGCTCTCAGCAGGGCGATGGACCTAGAACGCTGGATCATTCTTTGCCCCAGGGGCCAACTGGGGCACTGTAGGGTGTTTAGGGGCATCCCTGGCCTCCTCCGCAGATACCAGCAGCACCCTCCCCCCCATTGCGGAAACCAAACATGTCTCCAGACGTTGTCAAATGTCCCCTGGGGAGGGACATGCCTGTGGTTCTGCTGTAGCTTGCATGTCCTGGATTGCAGTTCTCTGCTATTACTGAACAAACCTGTTTTTGCTGGTAAAAAAAAAAAAAAGTCCTGGGGGGCAAAATTGGCCCCAGTTGACAACCACTGCTCTCGGGCTGACCAAGGCCCCCCCCACCGCCCACACGCTCACAGAGGCCCTTGGGGGGCCGATCTTAGTGCCCCATGCTTCTCAGGTGGGTGAGCAGAGGCCTCGAGAGGTGATCGCTTATGTCAAGAGGGCAGGTTAAGACTTAAGTCTAGGTCTCTTGAGCCCAGAACTGGTTTTGTTTGTTTGTTTGCTTGTTTACAAAATACACAGATGCCCCCCAGTCTGCTCTCAGTCAGTGAGGGTGGGAGACCGGCACTGGCCAGAGCCACCTCAGCTTTATCCCTGTGCCATCTTGTCCTCAAGAGGTGCTAAATAAATGCTGCTGACTCACGGGCAGCCCGGGTGGGGAAGGAGCATGGAAGGAGTGAGCAGCTCATGACTCAGGGCTATTGTGGGAGCCCAGGGCCCCTATCCGGCTCTTGCACTGGCTCTGCACCCCCTTCCAGTACCTCTGATGGGCAACCCACGTGAGAAAGAACCAAACACCAAAAAGGTATATGACCTAATGTGCTAAAAGCACCTCGGGTGTAATTATCCCTGGGGAAGACTGGCCTGCACAATTAATTTATAACTGAGATAAGGTGGGCGGGGTGGTGGTACCACTGTCATTTCCTTCCCTCGAATGATGTCAAAACCCAAAGCAGAGGCCAGGGAGCTGCAGCTGGATGGGGAGCCTCCGCGGGCATGGAAACCACCAGCCCAAAGTTCTGGAATGCAGCCAAAGCATGAAGTTCTGTCTGGGGGATTTTTTTTCCCCAACAGAAACCATGGGCGTTGTTTCCATCAAAGGGCTTTCAGACGCTTCATGTGTTTTGCTAACCCTGGGCTTGCCTTTTGAGAATTCCTAAGAACTCTAAGAACATGCTCTGGTAGGTTAGAGCTTGGCCAGCTCAGCCTCTTGCCACCTCCTCCCGGAAGCCTTTCTGGTCCCGCTCAGTTGCCATTACTCATCTCTGTTCCGCTGGCCCTGCTCCCGGCTCCGTCCAGGCGCTGGAGGTCATTTCTGCTCCATCATTCTCATGCCTCTGCTTTATTTCACTTCCCTGCCTGCCTTTGGCACACTATAGATTTCCCCATTTGTGTTTATTTATTGAACACACAGTGGTACAGTGTTTACTATGAGCCAGCCCCGCGCTCAGCTCTCTAGAGTTCTTTGGAAGGCTGGGAAGAAGTTCAGACTGAGCCTCAAACGGCTCCCTCCTGCCCAGTGACCCTGTGGGAATGACCGTGTCGATGGATGCTTGGGCATCAGAAACGCCACCTGCCCCGGGGGACAGGAGGTGCTGGGGACAGCCTCCCTGAGCACAGAGGCTGCACTAGCCCAGACCACCCAGCCCGGCAGTGCGGAAACTCCAAGCCAAGCTCTGCTGACTCCTGCTTCTCAAAAGGAAAGCCTCTCCCAGTTTAACTCTGCTTCCAGGGGCTTGAAAGAATAACAGAGCTTCAGGCTGTCCCACTCACAGGAGTGCTGATTCCCTCTGGGCGGTGACGAGAGAGAACAAATGACTTCCACCCCCAACACCTTCCTCTGAGCGTACACTACTCCAGAGGCTCCAGAGGCAGAGCCTTCCTGCTGTGTGCCATCTCCCACGTCCCAGGGCCTCTGATTGATGAGGAGAGGCCTAGGTCCTGGCTGGAGGTGGCTGAGGCCCCTTGGCTGCTGAGCTGGGGTGGGACTCGGGCCCCTGTCCGACTGAGAATGTGTGACTCATGCAGGCAGCCCCACTGCCCACTTCCCCCGCATGTTCCATGAGTGTGCACTTGTGTGCGTGTCGGGGCACGCATGCTTCATGCCTGCATTATTGCTCCCTGGGGTCAGTGACACACGAAACCCTTAATTTCTCCAAAGATCCATCCTTAGGTGTTGGTGGCAGCCTGATGCACTCAGGAGCAAACGCTCTGGACAAGTGTGGTCTCATCAGCTTCCCCCGAGATCCACAAAGCCAGAGCTCCATGGACAGCCACGAAGTTCAGGCATCTATGCAGGAAGATCCTGACACTCTGCTGTGGCACCCTGGGACTAGAATTGGAGATCTGCCAGGGTTTTGTGGGTCCACGGATGGCCTCTCCCTGGACACTGTGGGTCATTTGGTTGTGCCCTCAAGTGTGCATGACCGGGTGCCAGCTTCTGTTTTGTGTCAAGGCCTCTGCTAAGTCTAGAGCTTCCATCCGGCAGCCGAGCTTCAGGGCTGCCAGCTTCTCACAGCTGGACACCGTGTCCTGCATTCCCAGGCACCCAGCCCAAACAGACAGCCTGATGTTTGCAGGAGACATGAATGAAACACGGGCTCACCAACAAGTCAGCGGGGCTTCCTGACCCCACACTGGGGTTCAGAACTGTGGGCCTCCTTTTCTGGGACCTCAGCCTTCACCCTCCTGATGCAACTTTCCAGTGTACCAACGGAGTGAGTTCCCAGATCCATAGGACACATCGTCCAACAGGAATGTGAGGTAATTTGAGAGAATCTCGTAGCCACACTGTAAGAGTAACACTAAGCAGATGATATTAATAAAATACCTGACAGTAGCCTGTCACAGAAAAAAGACTGTTTTCAATGTGTAACCAACATAAAAATGATCAGTGAGGCATTTTACATCCTTTTTTTCCCTACTAAGTATTTGAAATCTGGTGTGCATTTTACACTCACAGCACATCTCAGTATGGACAAGTCATGTTTCAAGGGTTCAAAGCCACGTGTGGTCAGCGATGATGTATTGGGCAGTTTAGGTACAAAGTCTTTTAGTATGACTTAAGGAAAACTATATTGGATGGCTTTTATTTTCTGCTTTATATTTTTCTGTGTTTTCTAGGATTTCTGCAATAAGCACAAATTGTGTTAACCATCAGGAAAAGGCTGACTGTTATCGAGAGCCCAGATATGCCGCAAAGCCCGCAGGCTTACATCAGACCCTTTTATTGCCTAAGGAAAAATAGCCAGTTCACTGGGTTTTTATCTGAACACCACTATTTAGAGGGTGGCCACCTTTCCTAAAGGCCAACTGGAGGTGCAGTCCAAAATATTTTGACAGAGCAGTCTTTAGTTACAAAACATATCTGATTACACAGCTGGTCACACAGGTTTTTAAGTGGAGGAGGCAAGGGAGCTCTCTATTTTCACCTTGCCCACCCAGCCCACCCACGGGTGTCCCCCCAGGCCCTTGCTGCACCCCTGAGCTGCAGCCAGTGCGATGTACAGGGACCCGGCGCTGTCAGGGCTAGGCTGGCAGGTGGGGCGCCAAGTGTGTGGGGCTGGGGGCGTCCGACCCAGCTGCCCACCCCAGGGGACTCCAGGGGGATAGTCTCAGGCTCCTGCCTGGTAGCATCATTCACTCCCTCTCTCATTCCCTCTGCCCCTTCTCAGACCCCTTCCTGGCTTTGCTTTTCCCCACAGACTCTGCTGCCTCCACTCTACAGCATGATTCTCTCATCATCTTGTCTTGCGCCTGCTCCTCCCTTGTCAACACCAGGCTCCAGGTATTTTGTCACCATTCAATGGCTCCAGATTGTCATGCCTGAAAATGACGCCAGAAGTGAACCATAAGGGGCCAAGCACAAAGGCACAGAATCGGCCACTTCTTCAATGGGCTCAGGCCTCAGAGCATTTTCTCTTAAGAAGCAGAATGTTTGACTGTGTGACAGAGTGACCCCTGTGACTGAGGTCTATGCAGAATGCATTAATGAGCCACAACACACACACACACACACACACACACACACACACACACACATGAGTCAGAGACCAACTCATCCCTACAGGCTTAAAAAGGGTCCCAAAGTGTATGACCTCCTCACCTGTGCGTAATTAGTGGTCCCAACATTCTTCCAGAAGGTCACGCTGACTATAGCTCATCACTGCCCAGACCCTGCAAGATTTGTGGTCCTGCAGATGTCAGAGGGCCACCTGTTTGTGGTGCCCACTGCCCCTGCCCTAATATGATGGCTTCCAACAGCCAGGCCTGAGAGTCACCCCGCCCCCTCGTATGTGAACTATCACATCTGAAATCAGACTTTCCAGAAAACCAGGTGTCTCCCTCTCTTTTTTTCCCTGCCTCTTCTTCCCACCCCTAAGCAGCAAGAGAAGCCCTTGGAGGAGAGATTGATTTATTTATTCTTCTGCCGCAGTTTGATTCTCAGTGCAAGCTCTCCTCTCTGCTTTCCCCCCATTTGGTGGAGAGGCTGACCTCTGCCTTTAGCACGGCTCTATAAAGCCTAAGATCCCTCCTTTCTGTGGGGACTCACTCCGGCTCCTTCCAGCCACCTTTCAGAAGAGAAAGCCCAGCCAATCCTTTGTCAGGGAGCATGTTGGTGCCTCCAATTCCCTCCAAAAGAAGACACGGGACAGGAGACCCTGCATGGTGCCTGTAGATGGACTGGGCCTCCTGGGGGTGCAGTGCAATGACTCATTTCCTGAGACCAAGTTTACCGAGAGGGCTGGATGGGTGTCTGCCACATCAGCGCCCAGAACGGCGGCGTTCCCTTGCTGCTGCCCTGGGTCACAGCCTTGTTTACCTTGGGACCAGATGAAGGGGGCTGTGTTCCCTGAAAGGACCGCGGGGTTCTCCCCACCGCGGAGTAGACATTTGCGGTGGCCTCGCAGTTCATTTCCCCACCCGCCCCCCAGCGCCTGCTCAGAAGCCTTTCCAGGGAGCCCTCTGGTGGCGCTCTCAGCCCCTTCCTCTGCCTCGGAGAGCTGGCTACCCGACTGTTCATTCTCCCTGTGCCAGGAGAGCAGAGGCTTCGTCCACCTGCCTTATCATCTGCTTTGGTCTCAGCACCTGGCAGAGCCCAGAACGCGACGGGTTGCTCAATATGTGTGCAAAGCACAAAGGAGTGAATCACTTCGCCAGCGTCCATGGATTCTAGCGCCAAGCAGAGCAAGAACTGTTACCACACTTCACTTTGTGTCTGCCTCCAGCTACCCCTGAGCTGCCTGCTGCGAGTCCTCTCAAATAGTAAGCCCCAGGAGCAAGCCATTGTCTTAACAGCTTTCAAGCTGATGGCGCCGCTGGGGAAAGGCCACTGGCTCAGCTGCCACAAACGCCCCATTGATAAGTTCTTGTCAGGTCTCTAGCCTGGGGCCCTCCCGGGGAGGGAGCAGGGCTGAGCTCTGCAGGCAGGAGGGCGCCTCCCGCACCGCCCGGGCAGTCAGCACATTTACTAAGGCTGTACTGTGCAGCCCTGAGCTGCCGGCTGCAGACACAAAGGGAAAGGCCTGCCCGCAGGCACAGAGCGTTTAGTTGCCCGGGGAAGTCAGAAAACCAGTGGGCCATGGAAGAATGAGAGGCCTGAGAAAGCAAGCTCATAGTAGGTTCTGGCAGTCTCTCCAGAGGGTGTGGCTTCTCAGCTGAGCCCTAAAGGGTCACCAGGAAGACGAAGATGAAGAGGAAGGAGGACTGCTCCACGCAGCGGGCTGTGCACCTGCGAGTGCAGGGAGCTGGTAGGGAGAGGGGAAGGGGCTGGAGGTCCATCCATCAGATAGCTGTCCCAGTAACACAACATAACATGGTGACACAGTGCTTAGAAGGCTGTAGCATGCTGCCCAGGAGCGGGACAGAAGGTTTGGAAGTCCCCAGAGGTGGGGTGGGCGATTTCCCACTGTGGCCAGCCGGGCCTCGCTGCAAAGAAGACATTCACAGCTGCTCAGGAGACCTCCGAAGATGGTGACAATCGAGACTCCATCTTTATACCCACGCAAGGGTTTTAATGACGTGTGTGGGTGCTTACTTTCCAGGGTGAGGGCCCCCCGCAGGATGACATACTTGTACACGCAGGTGAGCAGCACGGGCAGCCCTGGAGTCATTCTGGACGCCAGAAGCTAACTGACCTCCGCAGGAGCCCGACTGCCTTTCCTCGCTTCCAGGCCCCTCAGCATGTTTATAAGGGTGGGGTTTTCCCCACTGATCCGACAGAGCCCCCCACCATAACCGCAGTGAGGCTGGGCCATGGGGGGCCTCCGAGCCCAGACTCGCTGCAGAGCGGAGCGTCACAGTGACTGGAGGGCCAGCCCCTGGCTGTATGTTAAACTGCACAGGAAAGCAGAAGTCCACACCGTGCTATCACCCAGGTAAGACTAAGGTCAGGCTGCTTGCCCCCAGCCCCGCCCCCACCCCACCAAGGAGAGGAAGAAACTGCGTGCCTGTGGCCCTGACACATGGCAGGTGCTTGATGTGCTGGCGGGGGGGCGTCCCAGAGGGCTTTAAAAGTGCTGTTAACTCATCCATCGGCATGGAACTTTCCAGAGAACCCAAAGATCAGCCTCTTACCACGAGTCCCTGGGTGTCTGAAGGGTGACCCTGGGCAAATTATATAGGCTGTCAGGCCCCCGTTTCCTCCTTGGCCCCAATAACAGACAGGCTGCCGGGATGCTGCGAATGGACCCAGGACACCCAGCATGGGTCCCACACAGAATACAAGCTCAATCTCCACCCCCAGGCCCTGCCTGCTTGTAATAGCTACTTATCATCACAACCATCACAGACTAAGAGGGGGGCTGATCCCCCAAACTTGGCCTCTCAGCCACTCATTCACTCTCTGAGTGCCTCTGAGTGCCAGGCTGGAGACAGGAGTGAACACTGCCGACAGGCCCCTGCTCCCACGGGGTTCACATCCAGCATGGGAGGGATAAAGAGCAAACAGGAAAACAGGAGTATTGGGGTGATGGCACTGTGGGGGAGACAGCAAGGCTTCTCAGTGGGGGTGGGGCAGGGGTGGTGGCAGCCCTTCTGGGGAGGAAGGCAGCCCTGAGAAGGTCCGGGGGGAACAGGTGAGGCAGAGGCCATAGCTGGGAAAGCTCCGAGGCTCAGTCAAGACTGGAGGTGGCAGAGGCTGGTGGCGGACAAGCTCAGAGGGGCGGGTGGGCTGGGCTGCGGGGACTCTGACCCTCTGGGTGAAGAGGGGTGCAGAAGCAGGGCTGACGCAGTCTGAGCACCATGGTTAGAGATGGACGGGCTGCTCTGGGGTTGGGCAGGCTGTGCATTTAGCCACAGCCCCTGACGATGTGCAAGGCCTCCTGTAGTGATGGCCGAGCCCAGGAGAGCTCAGCCCCCATGGCCAGACTTCACCTGGGGCAGCTGCACCCGTCACATAGGGAACCTGTTCCACAAGGCAGTTCTGCTTCCAGGTTTGGAAGTCAGAATTACTCCCTCACAAGAACCACAGCAGAGACAGAGTCAAGCGTCAGCTGCCTTCTAAAGCTCACTGCACCTCTCCCTGCCCAGCTAAGCAGTCTCAGGACTCTCTACTCCCTGTCCCTGGTCATGCAATAAATCACTCTGCACCACATTTTCAAAATCCTTTGTCCCAGAATGTGGGCCTGGATAAGGGCTCAGGGTTGGCAGCTTGCGTGTGTGAGTGCCTAGGCCCTGGAGAGGCCTCAAAGGTCAGCCTTCCCCTCAATCCCTGACTCCTGTTCTCCTGTAACCGCCCCAAATGTCTATAGTGCAGCCCTAAGCTGTTCATTGACTTACAGAGCAAATAACCTTGAGAAAATGCTAACTACTGATCTAATTCATACTAAGGTGTAAATGACTCCCACCCCAAAATAATTTTAATGGATGAACAGGGTAATCTGCAGCAGGCCAAGGAACATACAGGGTTGGATCAAGTGGAGGAAAGGAAAGACCTTTGTACAGCAAAGATAAAGGGAAGAAGGAAGAGGTTTGGGGGAGGGGCGCAAGGAAAACCTTTATTTCTAGCTGGTCTGGCTTGGACTGACCCAGTCCTTCACTGCCCACTGCCTTGACTTGGGAGGCCAACAGAACCAGGAAAGGGGTCAGCATCTGTCTGACCCTAGGGACAATTTTAAAGTTCACTGTTGTCTAGGGTGTTCATCTGCAAAATCTCAAGAGCAAAAATAGGACCAAGAACAAAGGAGAAAAAATGGTTAAGAGCAGCAATGGGCCACACGGGGACTGAAGAACCTGTTTCTCAGATAAGCATCTGGCCTTTGGAGAAGTTTTCCTTCTCATCCTTGGGGCTGAAGCCGGAGACCCAGTACTGGGGGCCGGGGAGGGGGCGGGCTGGGCTCTTCCCAGCAGAGGCCATGGTGACCCCTGCGGGCTGGGGCTCAGCCCACCCGTGTGAGCAGGGGCCCTGATGGCAGCAGGAAGGACTCTGCCTGGTGTTTGCCTTCCCTCCAAAGCTGTAAACCTGCCAGCTCGGCAGGAGGATCCTCTCAGCTGCACCCATTGTGAAAACAACCTCCAAATGTCGGGGAGGAAGCGATGGATGCGTCTCTCCTGCCTCCATCAGCCCGCTTTCAAAGGCGGAAGATGGCTTTCCAGAGAGAGAAAGAGGAATCAAAGAAGGGAAGAGAAAAAAAAGAAACAAGAGAAAGAGAGAAATAAAGAGCAAGCAAGCTTCCCAGAAAGAGGGACCCCCCCGAATCTCCAGGGGGGGGGAGAAGCAGGCCCTCAGGCCCCTCAGGCTCCTGCAATATCATATCTTGCTGTGGTGGGTGGCCTGATTTTGATTCATCAAGAAATGATCAAAGAGGGGAAAAAGACTCGATGTGACCAAGTCCCAGTTCCCCTGAACAAATGGGGTCTGAAGAACAGCGTGGGTGGGGTACGGGGTCACACGGTTCTCTGAGTGAAAGGCATGTGTGGTATCCTGTGTAATGAGATACCAGGAAAACAGCCAAGAGACACTTGGGGTTGGCTGCGTTTCCAGGCAAAGGGTAATGCCTATGTGATGAGACTTGTATTAACATACATTTAGTCTTATCTTTAAGAAAGTCTGGAAGGCTCAGCTTTTGCAAGACCGCTGGTCACTGGAGCCAGTTTGTTAGGACAGGATTAGAGGGCTAGGCCCCAGGAAGTGGGACCCAGCTTCCCTAGAGACCATGGTGCTGGGGGGTCAGAACCGCTTACCAAGACAGGCAAGCCCTGCAGGGGCGGGGGGGATGCTGGGCAGGGCTCCAGAGAACAGGCAACTTTTGGGCCCTGCACCCTGACTCACTCCAGCCTGATGTTTCCAGAACACACAGCACCAGTGTGCAGTGTTTCTCAGTCATTCTGCTTTGCATGGTGAGATTTGACTCATAGGGAAAGGGTCTTTAGGGTCTTCTGGAAGAGGGGAGAAGGTTTTGTGGGCCACACCCCATCCTTTGCAGATGCTGTAAATGTATATCAGAGTGTGGTACCTTCACAAACCAAAAGACTTGTCTTGACTGTTCCCATACTTGTCCTGACTGTTCCCAATGGGGCCCATTGCATCTTCTTTTAAAAAAGAAGTCTTTTCTCTATCTTCAAGTACTCCTGGCTGCACTCCCTATGGCTCGTCCTCACACAAGTCTGTGAAAAAGGTGTCGTTACCCACTTTGAAGATAAGGAAAGTAAGGCCCTGACAGATCCAATGGCTTATGCAAGGTCATGCAGTTGGAAACAACAGAGGTTGGGACCCTCCCCTGACAACTGGACCCCAAGAGCAGACATTTCCTTTGCTGTCAATCTGAATATCCCCCCCTCTGAGCCGCTGTCTGTGTGCACACACCCCCTCCCCCTGGCACAAAAGGGAGACAGGAGGCAACTGTTAAGATGCACAATGGGGAGACTTGCTCTGGCCACACAGAGTGGCAACTGTCAGACCGTTCTTTCCGCCAAGAACAGCTACAGAAGCTGGGCACAAATAAAAACAAAAAGAGAGCAGCCTAGGTATCGGAAGGACTTGGAGGACAACCAAGGCAGACAGGACTCAAGGGCTACAGTCCCAGAGAGAGAAGGGCCCCGTGGAGAAATGAGCTGAGCATTCTGCTCAGTTGATTCCCAGGTCGCCCATGTGCAAAGCTGAGCAGCTGTGAAATACAGCAGAAGGGACAGCGTGAGGCTGCAAAGGCAGGCGGAGACTGCAGCAGTCCCTTGAGGCTGGGGAAGCGAACACTGGAGTTCAGGGTCTACCACAGAGGCGGGGGTCCTGGTAAACTCTCCAGCTCTCAATGGAGAACCCTGAAAGGCTGCATTCCAGGAGAACAGCCTTCCCCAGATCCTGAAATCTAGCCTCAAATCATCTTCAGCCCAAATGGAAACAAGCTGATCTGTCCATGTTCTGTCTGCCAAAATCTTCTCTAAAAGAAGCAACATCTAGAACCACCCATGCTTCACACACAATATCCAATTCAATGAGATATTACCCCAAGTGCCAGGAATCAGGGTCAAATAGTTTAAAATCAAGCAAAACAAGCAAACAAACAAATAATAATTGAATTAGTCCAACAGCAGATCCAGACACTGGGTGTCATCAGACATTACTTGTTGAAGAAAATACATTATGGAAATAACATAAGTATGTTGAAGAAAGTAAATGAGAACATGGGGAATTTCACTAGAGAACTGGAATCTACCAATGGAATCCAGTGGAAATCCTGAAGCTGAAAACAAGAATTCAAAAGATGGGCAGAAGAGCAAATTATAGAGGGTGGAACAGATCAGGAAACTGGAAGATAGGGCCGTAGAAAATATTCAAATTGAGGCACAGAGAAAAATGGAATGTAAAACAGATAGACATACCAGTTTTGGTGAACATGCCTCACTCACATGTGTTTGGAGTTGTGGAGAAAGAGAGAAGACAGAAAGGGGCTGAAGCGATATTTGAAAACAGTTTGAGAATTTTCTATACCCGATGAAAAGCATCAGGCCGTGTTTAGTGATGGCCACAGAAAGCTCTATAAACACCCAAAGAAAACACATGTAGTCATCTCCTAGTGAAACTGTTGAAAACGAGGGACAAAAAAAAAAAAAAATCTTAAAAGTAGCCAAAGGAAAAAAACGCACTATTTTCAAAAGATCAATAATAAGGCTAATGGTTGACTTTTCCACACAACAATGAAAGTCAAAGATAATAGAATAGCAACTGAAATCACTGAGTGAAAACAATTGCCCACTTAGTTTTGTCTATAGAGAAAATATCTTTCAAAAATAAAGGTGAAATAAAGATGCTTTCAGATGAACAAAAACTAAGAGAATTCATTGCTGGCACTGAAAAAAAAATACTAAAGGGAGTTTTTCAGACAGAAGGGAAATAATCCCAAGTGGAAGAACAAAGGAATGAAGAATAATAAAGGAATACATAACTAACCAGTGAATAGAAGAGAAATTGGGATTTAAGAAAGAATTGATTAATCAAAAAGGAGGAGGTAAAGAAGTCCAAAAAACAAATGAGACAATCAGAAAAAAAAGTGTAAGATGGGGGGTGTGAACCCAGACATACATCAATGATTATGTTAGACATAAATGGGCTAAATACTCCAATTAAATGACACAGTTATTAGATTAGCTTTTTAAAAACTTCAACTCTATACTAGTGACAGAAGACACACCTTAACATAAAGACCCAGAATGATTATGAGTTGAAAGATGGGAGAAATATATACCACACAAACACAATCAAAAGAAAGCGGGTGTGGCTATACTCATATTCAATTTCGAAGTAGGAAGTTTTCTTAGAGATAAAAAGGAATGTTTTATGATGGCATATCAATTCAGCACAAAGACATAACAATTCCAGCTTATTTTACCTCTATGTACGTACAACAAAAACTGACAGAACTAAAATAAGAAATAAATCTTCGATCGTAATTGTATGTTCGACTGTTAAAACTGAACTCTTTCAGTAAATGGTATAACTGCAGACAAAAAAAAAATCAGCTGAGACTACAGAATGCAGATTCCTTTTCAAATGAATGCAGACCATTTGCCACAATGGCTGGTGTTGGGGTGTGAGGCTGGGCTCCACATGTTTCTAAGGACTGAACTATGGATGACAGCGAAAACAAGTAGCAACCAGTAACAGAAAGACAGCTATAAAAAAGAAATCACCGAATGTGATAATCTATAGGTAAAGAAGAAATTGAAAATGTGGATATTTTGAACTGCATATAATGAAAATATGATATCCCATACCACATTACCATATAATCATACATAGTTAAACCTGTGCTTGAAGATAATTGTAAAGCCCTAACCGCACATAATCAGAAAGAAGGAAGGCTGGAAATCAGTGATCTAAGTGTGCATATCCAGAAACTAGGAAAAAAGCAGCAAATCAAACCCGAAGTAGAAGGAAGCAAAATAAAGAGAAGAATGGACATTTGTGATTTAGAAAGCAAATGTATCATGGAGAAATGAACAGACTAAAAGTTAGTTCTTTGAAAAGACAATGATAAACCTCTATCAAGACTCAGGCCTGCCCCTGACAAGCCTAGACCTTATGACATATATCTAATATTTAAGCTGTAAATCATACTAACAATCTATTAAATAAAGTATTCTCTATCCTCCTGCTTTGAGAAAGGTACCTTTGCACAATGGAGATGGTAAGGTTTAGAAGCCAAGAACTCCTTGGAGATCTGTGCCGGAAGTGTGGGGAGATGGTCCCTGGCCCCCTACTCTTGCCACCTCAGCACGACCTCAGACCACTAGGAGCCTGCCTATCCAAGCTCCACCCATGAGCCCACAGACAGCTGCCCCTCGGGTCCCTGTGGGACGACACAGCATGCCCACAGTCTGCCTTGGAGAGAGCAGTTGGAGAGGAGAAGGCCTATGCAAGTGGGCTGGGCCACATGGGTAGGGATCTTTGGAGCCTGAGTGTTCAAGTATGGTCTCAGTATCTTGGCCCCACAGATTTTACCCCCTGGGGAAGGTTGACAAGCAGTGGGGGCTGATGCAGGGCCTTTCTGGGGCAGAGAAGGAGGACACAAATGGTCACTAACAGGAATGAGGAAGGAGACATCACTACGGTTCTTACAGACATTAGAAAGATAGGAAGTACATTATGACTAATTTTATGTGAATAAATTGGAAAATTTAGATGAAATGGACAGTTCTCTAGAAAAATACAACTCCCCAAATTTTTCTTAAGAAGAGATAAACAAATAGTCCTATATCTATACAGCAAATTTGATATGTGAATAGAATCCTTTTCACAAAAGACAGTTCTAGGTCCATATGGCTCCATTGGTGAAATTCTCTAAATATTTCAAGAAGAAATAATACCAATTTTCAACAGTCTTTTCCAGGAATGGAGAGGGACTATTGGCCAACTCATTTTAACCTGAAAAAAAAAAAAGATATCAAGAAGGGAAAATATCTCTCATAAACATATATGCAAAAACCCTGAACAAAAATATTAACATACTAATTCCATTAACAAGGGTAATATATTATGGCCAACCTGCATTTATTTCAGGAATGTGAGGTTGGTCTGATATTTGGAAATTAATAAAATAAAGAAAAACCAAATGATTACCTGCGTATGTGCTGACAAAGCCTTTGGTAAAATTAAACACCATTTATGACAAAAAATGCCTAGCCAACTAAGGGTAAGTGATTACACAATAAGTAGTGTACTGAATGGTGAAATATTGAAAGCTTCCTTGTGAGGTTGGAATTAAAACATGACATTAAAACCTGCCATCTCCACTTCTAGTCAATGTTATACTGGGGGCTGTAGGAGGGAAATAAGGCAAGAAAAATAAATAAAAAGCTATGGATGAGAAAGGAAGAAATAACTGACAATGTTATTATCCACAGACAATGTATTTCTGAATGGACGAAAAGCTGAAGTACCTACAGATAAACTATTAGAATCAATAAATGAATTTTGCAAGGTCACGGGATGCACAATTAACATTCAAAAGTCAATTACTCTTCAATACTAGAAACAAACAAGAGCTGCAAAACTTATGCCTTTTTTTCAATACACCAAAAAATTAAATAGCTGGACAAAAGATACATATGACTTCAACAAAGCTACAAAACATTACCAGGAGAAATTAAAGACCTATATGTGTGGAGTGACATTCGCTGTTCATGGATGGGGAGAGTCAATATATAGCACAGCTGTCAATTTTCCCCAGATTGGTCTATGGATTCAGTGCAACCCCCATCAAAATGTTGAAAGGTGTGTGTAAAAGAAAGATTAATAAGCCAATGCTAAAATTTATCTGGAAATACAAAAGGCTGAAAATAAACAATTTTCAGTTCAGGTCAGAAGACTTACACTATCTGATAGGAAGCTTGGCAAGCTACAGCAGTTAACAGAGCATAGAGTGCAAGGACAGAGATGAACAACTGTAGCAAAGTGGAGTTCAGAGACACATCTACCTGTCCTGCTATCGATTTACTGCCAAGCGGCGCCGGGGGGAAAGGGCCATTTTCCCAATAAATGGTGTGGGCTGCCATGTGGAGAAAGATGAACCTCAATGTCCACCGCACACCGTACACAAAGCCAATTCCAGATACAGAAGTACAACGACATGCTTCCAGAAAATAGCTTTGTAGACTATCTTCATGACCTTGGGACACACAGACATTCTTGAACAGGACACAGAGAACAGTAACCATAAATGAAAAGATGGGTGCAAGCACTTTGGAAATCTGGCAAAAACGACTGAAGCTAAGCAGAAGCGTGTCCTAGGGCCCCGCAGCTCCACTCCAAGGTAGGACCCAACGAGACTGTAGATTCCCTAAAAGACCAGCTGGAAACAACTCACATGCCCATCGGGAGGAATGCTGTGGTGCGCTTACTCAGCGGAATGCCCCAGGTGACGAGCTGCCAACACCGGGGTGACTCTCAGACACAAGGTTGAGGAAAAGCCAGGTTCCAGTGACTCATACAGGGAAACTGCGTGCGCAGCACTGGAGGAGCGGCGGGCTGCCAGGGGAGGACCTGACGGCGCTGATGCTCCTGATGCAACCTGGTGGTGAGTACCAGGTGCATCCCCTTTGTGCAAATCCATCAAATTATGAACTTATGATTGGGTTACTTTTATAAATGTCTGTTTCATTTCAATAAAGAATGTTTCCCAAGTAAAAAAATGCCTACAATGGTGTGTTCTTGGAGCACAAACGAGCCCAGTTAACGCGGCCACTTGTCATCAGCCAGGTACTACTTCTCTATCCTCCTAAGAACTTCCCAAGACATGCCTTCTCTGCTTTCCCCCAACCTCACGGGTATCCCCACTCTACAGATGAGACTGAGGTCAGAGATGTGAATGAACTTGCCCAAGGTCACACAGCTACTGAATGGCAGAGCAGGATTTGAACCCAGGTCTTCCGCCTTCAAATACCATGTCCTTTCTGCCTTTCCCAAGGGGAGACAGAGCCATGAACCTCAGGTGCATGTTAATTCAAGCACTAACCGCTGTCAGGCATGTATGGAATGCACTTTTCTTAAAGCTCCAGAAGACAGAAGGAGAAGGTGGGGAGTGTGGGCCTGCCCAGGGGAGCCTTGAGACAGCCCAGGGGGGAGACCCAGGCCCACAAATGGCAGGGCAGCAGTTCCCAGGCAAGGAGCAGACCTGGGCACCAAGGTGCCTGGCAGGTGGCGGGCATGGGCCGAGGTCACCTGAGGATGGGGAGAGACGGGGTGGCTCTGGAAGGAGGGGACATGAGGCTAGGCTCAGGGATGACAAGGGGCCAGAGGAAGGTGGCCCCTGGGAGGGACAGCGAGCAGCCATGCCCTGGGGGAGGAATAAGGAACTGCTCCCAGGGGGGAGGGGCAGGCCCTCCACTCCCAGGGCTCTTCTTCCCAGCACTTCTGTGTCAGCAGGCCTCACAGCTCACACCCCACCTGTCACGGGGATAGAAACAGCTGCAACACCACACTGGGGTATAGTCTTGTCGCCATGCACTGGGGGTCACGCTAGTCTTGTCTTTCTTAACTTGCATCCCAGATACTGATTTCCACCTTAGGGAACTGGGGCCAGGAGGAAAAGCTCCAGGTAACATTCCTAGAATCATGTCCCAAACAGCGCAGGGGCCACGCCTGTCACTTGCAACACAGATAGCATGTCTTATCTGTAGAAGACAAGGTGGACCTATTGCTCACACATTCGTTCCCTCACTTTCCGGAGTAGTTATTCCTACAAACACCTTTTACCATTTGCCTAGTGAGGTAAATTCAATACTAATATTTTAAAATCCATCACCAGCGCTCATAATAGTGCCTTGGGACATGGCTGGTGCTCACAGCACCACCTGCTGAACACCCCAGGCAGGGACCATGAGCCCCACTTGACAGATAAGGAAACTGAGGCACAGAGAGGCGAAGTAACTCGGCCAGTCACCTGGCTGCAAAGAGGGAGTACCAGGCCCTGAGGCTGCAGGATGCCTGCTGCCCCGCCAGCAACACAGGCGGCGCTGGGCACCGAGGGCCCTGACCCTGTTTCGTGCAGGTCCTGGCTTATTCTGCTGAGCTGGGCTTTCGACACCTTTTTGGGCCTTGGATTTTCACTGCTCGAGTTTTGCAGCCAACTCCCAACGTAAGCCACCAGAAATCATTCAGAGGCTGCCACGGGTGGCGACCGCCGTGAAAAACAGTCGTAGCTCAGGAAGAAAACACATCCTGCTTGTCCGGGAAGCACATGCCCGGCTGTTCACAGGACACACACACAAGCTCGGAGAACCAAGGCATAGCCCTTGACGTTCAAGAAGAACCTGTTTCTGCTGGCAAACACACGGCCCAGAATCCCGTCCACCTGCTTTCTGTTCGGGCAGCCCGGCCCCCAGCTACGTCATTTCCTGCGGAGCAGGAACCAGCCCCAGCTCGGAGGTCTCCAGCATGCCCTGAACAGCACCTAGTGGCCGGAAAGATAACTGCACGTCCCGCTGTGCCCAGCTCCGGGCAGGGAGAGCCAAGGTCAAAGTTTATTTCAAGTCTTGGATTTCCTGACATTCAGTCTTACATCTAATCAATAAACCACACCCCTCTCATTGCCTTGCCTCAGAAACTCAGCTAAGCATGAGCAGAAGGGTTTCCTTAACCATTTTTGCAGCAAGATGGGGAAGAAAATATAAACTCATCCGTGAAAAAAACACTCAGCATGAACCTTAAACTTTAGTCAACCTTAAAAGAAGTGAAAACATCTAATAAATTGATACAGTTTATAGAAACTAGATAGAATATTAAATAGGAAAATGTTTACTATGTTTCAAAAACTCAAATCCACCAGTTCATCCATTGGGTAAATGTTTATCTAAAAGTTCAGGGGCAAAGTTAAACAGTTGAAATAAAATGGAATTAAGCCTTGATATTTTGTTTTACTTTGAGTACAGATGGAAGACAAAAATAATATCTCATAAAGCAGAGAGTTCTATTTTCAGCAAAATATTTGGGAAAGTCATTTTATTTTTAATTTGGGTACCTAGAGTCAGTGTGACTTGTGAGGGAGGTTTCGGCTGAATCCTATGAGCTGCAGTGTCTGGAAACTGGCTTGGATTATTTCAAACATTCATTCCACAAAGATACAATTTGTTTCAAAAAGTGTCATACCAGCCAGAAACTGCCAGGAAATTAGTGCTTGTAAAACCCTAACGACTCCAGGGGAAATTCCACTCTCCCTTTTCTTTCATTTGCCCATCTCAGAGGTACACCGGGGGCACTGCTCCAATCCACACAGTCCTGCATTACCAAGCTTCCTGGGTCTTTTATTTGTGATAAGGATTTTGTATGCAATCACTGACATTAATTTAAAGAGAGCCCTGGGAATGCTAAATTGCAAGAAAAGGTCATTATGATTCAAACAATTGTACAGAAAATTTGGTCATTTCTCTTCAGAGACCCAAAAAGTAAATAGAAGGTCTTCTTCATAGAAAGTCCTTGTTTGGTCTTTTTTTTTTCTCTATATCAGCTGCAGAGAAACAGCTCTGTGGCCTGTTTTTCTGCCTTCTTCATGTCTGTCAGGAGTTGGCTTCACACGTGCTCTCTCTGATGACTCAAAGATTCTTATATCTTCGATGTGTTTCCATCTAGTGTGGCCATTATTCTTATTTTCCCAAAGAGTTATATTTTTTTGTCTGTTTTTAGAAGCGTTTTGGATCTCCAGAAAAATGGAGGAGCTAGTACAGAGAGTTCCCACCTCCCCAGCACCCAGTTTCCCGTTATAACATGGGACCTTGGCCTGCTGTTTGTTACAATTACTGAACCAATAGCAATACCTTGTGGTTAAATATAGTCCCTTCGTCATCCAGATTTTCCTAGTTTTTGCTTAATGTCCTTTTCCTGTTCCAGGAGCCCATCCAGGATCCCGCTTGACACCTTTATTCTTTTTGATGCTCCTGTGGCTTTATCTGCAGGCCTGTGCAGGGGCACAGCCAGGAGCCTCGGTCGAAGTTGCACGTTCCTTTTTCTTGAGATGAAAACACTGCAGGGCAAAACACTCCTTCAGTGCTGTCTACTGATGGAAAAGGAGAAACAGAGAAACTGTTCTTGCAACAGTTTTTCATGGAGAACTCCTGCATGGCGGGGTCTGTTCTAGATAGGGAGGACACAGTAGCTATCAAAACACAAAAATCCCTGCCCCGATGGCTGTCACACAAATAGCAGCTTCTATAAGGTAGTTGTTCTGCCCACACCTTCTTTTCCTGTGCAAAGTGGCCATTTCTACCTAGTTCCAACATCCACAGGAAACCTGGCAATGTTAACGATCGCTTAAATATGTGTGCATTTAATCCTTTAGATGTGTTTCACGAGACTAAATAGCTGTGTGTGTGTGAATTTAAGTTTCAAATCTCAATTACATTTGTCTGCCCTGCTAAAAAAATAAGCGACATAAACCCAGATGTTAAATACCTAGTGAAAAGAGTAAAACACTGTTGTGGGGAGCAAGCCGTTGCTCTGTTACAAGGGGTCAGGGTTGACATAAAATGTTCATTTGCTTGCACTCTCATATTTTCACAGACAAACCGAAATGGGACACGAAGGCAAATGTTCCTTGTGATCCCAGGGCCTGTGGGGTCAGCATCCTCTCCTCCCGAACGCCATGCACGGGGAGCGGTCACAGCATACAGATTCAAGGAGTCTCAGTACTATAAGGAAATTGAGAGCCCACCTGATTTAATGGTTTTCTCAACACTTGAATCCTCTGCACTAGGTCGCCACTGACAGAGCCCCTAGGGCTGTGATGCTTAGAAAGTTTTCTCTTTCAACTATACATGTGCTGCCGGCTTCTTTACAGTTTCAGCCTGCTCTTCTGCGTTCTGAGGCCATGTGGAATACATGCAGCTCATTCATAGCATTGTCTTCAGATGGTTTCATGGTCTCGCTTTCAAGCCAAGGCAGCTGTGTCTACCTCTGCTGACCAGTCTTCGTGCAAGGTGGTTCTGAATGCTCTCACATCCTAACTGTCCTCAGAACATGCTTCGGCATTCAAAGTCCTTTACCCAAACTCTGAGCTGCTGCAGTCAGGGGTTGCATTTTAGTTCTCGTTCTGCCTCACCTTTTCTTTTGCATTGTGAGAGGGTTCACTGCCTTCTCCTTGGGCCAGAATCCAAGACTCTGCCATGAAATGAGCCCTGTGACCGCAGACATGTCTCTTGACCACTCTTCGTTGCCTCAGTTTCCCCATCTGCACATGGAGGCGCTCATCCCAGTGGGCCATCCGGGTCAAACAAGTGCAGGTCCTGCTATCCTGTTCGCTTTCTGAACATGGGTGTTTCCTCCCAGCTTGCACATTCTTTCTGGGTGACCATGTCTCACCCATTGTTCAGACCACCCCATGCGTTAATTACCCCCAAATTCAAATTTGTCTCCAGTTCTTGCCTTTCTCCAGAGGTTCAGACCTCTATTTCCAAAGTCCCCCTGCACGGCTCCGCCTGTACCCCACAGGCACCGCTCCCAGCCTGCCTCCTCCTGGCACACGCATCTCACTGGCAGGAGCGAGAGATGCCCGGGCACCTAAGCCGGCAGTCTGCAGGAAGGCGTCTGAGCGCCTGACCCGCCTAAGGAGAGGCTCCTGCCTCCGCAGAGGAAGCCTGACACAGGCTCAGTGCAGTTGGATGTCAGAGCTGGTGCGGGTGGGGCCAGGAGGAGTCGCCAACCAGGCCTCATACCAGGGGCAGGAGTGGTGGGTTGCATGGTGGCCCCAAAGACGGATGTCCACACCCCAGTCCCTAGGACTTGTGAGTAGGCCTGTATTTGGATGAGTCTTTGAGGACGTAGTTAAGGATCTCTGTGTGAGATCATCCGGGATTACCTCGGTGTCCTTACCAGAGACCCACAGGGGCCAGACACAGAGGAGGAGAAGGCAGTGTGACCCCAGAGGCAGAGGCCGAGGGACGCAGCCACAAGCCCGGGACTCCTGAAGCCCTAGAAGTTGGAGGAGGCAGGAAGGAACCCCTGCGGAGCCTCTGCAGGGGGCACAGCCTGCCCATCCCTTGATCCTGAACTTCTGGCCCCCACAGACCCAGGAGAGTAAATCCCTGTTGTTTAAGGCCCGCAGCCCCCGGTTTGTTATGGCCACCCTGGCCACTCATACAGCAGGGCCAGAACAGATGAAAAGGTCCCAAGTGGCTGAAGGACGGTCCCCTCCGTCTTCCCTTCACACACTCAGCCCGTGGGTGTTCTCCTAGCTTTGGGCTGGTCGTCCACTGGTGATAAAACCTATAAGAAGAGGACACGAGCCTGGTGGAGCCCCACCCAGACCTACACCCTTGCTCTCATCCAGGGCCATGCAGCTCCGTGGGGGCCCAGCCCTTGGCCGGCTGGAAGGCGGGACGCTGCTTTCCCATTGCTGCCATTCCTCTGTGCACAGTTCACCAGAAGCCCACGGGGAGAGAGGCCAACGGGGTCAGGCCCACTGGACCCCTGGTGATCAGAGTGTCTAAGAGCACCTGAGTCCGACAAAAGGCCCCACATTAGGCCACTGGGATGCAGGGAAGAAGGCGTGGCCACCAGGTCCTGTTGACCTGCCCCCTCCTGGCCTGGGGCGCGGCAAGAACAGCACGTTTGTCAGTTCAGCAAGTGCTGACGGGGCAGCCCGATTCATTGCTGGGCCCTGGCCACTGCCACCCTGCCTGGGCTTTTCCCGGCTCTGGCCCCACCTCTTCACATTTATATCCCATTAGATGCAAAAGCCCCAATATTTCAAGCAACTGCTTGGGCCAAAACGCTGACTTTTTCTGTGTACAGTTTGGAAAGAATGTCTTTGCTCCTTGCTCACCTTCTTGAGTTTTCTGCCCTTCTGATGTATGACCTTGGTCCAGGCCCGTCCTTAAAAGGAATGCCTCAGCAGACTGTGGCTGCGATGCCATAATAAATGCCAGGGAGGTGGGCGGAAATCAATGAGTAATTGCTCCCTTTTTCTTTCCCATGAATAATTTATGTTGGTTTTGGACGTTGCATTGATTAGGAAGGAGGAAAGGACTGACTCTTCCTCCTGGCATGGCAGTGCCCAAGCGGACTGTGTGGTCCACACACATCCGCCCCCACCACCTGACCTCTGGGTGCACAGGCGCCAAGGGCCAGTGAAACTGTCTGGGTCCCTCGACTAGAAGGTGTTTCTCTGCCCTCCAAGCTCCTGAGATGCTGCGCCTGCCCCTCCCAGATGGCATACAACACTTTCTCTCTTGAATCTGCTATGAGTCGGGTGCTTGCCTTAGTTTCCAGACCGAACATCGGCCGACTTCTGGGAAGGGCCACCTAGTGAATCTCTTAGGCATTATTGGTCATGCAGACAGGATTGGTTGCATGATCGATGGGACTCAGTGAAAAGTGAAAATGCAGGGCCCTTAGTTAAAAAATTATTAACAATTTCAAGATTGTGATAGCAGATGATCAAAATAGTGACATGGAGCTCTTTTAAGCACAGGCCCTCATGTGACTATATAGGTCACATGCTTATGAAGTGACCCTGTATAGGGTCTCTGCAGCAATGACTCAACTCTGCCATTGCAGTGCAAAAGCGGGCATAGATGACATATCAATGAATGTAAATGGCTGTTTTCCAATAAAACTATTTGCAAAAACAGGCCCCTGGACAAAAGTCTGCCAAACCTTGCTCCATACAACTGTAAGTTCCTTGGAGGCAGGGCTTCACCCACTCATACATTCATCCATCCACCCACCCATCCCATCCATCATCCATCTGTCCACCCATACATCCATCATCCATCTGTCCACCCTTCATGCACCCACCCACCCATCCACCCATCATTCATATATCCATCTATCCATCCACCTACCCATCCTCCCATCTGCCCAACAAAGCTTTGCTGACCCTCTACTATACTCCAGGCACTGCGCTAAATGGGAGGTTACAGAGAGGAGAAGCTGTCCCTGTCTTAGGGACATCTCAGATTCAAGGAGACACGTAAGTATCTTGTGCAACGTGGTGTCAGAGACCCGTGCTGGACTTTGGAGGATTTATTGCCACATCCCGCAGGGCCTCCCAGGCAGGATAGGAACAAATGCCCATTGAGTGACTCAGTGAATGAGTACTGACAGCCTGCCTGGCTTGTCTAGCCTCTTAGCCGTGGAGGATCGGTTGGAACTACAGACATCAGCCGGACTCCATTCCATCTGCACCTTCTATACTTTGGGAAAGTGACTTCCTCTCTCCTCGTCAGTAAAATGGGGATGAGAAGGTTCCCTGCCAGGGAAGATGGAGCGGGAAAACCCAGCTGTGAGCACTGGGCCTGATCCCTGCCTGTGCATTCCACCTGAGTCTCCTTCCTGCCCAGGCCCAGCACCCAATGGGACCCGAGGGAAACAGGCTGGCCTGGAGCACTGGAGATATGAGGAGGCCTAGTGGTGACTGAGCCCCGGGCCCAGCTCATGGGTCCCCTTGTCCCTCTGAGCTGGTGGTCTGTGTGCTGGGGGGTGGGGGGCAGGGTCCCGGAGGGCCCACCCTCTGGATCTGAGAGGGGGGCAAGTGTCCCACCTTTCAAGTGCTCTGCTCACACACCACCCCCCGAATCAGGCCTTACCTGCCTCAAGCCCTGCCGTGCGGCCCTCCTGGGGCCCCTGGGGAGACGCAATGGCATCTCTAGATAGCTTCAAGAAACTCAGCACCTGTGAGGACAGGAAGGCCCTGGGCCCTCAGGGCTTGTTCCCCTGGTTGAGAAGCAAAATGAAAAAAGCAACTGACCTTTCTCTTTAAATATCTTTTGATTAGATTCTGGATCCTACTTATATTCTGCAAACTTTTAAAACAACCCAAACTAAGGCAAAGAAGTGGAGGGACCCCAGTGGGTTCCAGCCACCCTGGGACATGGACCTTCTCTACACACACCCACATGTGCGGACTTAGGGCACACACACCTACCCTTAATCTTAGCTCAGCATTTTGGAAATGAGGAAAGAGAAAGAGAGTGGACAGGTTGGAGGAGAATGAATGGACCTCGCTGGCATCCCTCGCTGGCATCCATAAGATCAACACTGAAACTCCAGGCCCGCCTGTTAGTTATCAGGTCATTAGGGCCTACATGTGACAGACCTGACTTTAAAGACACTTCACTTTTACACCCAACAGATTTTAAAACATATCAGTCTGTCTTTGACAAACAGGGCTGTTGTTTATTCAGACATTATCTCCTCTGAGGGAGGCTGGTAGTAGTTGGAAGTTGGTAGTTTTAATGAAATAATCTATTTTTTAAGAAAACAAAATGCATTCTACCTTTAAAAGAAAATCTATGGGTGTATTTAACTTAATTATTTTACATACAAATGAAAATCACAGGTTCAAAACCCAGATGCCTTAAAATAACACAAATTCCAAAATGACATTATAAAGAGACTAGGATTTTTACGGTGTGCTTGAAATGGCCTTTACCACGGTCCACAGTGGGGCGTTAGCCACTTTCACCAGCGGTGAGCACTATTTCATGCCCTCCCACTTGTGGGAGGTCCGCCCGCTTCCACGGCAGTCCCAGGAATGGTCCGTCCCCTGCAGGTGGGACCGCAAGGTGCAGCCTGCCCCGATCTGTCATCGTCTGTTTCCAGGGTACAGAAATGGCAACTGCTATTGCTTCAGCCACAAACCGTGGGCCTACTATGTGCGAGGCACTGCTCCATGTGCCGAGGAAAGAGTCCCCACCTCCTTGTGGCTTATGAGTTGGTGGGGCGGATGGACAGCAAACAGCGCCCCAGCTGGTGTGACTGCAGTGATGGGTGGTGTGGAGGAGGGCAGGGCAGGAGAAGCACCTAGGAAGCATCTGACACGGTGCAATTGGGGGTGCTGTGATTGCACTTAGGGGAGTCACGGGACACCTCTCTGAGGAGGGACCTTCGAGCAGAGACCACCTGAATGAGAGGAGGGCATGAGTCACATGGAGAACTTGCAGAAAAGTGTTGAAGGCAGAGGGAACAAGCAGTGCACATGTCTGGAGGTGGAAACATGCCTGGTGCATTTGAGGACTGGTAAAGTGGCCAGTAGGTTTGGGTGGGGGATCCTGGGGCATGAGGTCAGGGCTGCGGGCACGGCCAGAACACAGCTTTTGGGAGGTTGTGAGCCAGACAGAAGCAGGATCCGAAGCAGCTCAAATAAACTAGGAGCAGAACTCTGATCCATGTCTGTCTGCTCAGGGCAATGTCCTGATTACAGTGTGTTTTATCGGTTTGAGAAATAACAGTAGCAGGGGTGATACGAATCACTATCATCCTCACCATCCCCATCACCAGCCCATCATCACAGCAGATGTCAAGTCCTCCTGCATGTCAGGACGGTGCTAAGATTTTGGACAGAGCCTGGATATTCTGTCACAATGCCCTCCAGAGAGATGAAGTAACTTGCTTACAGCCATCCAGCTTGCGAGGAGAAGAGCTGCACATGGAACTTGGCAACACCACTCAGGCTTGTCTGATTTCCTGAACAGCCACAGACAGGCCTTTACCTTGTTTACCTGTCCTTTTCCCTCCAACTGAGACCCTCTAATGCTCTTCTGCCATCTTGGGAGCTCAGCATCTCAGCACTGCGTCCTTGCAGCTGTCTGTCCCCTCTCTGCTGCCTTCCAAGTGCCTGCCTGGGTCACTCATGGCCCCTGGTGGTCTCTGCCTCATAGGCTCACAGTCAATGGGAGGAGCAGACCAGTCCCCCAACAGGTGGACCAAGGACCCTGCTCGGGATGTCTCCCACAGAGGCAGCCTTGGCTGCGAGGCACCCCAGCCCTGCCCCAGCTGTCCGCTCAGCCTGGGTTTCTGTGCATGGTGACCATGCTGGGCAGATGCAGCTCAGGCAAGACACTGGCAGCGGTGATGACTGATAACTTGGGGTTCAGGGTCAGTGTTCTCCTCTGTGAACTGGGAGGAGGGCCATGAGCCCTGGCCTCCAGTGTTTTTGTAAGGATTGAAGCAGGTGGTACCTTTGCCACAGTGCCAAACCTGTCAGTGGGAGAAGTCTTGACCATTGTACTCTTTTTGGCTACTGTCTGAGGGACCCTGGAAAAGAAGCTAGTCTGTGGGGTGGCCCCAGCCCACTGTGTGAGGGTCCTCTGCCCAGCTTCACGCCCTGCTTCTGCTGCTGGCATTCTGGTTTCCCTTGAGGAGCCACCACCAGCCCCACAGCCCACATGGTTTGAGGGCAGTGAATCCCACCTGGCTCCAGGAGTGGCCAAGGGGTCTGCTTCTGGCCAGTCACAGCTTAGCATCCCCCAGGCCATGGGACTCATTTAAGAATGGTCGCAGACCCAAGTCAGGAGAATCAGAGCTAACCTTCTAACCTTGGAACTCTTGCTGGAGGGCCTGGGGGACAAGCGCTCCCTGTTCACTGGGACTACACTGAGTGGCGGGGCTGCGCCTGTCATCTGGTCACTAAGAGAGAGTCTTCCCGAGGGTGGAACTAACCCAAAGAACAGCAGAACCAAGAGAGGGAGGAAGTTGGAATTTTGGAGACATTGAGCCCCTGGATCCAGCTATGCCTGAAGCTGGTAAGCTGTCTCTTGTTTACCCTAACACTCCTGAATAGTATGGGTGGTTACACTGAACCACCTGCATTCTCTTGTTTGGTGTCTGTCTGGCAAACTCCCCCAAATTTAAAGCATCAACTTTAACTACAGGTCAGTTTCTTCCTTGTCCTCCTCCCAGCAGCCCGCAGCTGGCCTGGGATAGACAGACACACTCTTATGCAGATTCTGGGAGTGAAAGTTCTACATGAATTCATTAACAGAGCCTCTATTATTTTAAGCCATCTAGTGATGGTTTAAATATTTGGCATTTCTTAAAATAAACTGAGATCTTCCCAGACGGGTCGTCTCGCAGTCTGGGCATGAGGCTGTGACTCTAAAACCAGAACAGAACAAAAGCCCACCTCCCCGAGCCTTGACGTTTTGGCAGTGACTGGGCCAACTCAGTGTTGGGGCCAGCCCACGCTGGGAGGAAAACAAAGGGACACCTGCTCCCACCCAGAGGGTCCTGAGGTCACTTGAGTCTGGGAAAGGCTGCCCTCTGCACCTGCTTGAGGGCATTTGCATCGGAGAAGGCCTACAACGAAGAGATTAGCTCAGCGTGCTTCAATCTGGGCTCCCCCAAACCGCTCAGCTGCTCAGGGCAGGGGTTGGGTCAGCCCTACCCGTGGGTTGTGAAATCGGGGCAGAAAGATGGCTGTCTGCCTTTCCCCTTTGCTCCTAAGGCAGCATGTGTTTCCTGGGGCTGCCGTAACAAATCCCAGAAAGATACTGCTGAAAACAGCACACATTTAGTATCTTAGGATTCTGGAAGTCAGGAGTCCAAAAGGGGTCTCACTGGGCTCAAATCAAGACATCGGCAGAGCTGTGTTCTTTCTGGAAGCCCTAGGGGACAATTTGCTTCCTTCCTTTTTCCAACTTCTAGAAGCCGCCTGCATTTCTTAGCTCATGGCCACTTTCTCCATGTTCAAAGCCAACAGGGCATCCCCCAGCCATCTCCTGACTCGGACCTCCCTGCTTCCTTCTTCCACGTTTAAGGACCCTGTGCTGTCCTTGGGCCTGCCGTATCCCCCAGGATAACCTCCCCTCCTCAAGGCCAGCCGATGAGCAGCCTTCATTCCATCTGCGACCTTCATTCTGCCTCGACATGAAGGATGTTCGCAGGGTCCAGGGATTAAGGCAGAGGCATCCTTGGGGGCCATTGTTCTGTCCACTACACCTCCTAAGTGTGAGCACTGCTAGACACAGGGAAAAGGATTGGAGTAGGGGATCTCAAGGGCCATTCATTCATGCATTTGTTCATCCAATAAATACTTACTGAGAACCTGCTGTGTCCTAGGCCCTGTCATGGGTACTGGGGATTCAGCAGCCACAGGCCAGACCAAGTCCCTACCCTAAGGGGGTCTTTGAGTCACAATAAAAAGGCTAAAAGACACAAGAGCCCAGTGTGACTATGTCCCGGGGGTAAGCTGGCGCTGTACCCACCTGAGGCCATCCGTGACCAGTCTCAGGAAGCCTTGTTTTTTCCTAGGAGTTCTGCCCCAGAGCAAAATGTGAAAGGGCCAGGAAGTGGAGAGAAGGGGGAAAGGGACATTTGCCTAAGAAGCAGAGTTTTCTGGGTTCAGGTTGATTTGAACGATGAGGTAGCCCACCCGCACCTGCTCTTGGACTGTCTCCTCGCTTTCTCGGACACTGTGGTCTTTCAGGGCAACAGGCTCTCATGTGACGGCAGCTTGGTTTCAAAATACTCCGGGCCCTCTTTGGGATTCAGTTCACACGCTCTTGACTTTGGACGTCAGCGTGGCGGGAAGCAGAGGGGCTCTGCACGGGACACCACGGGACGGCGTGTGGGGCTCAGGGTCACGATTTTACTGGGCTCTCACTCTGTATCCCCGGAGCCTTCCTGGGCAAGGGCCTGGCTCCTGAGGCCTCACCCAGCCATCGGCCGATGTCTAATAAATCTCACCGCTAGGATTTCTCAGATGAATAACATGGGAAAAACGGAGGGAGCAGGCCAAGGAAGTGGATAAATTAAAAGTAATGAGGCTGCTTTAAACGGACACAGGTTCCGGGAGAGAATGTGAACCAAGACATTGGTTTATTTTAAAATATACTTTATTTTCCATTCTGTCTCTGTTTAATCTCTTCTGATAGAGCTAAAAAAACACAAAAAACCTACTTAGTCCAAAAACTGAAATTTATATATAGTTTAAAAATGAAAAGGGGGATGGGTGTTGGTCAAAAGAATATAGGTCAAAACAGCATCCTGCAAGGACCATGGCTGTTGACAGGTGTTGCATCAACGAGCAAATTGACACTCGAGGTCTGTGCTGACACCCACAGTCTTGGCCCTAGGCACTTGGCCCATTCGAAAGTTCCATCACTTTTTTTGGCCTTTTCACAGATAGATATTTTTTTCTTTTCTAGCTAATTCCATGGCAACATAATGATGATAAGCGTTACCTTGGGAGTCAGGAAGATCAGCTGCTCTTTCCCTTAGCAGCTGAGTGACCTTGGGCAAGTCATTCGACATCTCTGAAAATAAGTACTAATTCGTAGAGGTGTGTCCTGGTGCTAACGCACAGTGTGTGGGTGCCATGCCTGGCTCAAAGCGACCCCTTGGTAAATAGCACTTACTGCCCTTAGCAATAATTAAGCTGTGAGAGTAATAATGATAAACTGGCTTGTTTTTCTAATAAAGATCACTCTTGCCTTCTTTGTATAATCTAGTCTTTTGATGCACAGAGAATAATTTTTTTTCTGTGCTTGGTTCTGATTTAATGACTCTTGCTCAGATTCCCTTGCCAAGAAGGTGACCAGCACCAGTTTGGTGACTCTTGGCTGGACACCATCCTCAAGGGTATACAAGGGCCCAAAGTCACAGTGAGCAGGATTTCTTGGGAGAATGTTATCTGAGTTATTCCTCCCTTGCCTGAGGCTGGGGGCAGACTCAGGGAGTCTTGTAGGGGGGCTTGGCTCCAGGCGCTGGGCTCTGGGGGACAGTGGGCCAGAGTCCAGCTGGCACCTCCAAATCCTACTGGCAGGAGGCTGGCGGGGGCATCCTGGGTGGAGGAGGGGGGACTCTGCTGGCTGGGGACTGCCACCCACTGACAGTGAGGAGGTGCGAGACAGAGGGGGCATGGGTGTCGGAGAGGTTCCTGGGTCCTGGAAGTGGGCTTTTGGGAGGAAGCCCGCCGGGAGCGAGGACACCGCATGTGTTATTGTCAGCTGTGGACACTCAGGGAGCCCAAGGGGGCTGTTTTCATGACACCAGGTCTAAAAGAACCACAGAAGTACTGCGTCAGCCTCCAGATAGTCAGCTCTACACATCCACCCAGCAGCGAGATGCAGGTGCAGCTGAGAGAGCCCTCCCCATGGCCGCCTCCATTCCCTAAGCCCGGCCTTGGGGGTCCTCAGTGGAGAGACAGGAGAGGCCCAGGAGGAAAATGAGAGAGAGCTGGATCCCCCTCCAGCCTCTGCTCTAGGGATCCAGCTTCAAGCTGGTTAGGCCATGGAGGGGGTAAAATGATGCTTCCAAGTGAAGTCTCCCAAGGGACTGGACATTGCCCTCATGAGACCTTGTTTTGTGACCAAACATGGCTGGGAAAGCTTTTATTATGACAGTGACCAGAATTCTGGGGCCTGCCCTAGAATTACCCAGGGGCTAGGAAGAAGCAGCTCCAGACAGCGGCGGGTGGGCAGACTGGCTCTTGGAAACACACATGGGACCTGATTGACAGTGTGATGGCCATGGCGTACACACTCCTGCGGTCAAGCTACCCGTGTGCTGTCACCGAACGGGAGGAGATGCACCCAGCCGGCTCCTGTGTGTGCGTGGGTGTGAGCAGGTGTGAGCTGGCTCTGGCACCCCCAGGGAGCAGGTTTGAAGGGGCAGAGGAAGAAAGAGTGGGGCTATCCCTAAGGGAGTTCTGCTCCTTTAATGCAATGGCTCCTGGCTTTATTTTCTGCCAGAACACCCTTCACATTTTACGCATGTGTGTGTTGGGGATGGGGGCGGCGGGTGCCTCTTTCTCTCCCCGTACCTGGGCACACTGCTTAATCCCTACTGCACAGGTCTGCATACGTGTGGCTCCAAACAGGCTCTCAGTATTTGTTGAGTGACTAAATGAGTAAATGGGGCACCTCCTCCAAAAAGCCCTCCCTGGCCCCCACGAGAGGACAAATCCCCGTGTCCTCCCACGACACCACAGACTTCACAGCAGTTAATGCAATAGCGTTTAACAAGTTGGTGGGCTCCTGACGCACACGTCCTGCTGGAAGAAAGCCCCTTTACAGTGGAGACTGCCCTTGACTTATTTATGGCCATATCCCCAGTGCTGGCTCCATGCCCAGCACTTAGAAGACCCTCAATAAATATTCCTGAAGAGATGAACAAATGCACAGCTAATGCGTGGTCTCTTGTTGGCGCAGGCTTCACATGGGGGTGGGCTTCAGGGTGAGCTCATGATTGGCTCCTGAGGGTTAGGCCGGTGGGAAGGGTCTGCCGCAGCAACGACCAAGCCTCGGCTCTCGGGGGCTTCAGATGGCACTTTATTCCTTGTTTGGGCTTCTGGCATCCAGCCCTGTTAGCTGCCTGGTCACACAGGGTCTGGGCAGAGGGGACTCCACAATTACAAATATTGCTGGACATTGTGCAAAAGGGATGAGAACAAGATAGCATCTAGAAACAGCCAAGAAACGGTCCTGCGCAGAAGGGACCTGATGTCACTTCCACTCGCTGTGCGAGACCCAGAGTTAGTCCGCGGCCCACCCTCCGTGGGGGCCAGGAAGCGTCATCATCCATACTCCTAGAAGGAGGGAGACACGGAAGTGTTTGGTGAACAGCATCAGTGCTTGTTTCTGGAGAGCAGGCAGGACTGGCGAGAGCCAGCACGGGCTGGAAGCACCGAGCACGTGGGGTCCTGGTCAAAGGCCGGCGCCAGCCCAAGGCCACCCAAGTGGGACTGCAAGGGGACTGGGTGAGCTGCAGGATGCAGGGAGGCATCCTGTGATTTTCATTCAGGACCAGCTTTCTGGGGTGCGTCCCACACAGGCACACAGGGCTCTGGGCTCAGAAGACCCCCCGCTTGGTTTAATTCTCTGCTGTTGCCATCTTGAAATTTTTCATAATTTTTTGACAGAACCCTGCATCACTGTAGAATAGGCCCCATGAATTATGTAGCCAATCCTGAGGCCATGGCATCAGATGCGGGAGCTGGTGTTCCGTGGAGGGGTAAAGAAGGGTGTCTCACCGTATCTGGGCAAGCGGCCACCGTGCTTGGAAGGTGGAAGAGCTGGCGTGGGACGCCAGTGCCCTGCCTGGAGCCACTGGATGCTGACATACGGTTTTATATGGAAACGGATGCACTAAAATGGGAAACACTCTGAGCTTAAAAAGAATCTCCCTTGGCTCCCAAAGAGTTTGCTTTAAGATTCACTGTGTAGGTGTTGTGCTGCTTTGCTGGAGAAGGGGTGAAAGACCGTAAAACTGTTCTGCTTACGTCTGCAAGAGGACACGTTGGGCACCTGGCCTTTGTGTAGCCAGCTAAGCCCCTTCTCCCTGTGTCAAGGCTAAGACCCACCTCGGACGTATTGGTTCATTCGCTGGACAAGGAACCAATGAGCCTACCATGCGCCAGGCATCCTGCTAGTGAGACAGGCAGTGAACAGAACAAGCAATACTGCCCGCAGAAGCTCGTTCTAGTCAGGAAGAAAGACCGGGAAAGAGAAGAGGGAAGCGGGTGAGGTCTGTGGCATGAAAGGCGGTGACAAAGCAGAGCAGGTCCTTCAGGGCAGAGGACTGCTTTCGGGATGCGCGGCCAGGAAACAGCATGATTGGTCACTAACACAACACGGTAGAAGCCGTTCATTGTAGGCTCTGTCCCTTCCTCCTTCGCCCACAAGGTCCAGGGTGCAGCCAGCAGGCCTGACGGCAAGCAGAAAATTGTGCGGGAAGATAAGTGAGGCTGCTGCCTGAAGGCCCCCTGCCCTCCCGGGAACTCCCCTGGCATGGCATGGAGGCAGCCACACGGGGCCCCAGCAATGTCCTAGTTTTATTGTCATGCAATTTCCCATCCCCAGCACCCTGGGCCTCCATCAAAACCAAACGACCAGGGTGGGGCAGAGGAATGGGGCTCTGAGCACCAGCCCCTCTCCGCCTCCGAGTTCCGGGTCAGAGGAACACCCAGCACTCAGCTTCCTGCCGCCCCTTTTGCTCCCCAGCACACGCTCCTCAGCTTCAGCTCATTTTTGCTTTTTTTGCTAAAATGCAGATTAGGAAGCAGTGAACTAGAGCCACTGTGCATCTTTTGTGCCGTTGCCATTCAGGCAGATGGCTCCGAGGTGACATTCCATCACCCTCCTGCCATCCCACCAATAGGGATGGGGAAGAATGTGCCCTTGGAAGGATTCTCGAAGCTGTGTAGCCGTGGACGTATCTCCTGACCTCTGTGGGGTCATGTGGCCCCTGCCTCGTTCCCTCTTCCAGGTCGTTGTGTCCTGGCCCTCAAGGGCTACAGGACAAGGCAGGTCCCAGAGCACCATAAGCCTCTGATGCCACAGCCTTCCTGGTGACAGCCAGTAGCAGAGGCAGTGGGCTCTGACTCTGTTCAGCCCGGCTCAGTGCGCAGAACTGGAGGACGGAGCCTGAGCAAAACAGCTCTCTGGGCGGCCGAGTCAACAGTGTGGGAGGCCGTGGCCAGGCACCCCCAGGAACCAGGGTCACAGCGAGCTCAGCAAAAGGGCAGAGATGAGTGGGGTGCCATCCTTCCCCACCGTCCTTTGGAGGCACCAAGAACGGGGTCTTCTCGACCCCCCCGCTGGGGTCCAGGTCCCTTGCGGTCACTAAGTAAGCACAGAGATGCTGCTGAGTTTCATAGAGCCCTGTCCTGGTCATAGCCTCCCCCACGACTCCCGACGGCAGGGAGCATAACTTAGTCCCCTGGATCAGCAAAAGATTCCCTGCACACAGTAGGTCCTCAACGAATCAATATCTAGTAATTGAGCCAAAAGAGGATGGGGAAAATTTCCAAGAAATTTAACTCACTGGTACTTAACCTGCTTTCCTCCTAAGACTTTTCAGAAAATGATCACAAAACCAACTGACACCCAACAGAGGCCCTGAGAGTAGAGCAGCAAGAAGGCGGGGCTACGGCAAGCGGCACAGACTGTACGTGAGAGGGCCACCTGGGACTTCCAGGAAATAAGGCATGCAGAGCCCTGGGCACAGCCCACGCCTGGGTCCCCTCGGCCACTACCCCCTCTCCAGGGAGTCTCAGGAGAGCCCCACCGCAGCTGCCCATCCTCCACACGGTAGCCGAAGTGGTCTTCTGAAAAGGCCAATAGGTGGTGAGGCTGGAGAGCATTCCAGTGCTGCTGGGAGCAGCAGTGTGCAGGGAGTTTGGAAAACAGCAAGGCATGACCTCCCAGAGGTCCACCTGTGCACACCTATGACCCAGCCACCCACTCCTGGGCATGGAGCCGACAGCAGGGTCTCCCCGTGCTCACCAGGCCTGCACAGGAGTGGCCCGGGCAGCCCTGCTCCTGAGACCCCGGACTGCGTGACATCAGCAGCAGGGTGGGCAAGCAACGTGTGGTACACACACCCGCACGAGGCAGTGCTGACGTGAAGGCCTACACGGCGTGGTGCCCCACAGACGTATCTTACAATGTGCGTTGAGTGAAGGCAGCAGACACAGAGTATGGAACACAGGTCAAAACAGACATAGCCCTCTGAGCCGTTAGAAGGCACAGGAGCAGTTTGGGGGGTGGCATGACTGGAAGAGGATCTGGGGTCACGTTCTTTTTCCTCATCTGAGCACTCATTACATTGGTGGGTTCACTTCATAAACAGCCTTTGGGTTGCACTGTTATGGCCTGAACTGTGTCCCTCAAATGCATGCGTTTGAACCCAAACCCCGAATGCAACCGTATTTAGACATATGAGTCTTTACGGTGGTAATTAAGATTACATGAGGTGATAAAGGTGGGGCTCTAGTCCTAAGAACTGCTGTTCTTATACGACCACAGTGCCCCCTGTGAAAGAAAGCATGGGTGTATGGATGAATGGGAAATGTATGTATGGATGGGTGGATGTGTGGGTGGACAGATAGATAGATGGATGAATAGATGGACAAATGGATGGATGGGTGGATGGATGAATGGGAAATGTATGTATGTATGTATGTATGGACAGATAGATGGATGAATAGATGGATGAATGGATGGATGGATAGATAGACAAATGGATGGATGGGTTGATGGATGGGTGGGTGGGTGGGTGGAGGGAGGGAGAGATGGAGGGATGGGTGGATGGATGACTGGATAGATGCATAAACTTATGAGCAAAATGGATGGATGAATGGGAAATGTATGTATGTATGTATGGGCAGATAGATGGATGAATAGGTGGACAAATGGATGGATGGATAGATAGACAAATGGATGGATGGGTGGATGGATGAATGGGAAATGTACGTATGGATATATGATGGATGGATGGGTGGATGGATGGGTGGAGGGAGGGAGGGAGGGAGAGATGGAGGGATGGGTGGATGGATGACTGGATAGATGCATAAACTCATGAGCAAATGGATGGATGGGTGAAATCAATCCCCTGTCAAAATACCGCTGCTAGCAAGCATTCTGCGTGCTAGTGTGTTATTGTAACCGTACTGAGACTTTGCGGTGTGAGTGTTGCCAGGTGAATCAGCAGTGTACACTCTGCTGAGTTTTAAGTAGTGATCTAAGAATACATCTCTGAGCTTTCATCGATGAGGCAAATGGTGGACTTCTTTAAATATTTATGCTTTTAAAGTGCTAAAACTTGGAAACACCTAAAAACTCTTCTATCATGTATTGCCTGAGAATGCTTTCTGGAGGCCTTCCAGCTATATGGAAAGAGGAAAAAAAGAATTTTTTGAAAATGGATGAAGGACATTCCCCAGCACCTGAGGGAAGATGTGAGAAGGTTCTGGTTCTGTACCCTGGGCAGGTGGGCAGCCGACGCAGGCCGGGGTGGTGGCAGCTGTGGCTAACAGAAGCCCAAAGGACACTCCTCTCGCCGCGAGGTCAGACAGGCAGAGGCAGGGTGGGTCCTGAATGCCTCACCTAGATCATGGCACTGAAAGCTCCAATGCCCGCACACTAGCGACAGTCACTCTGCACCCATTCTGCCCTCCCTCTTGCTGTCGTCCAGCCAGACTCCCCGTCTTTCAGCACCTCCATCCTGCATATGCTGTTCCCTCTGCTTGGAAAACCCTTCCTGCACTTTTCTGCTTAACTCCTATTCATCCTGTGAGTTGTCACCCCCTCCAGGAGGCCTTCCTGAAATCTCCCCAGTATACTCCATCAGACTCTCTCTTCCCTAGCAGCTCTGCAGCGCTTGGCATGCCCCCAAACATTCAATCTGCACTCACAGAGCACCCCTTGTGTGCAGACAGGCATCGAGGCACTGGGAGTGGCAGTGAGCAAGACAGCCCGTGCTTCCAGGAGCTTACATCCTAGGGGGGAATAGTAATATCCACCATAAACACAGGTGGCACGCCAGGAAGTCCTGTGACCACAGACAAACAGGCTGGGACCCAGGAAGAAGGGCCGGGCCTTGCAGGGGTGTGTGGTCAGGGCAGGGTCCCTTCCTAAGGGGCACAGCTTTGTGGGGAATGGGGGACTGCAAGAAGCAGGGCCAAGGTAGGAGGGGTGAGTGTGCTGGAGGGAAGCGGGAAGGCCTGTGGCCACTCCCACCTGTTCTACTGCTGCCTGGGTGTCTGTCTGTCTGTCTCTCGAAGGACAGTACAGTTTCCTCCAGGGCCTCTGCTGAGCCCACCCTCAGCAGCTTCCTGTGGGCGGCTGGGGCTCACCCAAGCCCAGGCAGAATCAGAGGGAGCCGAGGGGGCTGCCGGCTCCTCCCTGCGGGCAGAAGCCTCCAGTCTGCTCCAAGGCTTTCTCCAGTTCTCTTTCCCTTCTGCCAGCCCACCAGCCCCGAGCTGTGGAAGGACCCCTGAGGACGGAGGGGCTCAGGCTCCAGCAGACTCCGAGCATGTGTCCGCCCCAAACCTGCAGCCCCGAGGAACCATCCTGGCTAAGGGGCGCTCGGACACAGGGGAGTGCGAGCAGGTGAGCTGCCTTGGCTGCGAGGCTGAAACAAAAGCTCCCTGTGATGGGCTGAGCTGCATCCCTGCAAACCTCCCATGTTGGGATCCTGACCACCAGCATCTCGGAATGTGACTGTATTTGGAGGTGGAGGTCTGTACAGAGGTGCGTAAGGTAAAATGAGGTCATAGGGTGACCCTAATCCTGTGTGACTGGTGTCCTCATAAGAGGAGGAGGCCAGGACACAGACACGCAGAGGGACGGCCACGTGGGGACCCAGGGAGGGGAGGGCGTCCACATGCCCAGGGGGCTCAGGGGGAGTCAGCCCTGCCCACCCCTGGGTCTCGGCCTCCAGCCCCAGGCCTGCGAGACAACAAATCCCGCTGTGTAAGCCACCCAGGCTGTGGTATTCATCACAGCAGGCTCAGCTAATGTATGTATTTCCCTTTAAGGGAAAAAACAGATGTGAATGCAGTAATTCCAAACTTCTGTGACATCTAAGGAAAACTGTGAAAGGCCTGAAACTTGGGTGGCACGAGCTCCAGAGATTGTTCCCAGATCCCCCCCTGGAAGGCCTATACATGAGCAAGGGATTCCCACTGTTTCGGGGAGGATAACAATAATAGAAGCGGGGGCTGCGGGAGTTTGCTTACCTGTGGTCCCTTCAGAGCCCAGCCCCTGCGGCGGCACTCTCTGCCCGGATGGCCCCCCCAGGAGACAGTGCTTCCTGGCCACACCTCGGGAAGCAGAGCCGGGTCCTTGCTTGTCCCCAGCGCAGAGGCTGCCACTTCCCGGTGTGACCCGCATCCCTCCTGGCTTCGATGGCATCTGTGGAGACCTTCCAGCAACCACTCTGGCAGAGACGGTCGTGTCTCCCCAGAGCTGCTTGGCTCCATCACCCACATTCAAGGCTGTCGGGACTCACACGGATGGTGCTCCCGCCCCAGAGGCTCTGGCAAACCCAGAGCCGTGCTCTGTGACTCAGGGAAGCCAGCCCACCAAGCCTTTTGTCCTTTGGTCCCCAACTGGCATGAATTCTGCTGGGTGTTAAGAGAAGGAAATAATAAAACCTACCATGGCTGTGTCGCTATTTCGAGATGTCTGGGGACACGGGTGGGAACCGCCTACGGCGTCTGGCCCCAAGAGGACTGTCTGGGCACCAGGGCCCACAGCTAATCTCCAGTGGGACACGGCTCTGTCTTGCTGGAGACTCTGTGGCTGGGCCACATGGACCCTCAATTCCCTGACATTCCCCCCCACTGAGATGCTGAGTGCTGCATCCAGGTGGGCTTCCTGCAGGCCGTGTCTCTGCTCCCTTGGAGGGGGAGGCTGGCAGAGGTTTCACCATGGACAGCAGCCTGGACAGCCCTCAGGAAGGCACTTGGGACTGGCACAGTCTCCCTTGGGAAGGTCTCCATGGCCACCGCCTGTCACCAAATCTGCTTCTTTCAAAGTTGGAGAAAACGTGGAAGCAGTATAAGGCACATATTGCAAAGATGAAGGCAGACACACACCTTAGAAAAAGAGCTAATGGCTCACAGTGTGGAGGTGGCAGGCACAGACCCATAGACCAATGGCACAGAAGAGAGAGTCCAGAGAGAACCCTCATGCATGTGGTCAGATGGTCTTTGACAAGGAAGCCAAGACCATTCCGTGGGGAGAGGACAGTCTTTTCAGCAAATGGGCTGGGAAAACTGGATCTCCACGTGCAAAAGGGTGAACTTGGACCCTTACCTTACACCATGCACAAAAATTAACTCGAATGAAGGACCTGAAAGTAAGACTCGAAACTATAAAACTCTTAGAAGAAAATATAAGGGAACAGCTTCATGACATTGGATTTGGAGATGAGTTCTTGGAGATGACACTGGAAACACAGGGACCCAAAGCAGGAACAGACGAGTGGGACTGCATCAGAGTTAAAGGCTGTGCGGTAGGGGCACCAAGAGGAAAGGCCGCCTGTGCCACGGGAGAAAACACTGGCAAACCGGTGTCCGACGGGGGTTAAGTCCCAAACATACAGAGAACTCCTACAGCTCAGCAACAGCAAACCAGAAAATCTGACCAAAATATGGGCAAAGGACTTGAATAGACATTTCTCCACATAAGATATATACATGGCCAATAAGCACATGGAAAGATATTCCATATCACTCATCATCAGGGAAATGCAAATCAAAAAGCACAGGGAGATACCGCCTCACACCCATCAGGATGGCTACAATCAAAAAATCAGAAAATAAATGTTGGCGAGGATGTGGGGAAATTGGAACCCTTGTGCACTGTTGGCAGGAAGTGTAAAATGGTGCGGCTGTGGAAACAGTGCGGAGGTTCCTCAAAAACTCCAAAATAGGACTCCCGGGGGAATCCAGCAATTCCACTTGTGTGTATATACACAAAATAATTCAAAGCAGGATCCCTGAGAGATGGTGGCATTACGGTCGTGGTAGCGCTACTCACAACAGCCAAGAGGTAGAAGCAGCCTGCATCTATCACTGGGTGAACGGATAAGCAGTATGTGGTTCAGCCTTAAAAAGGAAAGAAATCCTGACATGTGCTCCAACATAGATAAACATTGAAGACATCATGCTAAGCGAAACGAGTCAGCCACTAAGAAACAGATCCTGCATGACTGCACTTACAGGGGATCTAAAACAGACACACTGCTAAAAACAAAAAGTGGAATGGGGGGCCGGGAAAGGAGGGGTTGCTGTTCGATAGGGACAGAGTTTCAGTTTTGCAAGATGAGAAAGTTCTAGAAATATGCAGCACAAGAATATGCATACAGTTAACACTACTGTACACTTAAAAACAGTCAAGATGGCAAATTTTATGGTATGTTTTTACCACAATAAAAAAAGAGCTAAAGGTTCTTTGAAGGATCGGTGTTTGTCAGAAAGGTCCCAAACCAACGTGTGGGGGTGGGACCGAGGGCAGAGCTGAGGAGAGGTGGGTGGACAAGCAAACATAGGCCGGAGCAACTTCCCAGGTGTGGTGTCCACTCGGGCCATCCCTGGATGTGGCAAGTTTGCCTAATGGAGCTGGGGCCAGGCAAGGTTTGAGTTAGTACTGGGAAGACATAGGCAGGAAGAAGCCACAGGGATACATGTTACAATGGGAGGGAGAGAGCAAGGTTGGCAGCTGGGACGTGCGGTTGGTGGGAGGAAGTTTGGGTATCAAATCGGATGCGAACTCTGGGAGCCCTTCCCACGTGGGAGGCCATGTGCATGGGCAGCAGTAGCCTGCAGGTGGAGCTGAGCTGGCTCAAGGGACAGGTATACATAGTTAGGGACCAGGGTGAACGGGTCCCTATCATTGGGTGACCGGGTAAGGAGTTCACCCTTACCCGTCTCCGGGCAAGTACAATTGAAAATGCCAAGTGAAGGCAGTCTCAAAAGGGTTCTCATCCCATAACATCTTCTTTGGTTTCCCGACCGGTGGCCATTCCAGCTGGGAGCTACGGCCAGGGCCCCAGCTAACGCCTACTGGGAGTTTGTCTGGGGTCTTCAGTGGCTGGGGCCTCAAGGGGGCTCAGGTGCCTGGTGGGGGGAGGGGAGTCCATTCCGAGGCTGCCTTGAGTGCTCGGAGATGGGAACTCAGAGCAGAGTGAATCTGGATCTCGGGGAGTGTTGGTGCGGGCTGGTGTACAGATTGGGAAATGAAATGGATATGTCACCTGGTCTACAGCTGTTTCCAATTCAAAAAATGGATTGCTTTCAATTAAAAGAGAAACAGCCCTTCATGGGTAGCCCCCTGACATAATTATCATTAAAAATGATCAAAATGGACTCCTGGGCAGGACAGAGGCTCACTCTTAACAAGGCATGTAAAAGCCATCTCCTGGGGGCTCCAGGTGGAACAGCTCTGTCCCTTCTCTATCACTCATGGGAACTTTCCATTTTGAATTCTTTGGAGCTGGTAAACCCATTTGATTGGTCAAATTGTGAATCGTGCAGAAAATGAGAAGGAAAAAAGCCATGGCTTTATTTATAGAAATCTCATTTTTGCTATTCATCAAAAAAATAAACACAACCCACCTCACACTAAAAATATGCATCTGAAGATCAACAATGAGGCCATGTTTGGCTGACTCCATAGAGAAGTGGAGATTTCAAACTGTAGGAATTCCTCACAGGCGTCCCTAGAATAATCTGGGACAGTGCGCCAACAAGCGTTTTTTTTTCATTAACATTTTAAGCAACATATCACCTCCTTCCTGATTCTGAAACTGGCAAAGAGAAGTCTCATGCTCTGATAGATTAGTTCAAGCTGTGTGACCTTTGCTAAGTTACTTAACCTCTCTGAACTGCAGTGTCTTTGTAGAACAAGGATCTACCTTTCAGGGACGCTGTGAGAAGCAAACTAGGTGATAAGCCCAAAATAAAGTTCCAAATAGAAAGGAGATGCTCAATACCCGGTAATGAGAATCGTAGTGTACCCATGGAGGGAATCTTTCTAGCACCAGTTCTAATTCCAACTTTAATTTTGTGTCACCAAGTCCAACTCCCCAAGTCAAAGGTTGTTCACAGATGTGCTGGTGAAAATCAGCCTCACTCGGGACCTCCCGTGTTAAACTTCTCCCAGTGGCACTAAAAGATTGTTTTTAGGATTCAAAGAAACCAGGGAAGTCGCAAAAAGGATAGGCCTGTTGCTTCAGGATACACTTTAAAGACAGAGCAATGGAGAAGCCTGTGGTTATAAGGGTAAGAACCAGAGGATGTGGTCAGCTCCTGACATAGTTTATTTGTATTGCATCCACCTGAGAGCCGGCCTGGGGGGCGGGGGGGCTCCTGCTGTGTGGCTGTGAACTCTGACCCCACCACTTCCTACCTGTACTGTTTCCTCATCTGTAAATGGGGGGATAGCAGCATCTGCCAAGGAAGGACCAATGACGAGGGCCGAGGTGACCTGTGTAAAGCACACACAAGCACCAGGAATGTAGTCATACACAATAAACCTGAGCCGCTGAAATTCTCCATAGGGATAACATTTTACAGGCTTTGTTTCTCTCTCTGCCCACTTAACTGTGTTCCAGACCAGGTCTGCTTATTCACCACTATAAACCCCACACCCAGCACAAACCAGATGCTCAGCAAGGAGCTGACTGCCGAGGCCAGGACACACTCTCACAGAGATGAAGACTAGTGGGTGAGGGAGTGATGCCTAGGCCACTGAAGGACTTGGGGACTTCAGGGGGCCCCTGTGAGCTCCTGGGAGTGAGGAAGGTGTCAGGGAGGAGGAGGAAGAGAACTCTTCCTTATGGCGTGTCCACAGGTAGTCGCTCACTGGTGGGCACTTAGGCTGTTTACAATTTTTCACTGTGCAAAGCATTTGTTGCCTACCTCCTGCTTCATCAACTCCTTAGGATATGTTTCTAGAACTGGACTGACTTGGTCAAGTGCAAACATTCATTTTATTCATGCCATCATTATCAACCCATCCAAACATCCATCTGCCCATCCATCCATTCATCCACCCACCACTACCTATTCAGCCCCCTCCCCATATAAGCTCTGGAGACAGCGAGTGGCCCAGCTGGCCACTGACCTCCCAGTGGGTAGTTAGTTCCCCAAAGCTTGGGGAAGGTTATAGAAGGGAAGGCTTATTGTAGAAGAACATTTTGCACATGGTAGGTGCACAATAAATCTGTGGAGAATGAATGACCACATGCTGCCAAATTGCTCTGAGATGAGGGAGACCATGTCAGAGTCAAGAGTTTGTGCGAGAGCTTATTTCCCACGGGCTCAACTGTGGAGATATTGATCGGCATGGACAATTGGATGGGCAAAAATGGGCATCTTAGCTGCTATAATTTGCAGTGCTCTGATTATCAGTAAAGTTGTCTTTTCTAGATATTTAGATTCATTTGGAGTAAGTTACCTGTTTTAATCTTATACCAATTTTTGTGTTGGTCTTTTTTCCTAATTGATCTGCAAAGACTTCTATTTTAGAGTGACAAAAGTAACTCTTTATGGAATATTCAGTGAATAATTCCCCTCAGCTTATTCTTTTTCTTTACATTTTTTGTGATCACTTTGTTAAATCTATAAAAGTTAAATATTTTTTCATTTACAGATTTTACATTTAGTTTTGTGCTCAGAAAATCTTTCCCTAAGATCCTATAAATGCCTATCTTATTTTCTTCTAGAATATTTATGATTTTATTTTTTAATGCTTAAATATTTAATGCATCTGGAATTCATTTTGGTGTATTTTGGGGTTTGGTGTAAGACAGGGATCCAGATTCGCTTTTTCCTTAATGGCTGTTGTTTGTTCTCAACTAGGGAAGCACTCCATCTTTTGTCTGTACTCAACTTCATCCAAAGTGTCTTCAAAGCTATTCCTTGACCTGTATCTTCCAATTGGATTTGAAAACAGTTAAGCACCCCCTCCAAAACTGGAATTTTTTTCATTGGAGTTACATTTCATTTATCGATCATTTTTGGAAAAATTTGTATCTTTACAATATCGACACTTCATATATAAAGTGTGACTCTGCATTTACTTTTCTATTTTCATCCCTGCTCTTCTGAATTGGATCTTTGATCTGTTGTGATTTCTAATAGTTCCTCCTGTTTAGGCCACATAGCAACACTTTTATTTACACCTGATGTCCTTACCAAGCTCTCCTATTAGTTTTGTGTTTCAGCTGATACTTTTGGATTTCTCAGGTAGGCCATCATATCATTTTCAATCAGTAATCACTTATTTCCCTTTTCAGTAACTATAATTAGTACTGAACTTACTTGCACTATAACACATTCTAGGTATTGATAAATAACAGAGCTGATCATAGCATCCTTGTCCCCAACTTTAATGAGACCACTTTTAATGTGTCATTATCAGTATGGTGATGTTGGGTCTTGGCTCAAAACAGATTTTTTCAATCCAGTTACCAAGGTTTTTTTTTTTTAATGAGTTTTGAGTGGGTAGAGATATTGAGTTCTATTAAATGGCTTTTTCAGTATCAAGTCAAGAATATCACAAGTATAGCAGGTTGTACAAAGGCTACAATTCTCCCTCCGCCACCTGTTATGTACATCCTTCGCCACATCACTTTGCAGTGATTCCCATCAAGAGGCACAGGGCACTGAGTCTGGCTGGCCTTGTGACCTGGTTTGGTTAACAGAATGAAGCAAAGTGACACAGGCAGCCTCCCACTCTTCCTCTGGGCCCTGTCAGCGCCATGTGAACAAGCCCAGGACAGTCTGCTGGAGGATGAGAAACATCACCACGCTCCCCCCAGGCAACAGCCAGCTTGTCTATTGTTGAGTATGATCACCCTTGAGCAGCCAATCCCAGGTGAGATGCCGGCTGACCAAGGATGCATGAGCGAGCCCAGCTGAGATCAGTCAAGCCTGGCCCAGTTCAGCCCCACTGATCCGTACCTGACGAGCAATGACAAATCGCTGCTGTTTGAAGCCACTCTGTCTGGGTGGTTTATCGTGCAGCAATCGGCAGCTGTGATGGCTTTTCTCTTCTGACCTGTTTAACATGAGCTGATTTTTCCCGTGCGGTCCTGGCGATCATGAATGAGCCTGCATTTGTGATGACATCCTATCCTTCGGACGTCCTGCTGAGCGGCCCAAACCTTAGCAAGTGTGGCCAGGCACTCCTTGTCAGAAATGGCTACCTGACACCCTATGAAATTCAAGTCTCATTTATAAATCTTACTGTCTCAAAAAGTGACAGTACAATCAACTCGTGGGAGAGGATGGGTGTGATCCCAGGGTCTGACCATAAGCGCGGGTTCTGGGTGTGCCATGGTTAGAGGAGAATGAGCACAGTGTCCCTCGTGAGGACACGGTGGCCGACACCCAGGAGGTCTTAGGGCCCCACAGGCACAGGCTGGCTGAAGCCACGCTCTGACTGGGTGGGGCCTACAGACATTCAGTCCCATCCTGTAGTTGGTCACAAAGTCTAATCCAAATGAGCCCCCAGGATACCAACAATAAAATGAGTTATAAGAAATACATATTTGGTCATTCAGAAGACCAAAATATATCCCTTGGGCATATTTGGTTTTCATCCACAGCTCCTGAAAAAGCTTCAGAGCCATAAGGATGAAATGGGTATCTTGTCACGTTAATGAGACTCTTGGAATCCCACCCAAGGGCAGGGGCTGGAAGTTGAATCAGCCAACAGCCAATGATTCAGTCAATCATGACTGTGCAATGAAGCCCTCACAAACCCAGGTGAAGAGCATTTTGCTCTTTATTTCGCACCCTGCTTCTTGTTGGAGAGAGCTTCCATGCTTGGGGAACCAGGCGCTGCCACGTGCCACTGAGCCAGGCCCCAAGCTGCAGGAGGACAGAACCTCCTTTATTTGGGACCTTGTCCTGTGTAGCTCTTCATCTGGTTATTAACCTTCATCCTTAAACTTAAATATAAGTGTTTCCCTGAGCTCTGTGGGCCGCTCTAGCAAATTAATTGAACCCGAGGGGGAGGTCGTTGGAACCTCCAATCTGTAGCTGGTTGGTCAGAAGACAGGTAACTGCCCGGGGTTTGCAACTGGCATCTGGACTGGGGGGTGCAGGGTGGAGGGCAGTCTTGTAGGATAGAGCCCTTAACCTGTGGAATCTGATGCTGTCTCCAGGCAGATAGCATAAGAATTCAGCTGAGCTCTTGGACACTGTGCTGGTGTTTGAAAATTGCACGGTGCCATGTGTGGGAAGCCCCCATTGGACGTCCTACACACACTGGAATTGGGTTCAGGAACCTGAACACCGTACCCCTGACGCTACTGGAGTTTTACTGTGGTGGTTTTAAAATATGTGCACAAAATCTGAGCTGCATCAGTTCAGAAGGTGGAGCCTAATCCTCCTCCCCTTACGTAGGCTGGACCCTGTGACTTACTTCTAACAACCAGAATATGGTAGAAGCGCCCATAACTGCTGAAGCTAGATCATAAAAGGCATTTCAGCCTCTTCTTCACTCTCTATTGGACACTGGCTCTGGGGGAAGCTGGTCGCCACATTGTGAGGACACTCAAGTGCCTGTGGAGAGGTCCCCGTGGTGAGCAGCTGCCCTCAGCCCCCAGCCCTGTGAGTGCGTCATCCTGGAGGCAGCTCCTCCAGCCCCGGGCAAGCCTTCGGATGAGAGAGCGCTGGCTGACACTTCGAATGCAATCTGTAAGAGACACCAAGCCAGTACCACCCACCTAAGCCATTTCTGAATTTCTGAGCCCCAGAAAGAAGCTGGAATAATACATATGTATTGTTTTAAGATACCAGGTTTTGAGGCAATTTGCTACACAGAGTAAGATCAATAATGCACTTTTCATGGAGGCTCTGAATGGTGACAGCTCATCCTTATAACCTGTTTTCCTTCATGAAGTCACAGGCCTGGCACATTTTTCTCATCTCCAACCTTGCACTGGGATAGATGTCTTAGCTTTACTGGACATGCCACTTAAAATGCATGTCAGTGAGTTGCTTGACAGGACAAACCTGGGTTTCTCAGACCAGTGTTGTACATGACGTCTACAGATGACCACGGAGAAGTGGACCAACATTTGTTCTAACTGCCTGTGCCCTGGCCTCTCACCTGTGCACAGAGATTGGCAGTAGGCTAAGCTCAACAGGGAGATTGGGGCACCCACGTGTAGACGGAAGCCACGTCGTAATTCCATGGTGGGAGCCGGGGTGAGCAGGAATGCTTTCCTGCAGAGCTGCTTCAGAGGGCTTAAAGCAGGGTGAGTCTGGCGCTGCTCTCTCCTGACTTCATAAGAACATCTTATGGAAGCACCACACACATATGGAAAAAGGCACAAACCGTAAGTGTGCAGCTTGGTAAACACACGTGTGTGACCAGCCCCAGGCACCCTCTTCCCACAAGGAAGCCGCTATCCTGATTCCTGTCCCCACAGCCTCCTTCAGGCTGTCTGTGCATGCTATATAAACGGGATCATACAGTGTGCATCCTCCTGTGTCTGGCCTTCCTTGTTCATTATGCTCTTTGGTTCTTCCTGATACTGGGAGCAGTTACAGGCAATGCCCTCCAACAGCTGTGGAGTGCTCTGGGGGGGACACCACATCTGCGTATCCCTCCTGTTGGTGGGCATCCAGGGAACTTCCAGGTCAGGGCCACTATGGACAGTGCAGCTCGGAAGGTCTGTATGTGTCTTTGGATGAACAAGGGTCTGCCTCCCAGGTGAGTATCTACCTAGGAGTGGCTCGGCTGGGCCATCAAGAACTGTTTGTTCAACAGTAGTGAGTACACCAAGCCTCTTGATTTTGCAGAGTATCAGCTCGCACTCCCATGAGCAGGGCACGAGAGTTTCAGGTGAGCCAAGCCCTGGCCAGAGCTTGGTTATTTTCTGCGGTTTGCATGTTAGCCCCTGAGGCGGATGTTGACTGGCAGGAACTGTGGTTTACCTTTGTCATTCCTGACGGCAAATGAACTTGAGTGCCTTTTTATATGCCTGCTAGGCCCCTTCTTTTAAAATGCTTTTTAGTGACCTGACATGGATTTTGGATTAATGTGAAGTGTGCCTCTATTGAGAAACTTTCCCCTATAAGCAGGTGACACAGTTCATTTTCTTCTGCTATGAGAAGCCTCAACACACAGAAACGTCTAGCTAATTAATGTCAGAAAGGAGGCCTATGGGTCAATCGTTTCCCTGCAGGCTCCTTTTGCAAAGCTCCAGCCCCGCTTTAACACCCCCTTCAACAACTGTTCTCACTCAGGCACAGTTACAGAAGTTTTCTCCTGAAGCTCCCCTGGGGGTTCTCTGTAAGTGCCTTCCTGGGACTTGATTTTGGCAGAGGTGAGCATCTGGTTACACCTGACTCAGAGCCTTTTCAGAACACAATGCTGGCCGAGCCAGGTGGAGGCATATAAAAAGGAGGAAATCCTTGGCACTGTTATCAGACACTCCCCAGGCCGCCTCCGAGAGGACATGGGATAGCTCTCCGTCTAGCTCTCATGATCTCTGCTTTCACAAAAGGGTAGGGACTCTGGCCAGCCTGATCCTCTGGGAGACACGTGGGATCCTGACCCCTTAGCAGCAGAAAAAAGCTAGAGTAGACATATTTCATTCATTTGGCAAATGTTGACCAAGCACCTACTATGTGCCCAGCACAGCGCTAGGTGCCTAGAAGGATGGGTGTTCAGAACGTGGTCCATCCACACGGTACGCTCAGTGCCCCACTACTGGCATTCAGGGAACGTATGCTGAGCACCAGAAGCTGGACACGGGAGAGTCCATACTGTATGCTTTCACTTACATGAAGTTTAGAACAGGCAGAATTAGTCCATGGTGATAGGGGTGGGAGATTGATGGGGATGGCACAAGGCCACTTCTGGGGGTCACAGGAATAGTCTATAACTTAATGGGGTGTAGGTTACACAGATGTATGAATTTGTGTTAGAAGTGATAGAACTGTGCACTGAAGGTCTGGGAATTTTACTGTATTTTGATTACACTGCCATTTGAAACGTCTAATTACAACGTGTGGTCACAGCTTCATAAAGGAGAAAGAGTGGTGTTGGGGATGTGGCTGGTGGGAGCTCCCAGTCGGAAGGAATGGATCAGGGAGGTCTGTCAGGTGACACCCGAGGCAAGGAGATCAGGACACAGGGAGGCGCTTCAGGGCACGGCTCTGCTGGTGCAAAGGCCCTGCAACTGCTGTCAGGAGCGGCTGGGGAAGAGCCTTTCCTGAGCCACCAGCTGGTTTTCATTTCATGGCCTGGTGGCCGGTGGGATGAGCAGGTGTGGCGCCTCAGAGCCCCAGGCAAGCTCTGTCTGCCGGGGTCCCAGCTCCCCTCTGCCACCATCCTTGGCTTCCTTCATTTTTTCTTTCATCCTGACATTAATCTAGGCTAGTTTCTTATATTTATTCATATGTATAGACTGACTATCATCCTTTATTTGGGGGATGGGAGGGCAAAGCAGAGTATTTTTCAATTACTAGGAAGTGAGTCATGTGTAACACGTTAACCAGCGCAGGTATGCTTTGGGAGCCACCCACGTTCTCCTCAAAGAGAAGAGCACTGATAGAAGCAAACACTTAAACGTTGCAGGTGGCCCCAGCCTCCGTCACCCCCCGGGAGTGGGTGTCTGGGGGCCTAGCTGAGGGGGGTGAACCTGCTGTTCCTCGTTCAGGTCCCATGCCCTGCACCTCTGAGCATGCTGGAGTCACTCAGTCCCAGGAGCCCAGCCTTCGGGGAGCTGTGTGCATTCTCTATGAGTTTAGCTGCCCTCTAAACTCAGGCTAAGAACTGCATCTGGCATTAGAGAGCGTGTCTCACCTAAGGCGGCAGGACACACGGGTGGTGCTGGACAGATCTTAAAGGCTGGTCTCCAGTGTGGCCATCTGGAGGGACTTTCAAGGTTAATCATCCTTAGATGCTAACCTCCTCCTAAGATTCGGGAGGAGGGCACAGAAGGCTGGGCTTGGAGTAAGCATACATGAGCTCTAGTCCCATCTCTGTCATCAAACTGCTGTGTGACCTCAGGAATACCACTCAACCTCTCTGAGCCAATTTCCTTCTGTTACCAGGAAAGTGAGGTGGTTGGACCTGGCTTTTTTGTTCTGGGATCTCTGGGACATTATTAGCCTTTTTAAGGGCAGAAAAGCACCTTTTTCAATGCCTATTTATTAAAAGCAATGACATAATTACTTAAAGATTTCCCCTTTGACATGGAGATGCAGAACCTCTCTGTGTAAACAAGGTGGCCAGTTGAGGTCCTAATGCAGTGTATTGCTCAGCTGGACACTTCTAAACCCCCTTGCAGTTTTGACCAAGCACGAGTTCAAATCGTTTTGTATTCATAGTCATATGTTGTTTGATTTATAACCACCACCAACTGTCTGTGGTATAAAGAACACCGATGTTAAAATACTAGTTAAGGAAGTGCCCACGTTTGATAACAATCCAGCAAATTTAGCTCAAGATTGTTTTGTAACATGATGGCTCTGATCTCAGACCTACTATGACCCATTAAAAAATCTCTGGTACTTTAACACCAATGTTCAAGAAAGACCTGAGTGACTCGCCATGGAGCAGCCAGGTGAGCAAGGCCGGCGGCCTAGGGATGAGTCACGTTGGCACCATGTGCTGTGATATGACGGGGTGAGGAGGGCACAGCGCTTCTGTGGTGTTGCTCCCAAACCCATCACCTGGTCCGATCTTGAGAAAAAAGGTCTCCTTTAAGGGACATTCCACAACATGACTGTATAGCAAAACCGTCAAGGTCATCAAAAACAAGAAAGCCTGAGAAACTGTCCCTGCCGAGATCTGCCTATGGACACATGATGACTAAATGTGATGTGGCGTCCTGGATGGGATCCCGGGACAGAGAAGGACATTAGGCAAAAGCCAAGGAAGTCTGCATGAACTATAGACTTTATTTAATAACAATGTGTCAACGTTGGCTCATTACTCGTGACAGCGTAAGGGGCTGAGATGGGCACTTTCTGGGCTGGCAGAGCCACACTTCTGTAAATGTGAAACTGTTCTAAAAGAGAGAATTCCTTTAAACAAAAACAGAGTAACGATGGTGACAGTGATCCAATAATAACTGGCTGGGAAGGAGCCCCTGCTCATGCCGGCCGAGGGTTCCTGGTGGGAAGAGCTTGGGAAAAGCAGTCTGAACTCCTGCTCATGTCACACAGAAACGAGTTGCAAGACATACAAAACCAAGCAGCTGATTTTTTAAATGCGTCAGGCGAGATGACGAAAGAAGTTTGGAGTGATGTTTGATGTGACAGTATAGCCACAAAGCAAGCACATGGATGACAGTTTTTAATTTATATACACCTACATTTATCCACATAGAGAAATTACATATATCATATACATTATATAGCGATATCTCTCTATATCCATCTTTCTATCCATCTGTCTACCTACGAAGTGGAAACCTTTCCATACTGTACCAATATCCAAACAAAGTATTTTTCACATAAAATCATGTCTTCCTCATAGAGCACACAAATGAAATACCGCGGCGTGTTTAACTCCCAGCAGCCCCTCTGAGACCTCGAGCACAGGGACAGGGTTTCCTGAGCCCAGTGGGTGAGGCCCAGATCTCCTTCCGTCCTGGTCACGGGGGACCTCAGGGCTGTAACGTCATACTGGCAAACACAAGCCCAGCCTGTGCTTTGGGGACTTCGGTGAATGCAGGGGAGACAATGGTGATTAGTCACACCCGCAGATGTGGGGCAGCTGTTAAGTGCTTGAGGGGGGATGGTGCTCCAGTGTGAGGGGCTGTGCGCCAAGACCCCAGTGGGGTGGGAAGATGGGGACAGAGGCAGCGAGGAGATACCTTGGAGAGGCAGGTGAGCCCCATCTGCAGGGCCAAGGCTGCCGGTGGGCCAGAGGGGGCCACCAAGATGGACACAGATGGGCCAGTGTGGGTGTGACAGCGGGACTAAGGACAGGGGGACTCGGGCTTGGACAGCAGACGGTAGGTTTGAAGAATGCGTGGGAACTGCAGGCAAAAGGTTGGACGTGGGGACGAAACACCATGAGAGCACTGTGACCTCCGTGAGGCGTGGAGGTGGGAGGACCTGAGCCCCTCGGACAGAGGGCAGAGCTGGGATTACCCAGGCCCAAACTCCAGCTAGGAGCCCAATCCCCCCGGACAGTCTGTGTGAGGGCCAAAGCACAGCCCGGCCTCTGCCCACCTGCTCGGCCCACACTCCTAATAGGCTCTAAGGCTGGTGGTTCATGTCCAGGAAACACAATGCAGCAAAAGTGTGCCCAGATACGCCCCCTCCCTCGCATCTCACAGTAGCTCCCTTTCCACTGCAAACAGCGCATTCAGACCTGTGCGTGGAAGTGCCATGTAAATGCGTGAAAAGCCATTACACACCAGAGGCCGTGCGTGGGCAGAAGCCGCACACAGTCCACAGAGGCCTGCCTCTGCCCTGGCTGGGTGTAGAAGGGAAAGGGCTGAACCTGGTGTCAAGGGTGGTGACTGCACACCACGCCCAGAGGAGGACAGTGTAGCTGGAGAGAGGAGCTCTTGGGAGGCGGCTGCTGGACCGAGCGTTGGGGCTGGCAGGTTGGACTGTGTGGGGGATCCCTGGACCCTGCCGAAAAGCGGTGAAAGGCCCAGAGGGGAGCGAACTGTCCTCCTGGGCTGCAACAAGAAAGTAAGCTGAATTACCAGGCAAGGCGTCTCCTGCACACTCAGGCCCCTCCGAGGGCTTGGTGCATGAAACTAGTAATTTGTCTACCTAATGGCCAAATGGATTTCTCAGGGTCAGAAGGCTTTGAACACTTCATCACGCAACATGAAAACCCTGACATGTGGGCCCAGTGTGGAAGTCTGAGGGCTGTGACAGCCGCTGAGCAGTGAGCCACGCAGGCAAAGGCAGGTGTGGGGTGACAGGCAGGCCTCATGAGCCACACCTGGCTCCCTCCTGGGGCTCCAGCAGCAGTAAGGCCCCCACAGAGGACTGCCGTCCCCTGGAGAGCTGGGAGGCAGCAGCTAAATCTGGAGGACCCAGTTCCCGTCCTTGTTCTGTTGCCCCTAATTCTTGTCTGAGTCTCGGGGTCCCCCCTGCCATAGTCAGGCATGGCCATCTACCCTGAGTTCATGGCACTCTGGGCCATGTGGGTGTGGCTGTGTACAACGCTGTTTCTGTCGTCAGTTTCCTCACCTGTCAAAAGGTTGCTCACAATATTACCCACCTCACGAGTATTAGAGGAGGTAATATACATAAAGGGTTTGCGGCCTGGTACAGAACGAGTTGGCAAAGACCGTCAGCTACATCTACCCATCCATCCATCACCCACCAAGAGTGGCCCAGGACAGGCCCTGTGCTTGTGCTATAGCAAGTCCACTGGGGAGGCAGACATGATGGACACAGTTAACTGAGATCACCTGCTGTGTGCTCTAAGGGAAGTCCTCGGCACACACAGCTTACTTAGCCAGAATCAGGAAGCTTCCACCATGTAAATCACAACATAAATGCATATAGGCTGTTGGCCCCACAAGAGCAGGGCCTGTGGCCACCCTGTACCTCTAGCTCCTGGCACTGCAGCAGGGCCAAAGAAATTCATCCACGTCTGTTCGTCTAAATGAATTGTGCAACTAACCACAGAGGTAAGAGGCAGTTTCCTCAGTGAGTAACATCCCAGCACAGAAGAGAAACTCATTGCATGTACAAGTGCATCTGAAGACTTACTGAGAAAATTAAGAAAATGGTGGGAATATCAAATAATGCAGCCACTGTGGAAAACAGTTTGGTGTTCCTTAAAGATCTGATCCAGCTAGTCTACTTCTAGGTATGTGCCCCCAAGAATAGAAAACAGGGAGTCAAACAAATACTTCTATGCAAATGTTTACAGCAGCATTATTCACAGTAGCCAAAAGGGGGAAATAACCCAGGTGTCCACTGATGGGTGAATGGATATCCAAATGCAGCCTGTCCACACAGTGGAATATTATTCAGCATTGAAAAGGAATAAAGTCCTGACACATGCTACAACATACACGAACCTTGAAAACATGTAAAGTGAAGGGATATGCCAGGCACAAAAGGACAAATACTGCCTGATTCCATGCATGTGAAATATCTAGACTAGTCAAGTTCTAGCAGACAGAAAGCAGGAGGGAAGTTGCCAGGGGCTGGGTGGGGGAGGGAGAGGGAGAGTTACTTCTTTGTGGGACAGAGCTTCTGTTTGGAAGGGTAAGAAAAGTTTCAGAAACAGGTGGCAGTGATGGTTGTACAACATACTGAATGGACTTAATGCCACTGGGGATTGGACATTTAAAAATGGTTAAAATGTTATGTGTATTTTACCTCAATCTAAAAGAACAACAACAAAAAAAACAAAGACAAGCCCGACACGTACCACCACCCAACTGTTCCTCCTGCGCCATCCAAAGCTCTTGGAGTCATCCTTGACGCTTCTCACTCTCAGACTCCACACCCAACATGTGGGCAAATTCTGTGGGCTCCACTTTCAACACATACCCTGGGATCTGACCTCCTGCTCCCCACCTGTGTCCCCAGCATTTCACACCTGCGTTATTCTAAAGGCCTCCAAGCGGGCCTCTGCCCTGGCCCCCTTAGCCCATGCTCCGGAGCAGCCAGAGGGATCCCGCCCAGGCCTAAGTCAGCTCCTGCCCCTCTTTGCTCCAGACCCTTCCAGAGTTCTGAGACAAGTCATGACAGCGGTTGGAAGGCCATCACAGTTGGGATGACCCCTCCTGCTCCGCCCCTCCCTCCTGCAACTGTCTCCTTGAATCTGTCTTGAACCTACAGGCATGTTTCAGGCCCCCCAGGTGAGGGGCTTTGCTCTGGCTTTCCCTCTGCCCAGAAAGCTCTTTCCCCACCTCCTTCAGGTGGACGCTCCCAGGCTGCCTAGCAGTGAGACCCCTAGTCTCCTTTCCTGCTCTGCACGTCCCCGCAGGGTCCATAGCCAGCCAACGTATTAGACATTTAATTCTTCTGCATGGCCAAGAAAGCTTCACAAGGGCCTTGCCTTTATCTGCTCTGTCCCCTGCTGGGTCCCAAGCCTGAGGACACAGTGCCAGACACCCAGCAGGTGCTCCATAACTAATGAGGAGGAAAATGAGAGATTCAGGAGTGCTCTTCCAGCCCCCCACCCAAATGGTTCAGTGCATGAGATTCAATGCACAGCCAGCCTTCCTGGGGTTCAGATCCCACCTGGGCCACTTAACAGCTTGACCTTGAGTAATCTCTCCATGCCTCAGTTTCCTCCTTTGTATTCAGGAAAGCAAAGGTGTCCACCTGAAGGAATAAGGGAGGACTGCAGGTGGGCATGCAGTAACAGGCCCCCCATGCCAGGCACACCGGGGGCCACTCCATTAGAAAGTTAGCTATTTTTATTCTCCCCCCTCTGCCTCCCTTCCTCCCTCCCTCCTTCCCTTTAGCTTCTTCCTCCTTTCCTTCCTCCCTCCAAGCCAGGTGCCGGCAGTGTAGAGAGGCACATGGGGCATCGCAACAGGGTTTTGAGGCATAAGCAGGAGCTAGTCGGGCAGACATGTCCTGGTGGAGGGGTGCCCCCTCAGTTCCCCTAACTCCACCTGCCTTTGCAGGAGGTGCAGACCACTAGCTTATGAATAAACCACTTATCAATAAGTAATGAGGGAGCTGCTAGGGGAGAGTGGGAGGCAGCCTCTGTCATCATCAATTGCTCCAGGGAATTGAGAATCAGCTTATCCTAGGAAAAGTTGCAGAATGTTGGTATGACTTCACACCTGGGATCTTCTGGGCTGAAGCTCGTAGAGGTGAGGAGTGGGGGAGGAGGACACCGCCGTGATGGCAGTACATTTGCAGAGTGGAGACACCACAGCACAAAGGCTATAGACTCAAGTAATCTTTGTAACAACCCTTGGGGTTTAAAGACAGGGCACAGAGTGGTTAAGTATGTTGGCCGAGGGCACACAGCAGTGGGCAGTAGAGCCGAGATTCAGAACACTGGCACTACATTGTAAGTGTGCCCCTCTCAGAGGAAGGAGCAGGGCTTCATCCACCAGTGCCAAAGGCAGCCCCTGGGTCCGAATTACACCAAAAGAGCTAAAGAGTGGTGTGATGCCATAAGGGTTTGTCACAGCAGTTTTTGTACATGCCCCTGGGGGCAAACCCAGGAATGGAGGCTGGAGCACCCATCCCAGGGTCTTTCTTACTCCTGAGGCCACCGATACCCAAAGCAGGGGCAAGGGGGCCATGAGCCCTGGCACTGCGTGCAGACAAGCTGCAGGGGAAGGGAGGGAAAGTCCTATCCTCCAGAAGAGGCGTCTGTGGGGGTCATCTGTCCCCAGTTACAGCTCAGCCAATCTATAAGGCCCTCCACAAGGGAAAGTCTCCAGGTCTTCACATCTGAGATGTGGCCTGTTGTCTGATGTAGAGATTCTAAGGCCTGAAAAGCAGACCCCCAGCTCGAACCTCCTGTGGGTGGGAAGAACAGTTTCCCTGCCGTGTCTCAGCTGCCAGGCTGGGTGTCTCTGCCTGGGCTGGAGTAAGGGAGCTGAAAGCCTCTCAGGAGCTGGACCCAGATGCTCTGAGCTCCCATCCTGGTGCCACCGTGTACTAGCTGTGTGGTCTCGGTTTGTCTGTTCAGTGGGGATGATTCTGCTCCCACCTGACAGGGGTGTACTAAGGATTAAATGTGTGAAGTGTGTAATTCAGAGCCCAACTCAAGGTAAGAGCTTGATTAGATGTTCACAGACGCCAGGTTTGTGGCTCACAAAACCAGCTGCTTCCAGAAGGGTCATGTCTGCACGTAGGCTGCATGAAGCCACTTGGAAGGCAGGACAGCTGGGCCAGGCTCTCCAGGCTGACTTCTCAAGCCGCCCCTTCTCTCTGGCACCCAGGTCTGGCCTCCTCCCTCTGGCCAGCAGGGCCCTCTCTCTTCCTCCTGAGCCCTTAGTTTGATGAGTATACAGTGTCACTTCTAGAAAGAAGCTAAATTGAGCTGTTTAAGAAGCAGTCATCAGGATAGTTCTCCATGGGAATCCAAAAAGAAAAAAACGGGGGGCTGGGGGAGGAGAGAGTGAGAGAGAAGAAATCAAAGGAGGGCCCGGGGCTATAGTTAGCAGCTCCAGCTCGAGGTGGCATTCTGATTGCAGGGCATAGAATCCTAAGCTCCAGGAGGGTGGAAGTCAGCTGTACAATTAAATAGAACTCAGTGGTGGCTGCAGCCCCCTGTCCCTGCCCAGCTCGCTCTGAGGTTTTCTTAATAACCTCTGAACTGGGTGGGGAAATCATCCAGGAAACACTGCTTGGGTCATTTATTTTAAAATTATTGGTATAAAAATACCCACGGTAATGATTTATGTGCAGGGATGGGCCCAGGAAGTCAGGGACTCCCCCTCCCAAGTCCGTGCAACTCCCCCCTCCCCCCAGTTCCTCCGCAGTTTTTCCATTATGACTTCAAGTCATAGTAGTTACCCCGTATCGCAAATAAATCTCCAGAATAGCACGGAAATATTATGTGTATTAATAGCGCCTGTAAAAACATCCGAAAACCTTCCATCCGCTCGGGCTGCGGAAGCGGCGCGGCCTGGAGATGCTCTCCCGGGACAGGGGAGCCGCCGCCGGCCTGCAGCTTCCAGCCAGCCCGGGCCGGGGGCTGCAGCCGCCCCTCACCCAGCCCGGCCCAGCCGGGCCCGCCGTCTGCCGTCTGTAGTCTGTGATGTCCCCAGTGACCCGCGGCTGGCAAGCCCCCGCACCCCGGAGCAGCGCGGGGACGGTCCCGCCTCCAGAGACGGGGGTCCCTGTCTCCTGCTCCTCGCGCGCCCCTCGGTCCCGGGGAAGCCGCCGTCCCCGGGCGTCCCCGACGCCGACGCCGCGGCGCGCGGAGTCCCTCGCCCTCCGCGCCGCCCCTGGGTACTCACGGGCTGAGGGGGCCTCCTTGGGGGACAGTCCCTCGAGGCTGATGTCGCCCTCCAGCATGGCGCGGCTCGCCGCCCGGCTCTGGTGCGCCCTGGACGCACGGGGTCCAGGAGAGGAGGCGACGAAGTCACCCCGGAGGCCTGCAGCGGCTTTGAGGGCCAGGGTCCGAGCACAGCTCGGGAAGGGACAGTCCCCCTCCTCCTCCCCAGACGCAGGACGAGAAGCCGCGCGCGCCGGAGCCCAGCTCGGCAGCCCTGGCGCACCGCCGCGCCGCCGCTCCTCCCCCTCGGCCTTTTGGGCTGGGGGTCCCGTCGGCCTCCCCGCCCGCCCCCGGGGCTACCTGCCGACGCCGCCCTCGCCCCGCCCCGCGCACAGCGCGGCTCCTCCGAGGCCACCCGGACACCCAGCCAGGGCGCGGGACGTTGGAGACCCGCCACTGCTCGGCTCGCGCCTCGCGCCGGACCCGGTCACCCGCTCCGCGGGGCGAGTCTCCACCGGCTCCCGACCTGCTTATCAGTCGGGGCGGCCGGTGGGGGGCCCTGAGCGGCGGCGCCCCCAGCCTGGCCCCAGGAAAGGGGTGCTGACCTGGGTGGGTTAGCCCCAGCCCCAGAGTCAGCACGGCAGGGGGCGAGTCCGTGGGTGGCCCTCCTCCAGCGTCCAGAGAGTATGCGGCCCCATCCCCTAGCCAGCCGACCCTAATTCGCTCTGACACTTTGTCAGAGGAGGAGAGAAGCCCAGGGCTGGGAAGGAGACGTAGAGATAACAGGGCGAGTGTCTGGCCTGAACTTCTGCTGCCTGTGCAGAACTTGGGGATCTGGATAAAGTGACACCTGTCCCCACAAAGGAGGAAAATCCTGCCATTTGAGGACTCCAGTTAAGCAAGAACTTGGCCAGAGGCTCAAGCAGGGACTTGGGACCCCCATCGCACAGTCCTCCAGCCATGGTCGTGTTTAGAAAGCACTGTCTGGCCAGTTCAGCATGCTGAGGACAGCGGAGGTGTGGGCCAGGAGAGCATGGAGAGCCACAGGAAGGCGCCTCCTGTGTCTCTGCAAACCTTACACTATGACACCTCGATAAATACAATAAATTCTTGGGAGATAGCCTTAAACAGAATGTTTAACGGCTCCCTGACCACACCATGGGCAGGACAGGGGCAGCCCGCCTGGCCTTTGGAAAGGTCTTCCACACTTTCTGCACAGTGTGCAAGGAGCCCACCCGTGCCAGGGACCCCGGATCATTTGCCAAGTTAACAGCCCAGAAGTCCCGGGCTTTGGCTGGCTTGGGACAGGGTGGGAGGGTAAGGGGGACAGACCAAGCTACTCCCCCGTCCAGACCACCAGCATAGGAAAGGAATCTATGCATTATTGAGGTTGGCCAGTTCTCCCTGTGCTCCACCAGGCCTGCTGGGATTGGTACTCATGTGCACTGGGAGAAAACAGCTCATAGTAGGAGCAAAACTGCAGAGAAATGTCTCCAGCCTGGAATGTGCTTCCCTGCCCCTCACCCAAAGTGCTGTACACAGAGAGGACCGTCAAGCCTCCTTCCTCCCAACCAGTCCAGGGAGAAGGTGACCTGTCATTGTCCTTAGCAGTTATCTGGATCCAGTCTGGACTAAGAATTTGGGAGGCTAGGCGGTGGGATCTCTTATTTGCTGCCAAGGAAGGCTTTCCCTGTGAAGAGTCTGCCAAGAAGCCCTGAGGTGGGTGCTGTGTACCCCAGACACCTGCCCCAGGCGGGCCTGGGAGGCTGATGGAAAGCAAGCATTCTAGCTGCCAGGGGGCTCTAGCTGCGGCCACATGAGTTTCACAGAGCTTTTTTAGGACTGGAGATAAAAACTTGCTTTTTTGGAAGGGTCTGATAGTCAACATGATACATAGCAATAGCTCAGTTGTGTAAATACACAGAGAAAATTTTAGAATTCTATTCCCTGGAATGATGAGCTATAAACCAAAAAGGCCCAAGGGGAAAAAAATGTAAATAGGAACCTGGGCTATTTTTAACTGCCATTGTTTACCTTTTGAGGCAGGGGTGGGCTATTGTATATTTAGCCAGCTTTGAAATGCACATTATTTTAATGGCATTATTATTAGCAGAAATATGTTAAACCACCATTAATAGATGTTGATTCATTCCAATTGAAGCCATTTTTCTTCTTTTCATTTTCTTGGCGTCAGTTAAGTTGCGTTCTGATGAAACCCTTCAACTGTGTCCAACATATGCAAGAAAGCTGGTCGCAGATCCAGATTGTTTAAAAGGATATTTAATCTTACCCAGTTTGAAAAGATAGTTTCCTGAATACCTGAACCAGCTCATTTTTGCAAAGATTGACTTCGGCTACTATGTGAGGAAGATGCCAGGCTGCGGAGGGATGGGGCTTCCGTGTGGCCTGAACAGGGAAAGAATGCCCTTGGAGGAGGAGGAGGAACTCCCGGGGTCCTCTGACCGGTTTTCCAAGGAGCCCTATGTGACCGTTGGGAACATCCCACGTGTGTCAGGAAGCTGTTTGTGTCAAAAGTAGGGGCAAGTGGACTGGCGTGGGGAGGTGGCATGCCTGTCGTCTCAGCCACAGCCATCATTACAGGATCCAGCAATCACGCCACACAACGTGTATAATTATGGAAAATGGTTTCCCTTTTCGGCAAGGCGGCAAGGGAGGGGGAGAAGGCAGCTCCCACGAGGCCGGGGCCAGTGCCCATGCCCTGGGGTGGGCCCAGGTTTAAAATAAGATTTGGAGGGTGAGGCCCGGTCTGGCTGGGACAGGGACTGATCTGCAGTCCCTGACCCCCTGGGCCTTATTAAACATTGGGGCCGCCGAGACACTCTGAACTGGCACATGAGCAAAGGCCACCAGCCACAGTGCCGGGCCTCCTCTGCTCCGGAAGGCTGCTCAGGAAAGGGTCAGAAGCCAGAGCACACTTGACAGGCAGGGTGTCACTGTGTCTAAAGCACCCCCCTCTGCAGGCCTCCCAGCGCATCACCCTGGCCCCTTGAGTAAACCAGGACATGCCCAAAGTGTCACATACACTTGGCTCCTGTCATCCATCCACAGAACACATATAGGTCATGGGTCATTTACATAGTAATTTCCCACAGTCTCGGGGAGTCCGTCTGCAATGCAACCTGGTTCTTTGACCACTTGCTGTGGGTTGTGCCCCGACCTGGGTGGAGGTGGGGTGCAAGATGAGGCTCCAGCCACTGGAGCTGTCATCCAGTTGGAGGAGGTAAGAAGGTTGGGGAGGTGAGCCCAGGGTCTGTAGGGGGAGGGAAGAGGGCTGGAACCCGGTTGTGGACAAGTTGCTTTTCAGCACTTTGGTTTCTGCATCTGTCTTTGAACAAGGGTCTTGGCAGCAGCTGCCTCCTGGGGTTTTGTGAAGCCAGAAAGAGAATCCACCTTCCAGCCCGGAACGTATAACACACAGAGGAGCTGGATAGAGGGTGTCACTGTGTGTGTCACCCTCAGGGCCCTCAGGGAGGGCCTGCTGTGGGATGCTGAACTGCAGGGGAGGCTGCTCCCAAGAGAGCAGTGTGGAGCTGGCGGGGGCCCCTGACCTGGGGGCCATCAGGGGATGGGTGGGTTTCTCTGGGCTGAGGGTGGCTTTGGGGCAGAGGCTGGGAGAAGGCACAGAGGTGCAAGAGGGGCTGGAGCAGGCCAAGAAGCAGGTGTTAGGGGGCTGGTGAGTGATGAGTCTGGAGGCAGGGCCAGGTCATACCTCAGGCCCAGGCGGCTATGCTGAGCAGTAGTGAGCTGATCATTTTATAAAATTTTTTTTATTTTTTAAAAAGCCTTGAAGTGAAATTCACACAACATGAAATTAACCATTTTAAACTGAATATTTTAGTAGCATTTAGTACGTTCTTGGTGTTGCGTGACCATTGTCACTATCTAGTCCAGGATATTTTCACCCCCAAGAGTCAAATCCCTCACCCTGTTGTCCCCACTTCTCCCCCAGCCCCAGCACCAGCCAAGCTCCTCTGACCCTGGGCACTGACCTTTTCTAGACCTTTTAGGTCAGTGAAGTCACACAGCATGTGGTCTGTTGTGTCTGGCTGCTTTCACAGTGTTTTTCTTTTTTCTTAATTTTCTTCATAATTTTCTTTTTTCATAATGTTTTGAAGGCTCGTCCTTGTCCTAGTGTATATTTCCATGTGCTAGCACTCATTTCTTTTTGGGATTGAATGATATTCAGTGGTATGGCTATGCCACATTTTGTTTATCCATTCATCCATCAGTGGATATTTGGGCTGTTTCCGACGGGTCCCCCAAAGTGCTTGCAGGGCTGGGCTCCCATGACAGCCTGAGGGCCTGGGCAGGGCTGGGCAGAGAGCTCAGGGGCTGGGCTGTGCAGACAGCCAAATGGGGAGGGGTGTCGGGGGGCTGGAGAATGGGTAGAAGCTGGGGAGAAACCAGCCCAGCCTTCCCGGCAGCTGCTCACTGCAGAAACCAGGGCCTCTGCACAGTGGCACGCGGTTGCTGGGTTGCTAGAGGGAGCCTGGGCCCCAGCCCTGATGCAGTCTATCTTCACGGGGCCCCTGGACCAGGCCAGTCGCCTGTGCTTCCCCTCGGGAGTCTGTTTATTTAACAAGCACTTAGATAGCACTTACTGTGTTTCAGGCCCTGTTCCAAGCACTTTATAAAGATTGGCTTTCTGCAGTCTGTGTTGTAGTCATCCCCACGTTACAAATGAGGAAACTGAGGCTCAGAGAGGTGAAGACACTTGGTGGAGGTCACACAGCAGTAAGCATCGAGCTGTGACTCAAACCAGTCCCTCAGAGTCCCTGATTTGAGCCTGAGCTGGGATCCTTCTAGCCTATGATTTTGCTTTATATTTTTCTTTAATCCAGCTTATGTTTTCAAATTGTGTTTTTTATTGTTATTTTTTAAAACTTCAGTAAAATATATATGACATAAAATTTACCATTGTAACCCTTTTTAGGTGTGCAGTTCAGGGCCATTAAGTACATTCACATTGCTGTACGACCATCCCCACGACCATCTCCAGACTTCTTATCTTGCAAAACTGAAACTCCGTCCCCTCTAAACACTAACTCCCCATTCCCATCCCCAGTCCCTGGCAAACCCCATCCTTCTTTCTGTCTATGAATTTGATGACTTTAGGGACCTCAAAGAAGTGGGACTCACACAGTGTTAGTCCTGCGTCTGGCTTATTTCACTCAGCCCCATGTCCTCAAGGTTCATCCATATTATAGCAGGTATCAGAACTTCCTCTTTTTAAGGATTATCCGACTTGTTTTCAGAGAACCCAATATCGCTCTGGGAAATGGAAAATTTGAATCACTGGCATTAACAAAAGGTGATAGTTTGATAAAGCCCAGTAAAAATGCAACAATATTCAAGCCCACCTGGACACTCTGCCCTGCGGAAGGTGGGACTGAATCTGAGATGCGGCCATGGGCCAGGACGCTGGCCTGGAAGAGGGGACAGACCTCCTGGCACCAAGCCTTGTGTCACCTGAGATGGGTTCCCTTTGCACTTAAAGCAGGTGTGCAGAACTCGAGCGGCTGGGCTGCATTTAGGGAAATATGAAAAGGAGCAGCCATCTCATCCGTGTGTGACACAGGTTTTGCGAGCCAGTGCTGTGGCCGCAGTCCCTTTTGATCTCTTCACCGTAGGTGCGGGAAGGCAGCCTCAGGCTCGAAGATCTTGGGGCAATACCATGTCACTAGAATTACCTAATCGCTTTATTATTTTTATCTACGTTTCCCCAACGCGCATAAGGTATGAATTGTTGTTCCCATTTACAGCTGATACCCGGAGAATGGCTTGCCCAAAAACACAAAGCTGTTTAGAGGGCAGACCTGGGAGTCAGAGCCAGTCCAACAGATTTTAGAACTTTCTAGTCAACTCCAGAACCCTTTCCACTTCACCATACCCAACCTTCTGTTTGTTTCTCTAGAATTTGGAATTAGGGTGGAGGGACCCAACACACCAGTTGCAACACATTATTACCAGAACAGTAAGAAGGCTATGGAAACTAGAAAAAAATCCATATTTAGTCCCTTTAATTTGCTATATCCAAAACCCAGGCTTCGGGCTCCTTGGTCTCTCCTTGACCTTCATCTGTGGTTTGTTTGCAGTATGAAGGAGGTGCAGGGCCTAGGGGAAGACACTCAGCCCGCAATCTTCCAGGTATGAGTAACATCTCCCGGCCTGTTCACCCTGAGAGGCTGCGCATATTGCTGGAGGTTTCGGAATTAAGCAGCCTCTAATTAACGGTGTAAATATTTATGATCAACGGTCCATCAAACAACACACAGCCTGTTTTTTTTCAGAGTAAATAACGCTGAGGCCAAGGCTGTCGGCAATAAACCGGAGGCAAGATTACGGACACTAGATAGGTTTTTAAGTTATTCGAAGATGGTAGATTATACATAAAGCCCCTTCTCTAATTCAAAACACCTGGTGCTCTTTTCATCCCCAAAAGACCAGAGGAATATTTAGTCGGTCCTCAGGAGAGATGCCAGGCTTTCATTCAGGAGTCCATGGTAAAATCCCTCTCCAGAGAGGGATCACTCCACCTGGAATCTGGTTTAAAAATAAAACAATCAGGTAGACAGTCTGCCATCGCCCAGGGCATCTGCTTCTTAAGACTGGGGCCCTTTTCAGGGGCTTTGCCAGGAAGAACTGAAGACATTGCCACGGGATCCGAGGTGCCTACCTGGCGAAAGAGCTGGTTCAAAGGCTTGGAACGCCAGCCCTGCTCAGAACGGGGGTGAGCCTCAGCGCCACTTAGGGGTCTTTTGCACAAAGGAGCGATTTTGTCCCAAGTGCCTCACCCTGTTCTTCCACGTGGGCTGGGGGAAGCCGGTACTCAGGGAGAGAAAACGCGAGCCAAGCTGCCGCGGGGCCAGGGTCCTTGAGTGTCCCTGGCCAAGCCCTCCCTCCTCTTTCCATCCACAGCCTGCAAATGACGACCAGCCTCTCCTGGGAGACAAGTCTGGTCACAAGCCTTCCTCTCTCTAGGGTAACGCTTTCCTAGACGGTCAAGGCAATCTGAGAAGGAAAAGCAAAACTCAACCTCAGGTATCTATCTCCAAGGGGCTCAGAGCTGCCAGGACACTCAGCCCACAATGCTCCGGGTGGTGGGCGCACAAAGCCAAGGTCATCCCTGGGGACAGCCCTGCCCAGGAATCGGCTTCCTTTGTCTTTGAAAAGCAGAGGCTAAGTTCATGTCCTCAGGCCACCCTTGCCCTGCTCCTTATGATAGATTTGATTTTAAATAAAAGCTCGCACTCAGAGAATCAAGCAACGTCGGCCCTAAGGCTCCAAGGCCACAGCCCTGGCAGGCGTCTGACGGTGGGCGGGCCTGCTGCTCAGGGTCCACTGTGCAGGTGGACGGGTCATGGGGTATCCCGCTTTGAAAGGGAAGCCTGCTCACGCCTGGATCGTCAGCCGGAGGCCTGCTGGGTCCGCGGCTCATCTGGGCTTGCAGGCCTCTGCACAGGCAGGAGGCTTCGGGCAGAATGAGGACTCCTAAGGCGTGTCTCATGATCACAGCACGTTTACCGTTTTCCTGGTCTTTGATGGCAGCGGCTGGGGTCACTTGGGGATTGAGTGACTGCTCAGGCCACCGCCATGCACACAGGACGCGGCTGTGCCAGGGTGGATCCAACAAGTCAGGCATGTTCAGAGCTGTGTCCTGGCCCCTCTTTCAAATTCAGTATGAAGGATTTAGTACCATTTGGGGTGAACTGGGTGGCTGCCTTCTCGTTCAGGCTCCTCTCACAGCTGGGAAGCAGGAGAGCGGGGTGTGCACGGGATGGGGGCAAGCCTTCTCCTCAGTCCAGGAGTGACAGCAGCGCTGGAGCCCCTGCCCTGGGTGGGGGCAAGGATGGAGGGCGCCTCTCAGGGAGCTCCTGGCCTAGTGCCTCCCGGGGCCTTGACCAGCAGTTGTGATATCAGGGCCTGGCAGCAAACAGGTGGCTTCCACCCAAAGGGTGTTTCTGTGTGTCCGGGAGCCACCATAGTAAACGATGCAGGTGGTGTGGCTTGAACAGTAGACATTACCGACCCTCAGGCCTGGGGGTGGAGGTGGAGACCCGGGGTGGGCAGGGCCCCCTGAGCCTCCCCTGGGCGTGCGGATGCTGGGTGCTCTCCCTGGGTGCTCATGTGGCCGTCCCTCCGTGCGCGTCTGTGTGCTGGCCTCCTCCTCCTATGAGGACGCAGTCCTTTGAGGTTTGGGCCATCCTATGACCTCATTTTACCTTGATCGCCCCTTTAAAGACCTCTACCCCCAAATACAGTCACATCTGGGGGACTCAGCTCAGCCATCGTGGGTGTAAGGAAGGGATGGTTCAGGGGGGCAGGGGTAAGGATAGGGAACGAGCAAGGGGCGATGAAGTAGCAGACACAAGCAACAGTGGTGAGCTGCCCCCGGAGGGCAGATGGGGACACGGCCTGGGGCTGGGCTGGGGGAGGCGGGTGCCTGTGGGGAGCTGTGGCCCTCAGACCCACAGCATCTCTCTCCTCCTGTCCTCTGGTCTCAGTGGCCAAGCAAGTCCAGAATCCAGAGGGTGATGGGGACAAGTAGACACAGTCCGTAAAGGCCAGCGTCCCCCACCCCCAGGGGCACAGAGCGGAGTAGACAGGCACAGGCCCTGGCGTGGCCCTTGGTAAGAGCACTTTGATCCCAACCATGCGGATGGTGTAATAAACCAAACACACCAGAACAAACTAAAACAAACTGCTGGTCAGCAGCTTGCTCCTGCCAGTTGGCAGGTTTTGAACGAACCATTCTAAACTGCAAATCACCCCACCTGGTAGACAGCTCCCTGCTTCTCACTGGCTCCTGGGACCCACGCAGGTTCCAAGGCCAAGGATGCTGTTCAGGGCAGTTGGTCCAGGAGAGCACGGGGCCCAGAGCTGGTGCGCCACAGCCCTCATGTGCATGAACAACCCCAACCTCTGCGAATTTCCAAGGACCAAGGAAGGGTCTGTCCCTTTGTAGCCCCAATCACCCATAAGTCTCTGTCTAAAGGAGCCCAAATTGCCCTTGAAGGGGGATCGCAGGCCTGCCCTCCAGGCCTACTCAGCAGCCTCCGTCCAGGGGCATCATTTCCACAGAAAGGCACCAGCTTCCCCAGCTTCCCATACAGAGCCTGTGGTCTCAGTGGCTCCCATGGGAGGCTGTCCTGGGGGACTCCTTGGGTAAGTAAAGTGTGGGCTTTGGTAATGCTGGGGAGGGTGCTGCCCGTGTGCGGTGGCAGGGAGTCCTGCAGCAATGCCGAGGGAGGACTCTTGCCCTTGTCACTCATAACTCTCCCAGGCTGCCTTCATTCCCACCTCTCCAGGGCTCCCATCACTTCTGAAGAGAAAACACTCTGGATTTCTGTTGCTTGCAGCCACGGTTCCTGACCCGCAGAGAGGGATGCTTGCCTCAGGTTGAGAAGCCCACAGGTCTCGGGTACCTTCCTTCTGAGCAGCTGCTGTGGTCTTACTTCGTGGTCAAAGTGAATTAGGCCGAGGCTGCTGTTTCCCTCCTAGAAGTGGCTGCTGGGAGTCTCGGAGACAACTTGGGGAGGTGCCTGGAGCAGATGTTTAGGACTCCATGCCACCTTCAGGTGGCCCCCCACGTTCCTCCATCTGGGTGCCAGGGCCGAGAGCACGGGCAGTCCCGCTTGCTAAGAGTGACTCTGTTGATTCACTCACCTGACATTTGCCAGTTCAGTGATCGTAGGCAAGTGCCTTTTCTTTGCTGTGCCTCAGTTTCTTTATCTGTAAAATGGGAGCCCTTTAGAGTGCTTACCCCCAGCGCTGACATGGAAAGCAAGTGAGCCCAAACAGGTAGAGCCCTCTGCTCTGTGCCCTCGGCAGCCATAATAACTGAATATTACTTCTAGCGTTTTACTTCCAAAACCTTACTTTCCCTGTTCCTCTTTTTCCACATGAACTGCCAAGTTATTTTATTTCTTCAGGAATTGTTAAAGTCTTGGTAAGCTACCATAAAACCCTTTTAAAATGAGATGGAGTCTAGAAAGCACAAGCTCCCGTGGAACACGCGCTCTGCCGTCTTATACCAAGGGGCGAGAGCAACTCCCTGTAATGGCTAGATCGGGGACTTAAAAGTTTTTTTCATCTTTAATATAGTCTTTAAGGACCATTAGAAAATGTTTTAAAAAGTGGAAAACTTCAGGCAGTAAATATTGCCCTGGCACAAGTCTAGGTGTTGGGATACAGGGCTGTAAAGAAGTCTTTGTCTCTACGGAAATGATACCCTCATGCGGAGAGAGAGAAAGCAAATAATATCGTGCTGGAAAGCAAGGGGGTTTTGAAGAAAAATGAAGCAGGCTAAGGGGATAAAGAATGACAGGATGCCATAGACAGGGGTCAGAGATGGGATGTTTGCATCGAGGTCTGAATGAGAGAGGGGAGGGTGTCAGGCAGGCATCTGGAGAGGAACATTCTGGGCCCAGGCAACAGCCATGCAAAAGCCCTGAGAGCAGCGGGTTGTTGCTTTTACAAACATGCTTCATACTCTTAGGAATGCAGAATCCTCTTGGGTTTATGAACCATGTCTTCAGGCATAATTTCAGGTACATGTTGATACAGTGTATTTACACGGAAATATCTTATCACAATACAATGTGAAAACAAGAAATTCCAATTGGTCGCGATTGTTTTACAGCTCCAGGAAGATGGCACATGTGATGTTGGTCCCAGTATTTTACAGTTTCCAACATCGGCTAGGGGGCACGGGTGTCCATGGAAAACCTACCAGGGAAATGAGGTCGTTCAACTGTCCGGGAGGCATTGCCTCCTAATGGATGCAGTGCCAGCTGCTTGTGATTTGAAATAACACTTGCATGTTGCCAGGACTGAAAAATATGTATCCAAGTGACTATGTCTTAGGCACCCATTGCTCACTCTGTACATTCTAGACTGAGATAACAGTGGCATTTCCAGATGCAGCCTATTGGTCAGATATGCGAGCAGTTTCTTTGAGCTTGTCTTTCCTTTCCTTTCCAGTGGAGTCATTTGCCCAAAGCAGAGGCCATGGGGACCAGGCATCCCATTTTCAGATGAGAGCCCAGGGCTCTGAGGGAGGAGGGGAAACCCAGGTCCCTGGCCAGTTACTGGCCCACCAGCATCAGGCCTGGGGATTCGTCCTGAACCTATGCCACAGACTGCCTTGCTCCCCTACTCCCCAGCCCCCAATATTTATTATTTGCCTTTTTCTTAGTAAAAGAACTCCTAGTTTTAAGCTGGCCTGTGACCACCCAGAACCAAGACAGCATGTCTTATCCTCTCTTGCAGCATGGTGAAGCCACAGGACTAAGTTCAGCCTAGTGGGAATGAATAAAAATGTGTGGGCAACATCCAGGGATGAAGAGTCCCCTTCTTTGCCTTTTCTCTTTTCTGCACTGGAATGCAGATTTGATGGCTTGAGCTTAGGCAGCCATATTGGGTCATGAGGTAGATGCCTTTGCTGAGCATGGCAGAGCAGCTTGAGAGAAGGACCCTAGGTCTCTGAGGACTTCATGATGCCAACTATCAGCCCTGGAATCCTGAAATGCAAACCTCTGGACATCTCTTATGAGAGAAAATCACTTACACCTTTTTAAAAGTAGCTTTTCTGCTCCTCACTGCTGAACCAACAGAGGCCTTCCCTGCGTCTCCTTTCCATGCAGTGTGGTGGTTTGTGCAATTCCTCATCATGATATAGATGAAGAAACAGCCCCAGGGGTGGGGGCGTGACCTGTCCAAGGTCACAGAACTCTGTTATGTAACATTTTACATCAGTGTGCGTGTGCTGGCCATGACCGTGGCCTGGCGGGCATTCCCTTATGGAATATTCACGGGAGCACCAATCAGTGAGGCTGGTGACACTTTGAAGACCTTTACCCCATGGCTGCTGTCAGCCCACCTTCCCTGAAGGTGCCCCACAGGGTTCAGGTGTGGACCCATGGCTCTAAGAAAACATTGCCTGGAGGGTCAGCCTCTGGGGCAGCCAGGTGCATGGACCCAGCTCTGCTGGGCCTGATTCCCTGAACTGGGTAGTCCTCAGGAGAGAGAAATTCCTTCTGGCTGCCCTTCCTGCCAGACTCTCCCCTTATTTGCATTTCCTGTTGGCAGAGCCTTCCTTTAGGCCTGAGCATACTGCAGCACCCCTACCCGTAACTGCCAGTGACCTTCAGTGACTCTGGACCTCCCCTTGCGAACCCTTCCTCTAGCGGGTGAGGAGTAACAGTTTGCCCCAGCCACGGGCCTGCCATCGCGTCTCGCGAAGCTCCCAAGCTGCCTTTTTCCTTCCTGAGACACCTCGGCGGCATCCTGCAATTTGTCCTCTTGGTGAAGAGAGGCAATTCCCGGTGGAGCCGGAGCCTTAGAGTATTGCTTTGAATAGGAAATAGACACCATAGAGAGGCCCTTCCCAGCTCAGAAAAGGAGCTTCCCCAGGGGAAACCCTGCCCTGTGCACCCGCCCTTCCAGGAGCCCTCCGAGGCAGGGACACACCGTTTTCAGAAGAGGAAGCTGAGCGCTGAGGTGCCGGGACATGGCCCTGCCCCAGACCAAATCCCATAGTCTCGCTACCACCTTGCCAGCCTCCACCCTGGGAGGAGGGCTCTATGCATGGCCCTGAAAGGGAAAACATGGGTCTTTGGTGACAGTCAAAGGGGAGAAGGGGAGTGGCTCCTCACTGCCCACCGTGCCCCTGTGCCCCTTTGTCGTAGACCCCTTCCATGGCCCCTTCTTCCCTTGCTGTCCCAGAGCTGTTCAACATCCTGCAGTAGAGCCCGTTTCTGCTCAGCCAGGAGTCATCAGGAAAGGCTGATGCTGACCCCGTTTACACGAGGGTGTGACTGACTGACATGTCTACCTGCTCCCCTTGGGAGGTGCTGGCATTATAATCAAGGGCTTCGGGAACGTAGGGCTTAGTGACAAAGGAATGAAGATGGAAGGATTCAACTTTCTACAGTGTACAAGGGGTCTTCCCAGGGGACCCCTTCAGTTATAGCCCTGTGCTACCAGCAGGGAGGTACTTAATGCCAGACCCGAAGTCTACAGGCTATGCAGTTAGCCCAGGAGTGTCAGCGCCTGGACAGAAATCCCACCTGAGGAGTGCTCCTGGGAGAGGTGGGGGCCGGCATCTGCACCCCTGTACACCTGGAGCTCATCCCCTCCAGATGTAAGTGATGCAGGCCACTGCACCCCAGCCCTTCCCCAGGAGGACTCCCTGGGGCGGCCCCTCCAGTCCTCCTCCTCCAGCCTCACCCTCTTGATTAAAGGACTCCTGCATTTGCCCTAAGACTCCTAGACGAGAACCCCTCCTCCTCTGCGGGAGCAGGTTGGCCCCTCCCGCCTGGAGGCACTGCCCCTGTGTTGATGGCGCAGTGGTGCCACCATGGCCATCCCAGGACCACCGAGGAGGGAAGGGTCCTGGGACCATCTCAGTGTAGGGATTTCAGAAGCCTGGCAACCCTTTGTAGCCCTTTGAGGGCTCCTTTGTAAACATTTGATTACTCAACTTGCATTCCTTCTCCCTCTGTCTTGACTCTCGGACACTTTGAGAACAAACCAAAAATAAAAATTAGTCTTTTTTCCAGCTAATCTGCTCAGATTTGGAAATCCTCACCCTGTCCCACTTTGCCCTTGGAACCCATCTCTCAAAGGAGGCCAGAGGGCCGGGAAGACGGAGGGTTACTCCTGGGGGCAGCTCTGGCTTTGGCCAGGGAAGTCTCTGGGAAGGCAGCTGCCCTGAAGACCCTGACCTCTGACCTCTAACCTCTGAGGGGGAAGTGCAGAGTGGGAGCCACTGAGAACCACCTCCTGCTGCACAGAAGGCGCTCCAGCTCCTGCCCTGGGTGGGGTGTCTCCTGCATGGAGCCATTCCTTCACTCATAGCTGGAGTGATGCCATTCATTCATTCATTCATTCACTATTCAAAGGAATGAGGGAGGAGCTAGTCGGACAGGTCCAAGTCTTGATTCGGTGGCTGACCTCCCAGGAAGCAAGAGGTCGACTCTGTCCTCAGAAATGCCCTTGGCCCTGCCCCAAAGTGTCTCCGGCAGGCCCCTGACACCCGGAAGGCCCTCGGAGGCAGCTCCCCCACCACAGGGCCCCATCCAAGGATTACAGGAAGGACGCGGGCCAGAGAGCCATGCCAGTGCTTCTCCTTCTTGGGGCTTCCCAGCCCCGGTCCACTGGCGGGGCAGACAGGCCCATGTGAAGGAGCCACCAGTCCTGTTAGGCAGGCCGCAGGCCCTCAGTGCGTGCTGCAGGGAATGGAGGCTGCTGCTGGAGACGGTGAGGGAGCTGCTTGCTTAGTTCTCAGTCCCCTGCAGTGACCCCTTTCAGCATGGGGTGGTTACAGGAGGAGGCTCTGCAGAGAGGTGGTTGGGGCCACTCACGGCACTGACCCCATCAGAATGTGACCCTCGGGCCACTGACCTCATCTCTCTGAGCCTCAGCTTTACCCGCACGTAAAGTGGATTGCAGCGGTGCTTAGTAAGTACTAGGCCCGTGCTAACTCCAGCGTCTTCCTTTGGGTGGACCCTGTTATTAGTCCATCTCACTGGTGAGCAAACCAAGGCACAGAGAGGAGAGGCAACCTACTCTGGGCGGCCAGTGATAAGTAAGTGAGCTGGGGTCTAACGAAGGGGTCTGGTCCCAAAGCCTTGCACTGGGGCCGACCACATAGGGCCCCATGAGGCTCAAATACATCATGCCTGAAAGCTCAGCTGGTTGTCTGTATACAGTTAGTGCTCAGTACATGCAGTACAGTGGTTCTCAACAGAGGTGGGCGGATTGTGCCCTCAGGAGACACTGGGAAATGACTGGAGTCATTTTTGGGTTGTCAGAACAGAGGGTAGAGTCACTGGCCTCTCCGGGTGCAGGCCAGTGGTGCGCACAGTACACCTCCCCACTGCAGAGAAGGATACAGCCCTGAAGATCCACTGTGCTGGGGCTCGGCGCCCTGCGGCTGTGATTACCGCTCTTAGGAAGGGTCTTGCCTTTTGGAAGGGGCATTAATATGCCCACTTCCATGCCTGCCTGCCCTGGGGGCATGCTCCCCAGGTGCACTTAGACACATCTTAGGGCCTCCCAGATCCTGGGCTGGGCTGGCAGTGAGAGATGCTCCCTGGCCCCCCCACCTGCAGGCCCCTGTGGACCCCACCCACTCCTTACTGGCTAGCAGAGGGTCCAGCGCCGTTTCCTCCATCGGAGTGCCTCCTACGTGTGGGCCTCGAGTGGGCGCCAGCTCCCCAGAGCAGGTCGGGACACCAGGGCTAGAAGACACTCTGTGCTGGTATCTTGGTCAAGGTGGCAGATGCCACTCCCAAAAGAGAAAAGAGTTTGCAAAATGAGTCAGAGGGTGAGCGTGTTCACAGCCAGGTGTCACGCGTGGGTTAATCGTTAACATGCAGTCACTTCCCAGCATTTCAGTGCATGCCACCCCCCTCCACCTGGCCACACGGCACATGGTCCTGGGTGACCCAGCCCCTCAGGGCCCAGCTTAGTCTGATTATCCGCTGAAGGGGAGGGTCAGAGCCCAGGGACCCTCTCTCCCTTCATCCTTGTGGCTTTGGCTCTGAAAAGTCAGGGTCATTGAAAGAGAGTGGTCCCATTTCACAGCCAGCACTGACCCCCTGACAAGCGGTGATCCCTTCAAGTCATTCTCCACCCTTCCTAAAGCACCACCTCTGTTCCCCACACTGTGCCAGGCACTTAACATACATATGTACATTATTTCCTTGAATATTCGTTCCAACCCTGCAAACGAGGAATTGTGAGCCTCTATTTCTTGAGTGATGGGGGTGAGGCCCAGGCAGGTGGCCGTCCAACAACAGGTCTGGTTAAGAGCAAGGGAGGAAAAGAGCAAATCATTTCCTCTCTTACGGTGTCTGTTTTCTCAGCGGACAGACAAGGGAACCACAGTGCCTGCCCTGCAGGGCTGCTGGGAGAGTTCATGAGGAAATGCAGGAAAAATGCTGGCCATGTGTCCCCAAGCACACATTAGGTGCTTAATAAATGCTTTTGATTTTTTTTTTTTTTCATGTCACTGGGCCATCTCTCAATGCCAAGGATTGTTGTCTCATTTGTTTGCCGGCGTGTCAGCACATGGGTGGTCAGTGAATGGCTATGCCAGGGGCCTCCGCCAATGCCTCCGAGCAGGACAGAGTCTCCGTGCAGGGGGGTCTGACTCCTAGTGATGTGCCCTTTAAAAATGCTGCATTGGGTCCCCAAGATATTATTCACCATGTGAGAAAGTGAGTTACACTTCCTCTAGGTGGGTGGGGTGGCCGCAGGGCTCAACCCACACAGGGAGCTGAGCCGCTCCCCCACTGGCCACCATCCGTGCAGACTGCTTGTCCACAGGCTGTGCTGTCCCAGGGGGCAGAGGGGCGTGCGGGTGTGGCAGGGGTGAAGTGGTGAGGGAAGGCAGGCAGACCTCCCTTTGGGGATGGAGGGAGCTCCCAGACAGGGACACTCAGGACCTGATTGTTGTTGGCCATCCCCAGAATCAACTCTGGGCTCAGAATTGTACTGCAAAGCTGGTCCTGGCTTGCTCGGCCCTGCAAACCCATCCTTACACAGCCTCAGATGAGATTCAAGGCAGGTGAATGAGAGGCTGCTGTTGGGAGAGACGCAGGATATGTTTCTTCCATTCATTCATTCTCCCTTCCAGAAAACATTTCCTGAGCACCTAGGTGTTGGGAAAGGATGTTCTGAGTAGAGCATAGACATGAAATTAGCTCCCGTTCCTGACACAAGTGGGCCCAGGGCAGGGCGGCTGGGGGTTGGAAGGGTGGAGTCTAGCTGAAGAATTCCATTTGGAGGTGAGATTGACGTGCTCCTATTAATTGCGTCCATTTTGTGAGATATGTGCTCCCAGCGTGGCTCCGAAACATGGTCTATGCAGACAGCACCCGGCCACGCCGAGGCTGCCGAACCCCTGGACTTAGAGCTGTCTCTGCTGTAGGTTAGTTCACACGCGGGGTGCAAAAGCCAGCAAGGTGAAGGTTTGTTTAGTATTTAAAGCTTCCTAATGGGGTTTCAACATTCACACTTGTCTTATTATTAATACCAATTACTAGAACTCAGCTCTGTCCACTGTGCATCTCATTTAAATACTGTCGGGACAGGAGGGTCACCCACAGCTCTTCAGGGCAACAGAAAATCTTATTTGCAAAAGAAAGTTTGAAATAAATTCTCAGGGCAGAAAAAGGCACCTCACAAACGGGGCTCTGAGGTTTGTCCTTTAAAAGATGTCTCTGTTTTTGCTCAAGCGCTGGAATAAAACCTTTAGAGTTCTCCCAACCTTTAAATCTTGTGTGTAGAAGTTCAAAGCCAGGTTCCGCCACCCGGCTGCCTGGAGGCGAGACCAGGTCACCTCTCGGGTTTGTTAGTGTATTTAAAAAGTGACAAATGGTTGTTTCTGTGGAGAAATTATAACTGGCTTTGGACAGAGTTATTGGACATAGGGAATGGAGAGACACTGAGCTGCATTTCCCTTTGGTGCCCTCTGGGCCGCCTGGCTTCATGGACTGTAAACAGTGAAATGTAATATCGCCTTATTTGGTCACGAAGCCAAGTTATCACTTGCAGAGGCCCCTTTGCTCATGCCTGTGTGAGAAGCGATTAACTCCAGTCCTCGTTGACCAGGCAATGGGGTGGGGGTGCTGCCTTGGTTGGCCCTCCTGGGGTCCCAGGGTCCCGTTTGGACAGAGCCCTGGGCACTGGCAGGCTTGTGCAGCTCTCATGCGTGCAGCCCAGGATGGTGCCCACGTCAGGGGGTGTTGTCCCAGAATCCGGGGCCCCTGGTGGGCTTTGCAGTGGACCGGCTGTCTAGTTGCTGGGGACCTGGTGTCAGGAGAACAGCCCATTTCTTTAGTTCATGTGGAACTCACCATATTTTGAACAATGAACCTGATTGTCCTGGAGCAGAGCTGGATTCGGGAATGGCAGGTGACCCGGATTTCAGGGGTATCCAGGGAGTGCCCCAAACCTGGGCAGGGGAAGCAAGAGCAAGTATCAGCTGTGGTTGGCATTATTGGGGTGCCACGCTCAGGGCCCAGCTCCTGCCAGGCGTCCTGGCCACTGAAGAGGGGGTGGGTCCTGTGCTCACCACACAGAGGAGGGGATGGACCACAGACACATCGGCTTGAGCTTGGAGCCTGGCGACAGCCTTGCAGGGGACACGCCTGTACCTGCAGTAGCAGCCTGCAGGCTGCCCAGAGAGTCCTGTGGGCGTCCCCATGGAGCCAGCTGCCTGATGCCCTCGGTCCAGGGTGGGAGAGAGACTCATGCCCCTCTGTGAGAGGCCAGCTTCCGTGGAGCGGGCGGTCACCTGCTCAGTCATCACTCTGTGCCCAGGCATTTCCTCTGAGGATGATCTGGCTGGGCCAGGCAGTGTGAGTCACAAGGAAACAAAGAAATGGGAAGGGGCCGTGACTCATGGGGTGGCCCAGAGCGGGGCACAGAGTGGTGGGTGGGGTGGTGGAGCTGCCTGCGCCTGGCACCAGAGGGCCCTGGGCTCCAGCTCCAGCCTTGTCCCGCCCTCCAGCCAGTCACTCTCTCTGACCCTTGGTTTCCTCATTTGTGAAACAGGCTGACTGGGACCCACCTTAGCAGCTGTTGTGAGAAATAGGTAAGATGAATATATGTAGAACGGCCAGTGGCACGTGGTAGGCACTAAATTGATGTTGGTAGGATTAATTAAATAATTTAATGAGAAAATGTCACCTAAGGTTTTCAAAATATTATTTCGCCTATAGTTCATTATGATGGTACATATGGATGCAACCTCCAGGGAGTATCGTAAGAGAGGGGCATGCCTCTCCCATTTCTTTTTGACTGGGAGAGAGCTGTGATGGCTGGAGTGAAGGCAGCCATAGTAGACCATGAGGTGGTTTTGGGAATAGAGGTTTCACAAAGAAGAGCTGCAAAAGAAGAATACTGGGTCTCTGAAACTGGGGAGCAGTGGTCCTCATCCAAGTATCACAGGACTTTGACATGGAGAATAAAGAAACTTCCATTTTGCATAAGGTGTGCGTGAAAGTAGTCTGTGAGCAATGAAGAGCCTTATGAAGCTGAGTCCAATATCCAGAGTGAAGGACTAGTTTGTTAAGCTTCTGCTGCTTCGTTTTCCACCTTTAAAATGGGTCCAACTTTTATTATTATTATTATTCTCTCCTTTTGTCCTTGCCCTGCAGTAATTCCTTGGAGTCTACTGTTGTTATTTGCTCTTTTAGCTCTGCTCTCCTGGGTGCCAGCCCATCCCCCCAGGTGGGTTCTCCTCCCCTGTTTTCAGCGTTCGGAACAGATCTCTGACAGAATCCTGGGGCTTGAGGGGACCCTAGTGTTGGCTGCAGCTCTTGCTCAGGGTAAGGTAGGCCACACAGCAGTCCCTCCCCGCTGCCACTTAAAGACTCCCAGGGATGAGGAGCTCACTATCCACCCTACAGCCTGATCATTTCTGGCCAGCGATCCACGCCGAGAAGCGCTTCCCGGGGCTGAGCACCAGCCGCATGCCCGGGGACTTCCCCGTGGGTCGTGGGTCTGCCTCTGGGGTTCATTCATTCCACAAACCTTCACTGGGCACCTAGTTTCTGCAGTGCTGTGCTAGCTGCTGGGGGACAGGGACAGAGCAGGGTCTTGCCTTGAGGAGCTCATCTTCCAGCAGGGACACCACATGGCACAGATAATTATGAGAACAATTAGCTAATTAATTGAACTGCAACAAGTATGACAGAGAAACCCGGAGAGCTGTGGGTGCAGCTCCGGCCCAATTCAGTCTTGGGGTTGGTAGGGAGTGCTCAGGGCGGGCTAGGTGACCAGGGTGCCATATGGCCTGGGACTGTCCTGCCTTAGCACCAAGAGTCGCACATTTTGGGGAACCCCTCTGCTCTGGACCAGTCGCCACCCCAGGGCAGGCTGTCCATCTGCAGGAGGTTTGTGGGGCTGCTGTAACAAACTACACACACTGGATGGTTTTGAGCAACAGAAGTTTATCTCTTTGCACAGTTCTGGCAGCCAGTCTGAGACCAAGGTGTTGGCAGGGCCGGTCCCCCTGGAAGCCCTGAGTGAGAAGCTGGTACAGGCCCCTCTCCCAGCTTCCGGTGGCCGCCTGCGATCCCTGGTGCTCCCAGGCTTGTGGCCACTGACCTCTGAGCTCTGCACCATCTCAGCGGCACCTTCCTCCATGTCTGTCCACCCCTCCTGCCGTCTCGTCAGAGGGCACCTGTCACTGAAGTTAGGGTCCAGTCCGTCTGAAATTCAGTGTGTTACCATACTGCGATTCTTAACTGCAACTGCAAAGACCCTATTTCCAAACAAAGTCACATTCACAGGGACTAGGGGTTAAGACTTGGACATATCTTTTTGGGGCCACCATTCAACCCCCTAGAAACAAAGTTGATGCTGCCACTGGAGGGACAAACATGACTTAAGGGGTGAAGAGGTGATGGCAGGAGGAATTCCAGGCAGCAGGAACAGCACATGCAAGGGCCCTGTGGCCGAAGGCCATTGACACAGTAAGAAGTGTGTCTGAAAGAAGCTAGTGTGGCTGGAGCAGGAGGGAGAAGAGGCTGGTCCTGGGGCGCCCAGGCAGGGCTGGACAGGCCACCAGGAAGGGTCTGGAATTCCTCGCTACTGATAAGCTGGCATGGTCTTGGGCAGCCTCGCTGTGCCATGCTGGCTGTTCCAGGGCCCAAACCTCGACCCCTTTCCTGGGCTCTCCATCCACTGGGGGACAGTGGGCAATTCCAGGCAAGCAGACAAAGCTGCCTGGACTGACTGTTCTTTCTTGTCCTGGCACCTGCTGTTTTAAACAGGTGGAACACACGTTCCAGATGCATTGGGAAGCAGCCCTACTTCTTGCCGGGGTCGCCCCAGCCCAAGGGGTCATGCCTTGAGCCAGTTTTACCTCCCTGGACACTGGGCCCCTCATCTGTAAAGCCAGTGCGGTGACCCAATGAGGGCAAGATGGTGGACGAGTTTCCACCAGCTTCCCAATGTGCTGGCCCTTTTCTGAGCCTGTTTCCTCATGAGATGTTTAAACCCATTTGCAACCATTTGGCTGGCAAGAAAGCTGACACTTGAAGAAATCAAGCAGCTAGGCTGAGGTCGCCCCTGCGATAAGGGTGGCACTGGGCCTGGATCTGGGCTTGTCTCAGGGCTGGGGGCCCGTGGGCTGTCTGGGGAGGCTCGGGGTGTGACAGGGGGGTGCTGCAGACAGGCTGGGCTAGCTCTTAGGTGAGGTGAGGGTGTTGGGTCTTGAGAAACATGTCTCTGGAAACTTTAAAAACTCCCCATCATCCCACAACTATATGTGTGGTGAGTGGCAGCACCTGCAGACATCTGATCTGAGATCTGATCTGAGAGCTGTGTGTTTTCCAAAAATCCTCCCAGTCACTAAAAAGAGTGGGCTTCCTCCTGCCCAGTACACTTGCAGCCCCACTTATACCACTTTCCTACACGTTGAATGGTTGTTTTGAATTGTCGGCGGGAATGCCCACTCTGCAGGGTTTGGCAGGCCGCCTGTGAAGTCCTTTTTTTGGGCCTAGAGATACGGCTTCAGCTGTCTCATAGAGACCCAAGCATAGGAGAAGAGTGGCGTTTTTTCTTCCTAAGATACCTTCCGAGTTCTGTCTTCTGGGCTGGGATCCTGGGCAAATGCATAGGAGACCTTATTTGGGAATATTGAGTTCCTTGGACTTTATCGGCATCAAACCCTTGCTTCAAGTGCTATGTCTGAGCTCTGGTTTCTGCGGCAGGGTGGTCCTACGGGAGGCCGGATGTGACAGGGAGGTGCTGCAGACCTGGGTGCAGCTGGGGACTGCTGTGGGGCCGTGCAAGCTGCTCGACCTCTCGGAGCCATCTCCTCTCCTGCCTGGTGGCAGTGATGACAGCCCTGTTGCGGGAGGAGGCGAGATGCTGTGTGGCTGTGGCCTCGAGTTGAGCCTGCAGCTTGCGGGCTGAGAACAGACGGCCGAGGTTTGTGGACCACTCTGTGTGGCCCAGGCCTGCCCCAAACCTTTCAATGCTCATTCAGCCTTCACAACAGCCCCCGCGGGTGGATGAGGGATGTGAGGCTCAGGGAAGGTCAGAGACTCTCTCCAGGGCACACAGCCTGGGTGCTCATGCAGAGTTTGAATCTAGATCAGAACCCGCACAGACTGTGCTTTCACACTCCACTGGCTCTCGACTGCCTGAGAGCTCAGCCACTGGGCCCCACTGAGGCAGTTTCTCAGTGTTACAAGCCAGGCTATTCAAAACACCCATTTGGGAAGGTAAAATGGTGCAGCCGCCGCACACTCAAAACAGTTTGATTCTTCAATAAACTAAACAGGGAATTTACCACCTGACCCAGCAGTTCCACTACTGGGGTGTGTACCCAGAAGGACTGAAGACAAGTGTTCGAATAGAGCACCCCATACACGCGTTCACGGCAGCACTACGTGCCATCACCAGAGGGTCCATCAAACGAGGGCATGAACAAAGTGTGGTCCATCTCTGCAGAGGAATATTATTCATCCATAAAAAGGAATGAAGCCCAGACACAGGCTCCCACAGGCATGCAGCTCGAGGACATTATACTACGTGAAAGAAGCCAGATGTAAAAGACTGTAAATTGTGTGATTTCATTTCTGTGAAATGCCCAGAGAGGGCAAGTCCCCAGAGATGAGAGCAGGCTGGGGCCTACTGGGGGCTGGGAGGAGGGGCAGGGGCAGTGGGTGGAGGCGCACAGGGCAGCCTTTGGGGGACGGAGGTGTCTGCAACCAGATGGTGGCGACGGTGGCACGACATTGCGAACGTACCGAATGCCACTGAATGGCACAAGCTGAAGAGTTTAAACGCCAAGTTTTCTGTATGCGAATTTTACCATAATTTCAAAAATTCCTTTTAGATTTGAGGAAACGGATCCTTGGTCCCACAACCAGCAGCAGTTTGAGGGTAATGGTGGCAAGGCTGGTAAGGAGGACCCCATGGTGCACTGTGGAGGGGGAGGGTAGGGAGAGGAAACGTGTCCTCCTGAGGCTTGGCAGGAACAGCAGGAATCCCCCTGGGCGTGCGTTGTAAACACCCTCCTCCGACTCCTCCGACTCCCCCGACGAAACCTCCAGCAAGAGGTTCTCCTGGCCGACTCTGATATGAGCAGACCTTTGCTGTGAAGGGTGAGGCATGTGAATCTCGAGGTCACTGGTGGCGTGGAGGGAAAGCAGATGCTGTGTCCAGGGGCTGTTCATGGGGCCTTGTCTCTCCCTTGTAGGCACCTGGTGCCCAGTGGGGCATCAGTAGTGGTCTGCAAGGAGTGGCCGTGGGACTCCCCATCACAGACACGGAGCGGCACAGACGCACCCGGGAGCCCCTTCCCACCCTGCCATGTCCACAGTAGGTTAGAGGCGGCGTGCGAGGTCTCCCGGGCCTGTGCAGCTCCGGCTTCCTGGCACCCAGTCCAACATCCAGGGCCTCCGCTTTCTCTGGGGACTGCCCTCCGCACTCAGGCCCTAAGGCTCAGATGGGGCTGAGCCCTCTCTCCAGATGCCGGAGGACCATGACCCAGGTGGGCCTTGAGCCCTGGGAGTTTTGCTAGAATTCTGGGTGACACAAGCCCAGAGCCACTGATGATGTCTTTGTCACCCTCTGGGGACAATGCAGGGGGATAGCCAAGCCGAGAGCTGGAGGGAGGCAAATTCCTAATGCTGGCCCCGCTGGGCCTTCACGAGGAACCGACCTGCCCAGGGAACTGGTCTAATCATACCCTCGTCTATGTTCTGGTTAGGTTCCTGTCACCTGCGGGCAGAAGCACGCTGAGAACGCGGAGCTGCGGCAGTTTTAGCTGCTCCACAGGCTGGGGTGAGAGCTGTTGGCCTAGCAGCAGCCGGCTGACCAGAAAAGCACGGTCCTCGGAAGGCCGGTGAGCTTGGGGCCTGCCTGGCTAACACAGAGCAGGGCATTTGGGGGTGGCACCCTTTCTCACTGCCACCATGGAGCCCAGGCCTTCTCAGAGGGCCCGGCTTGCCTGCTGTCCAGCTAGGAGGAGGGAGTCCTGGTCTTGGCTTTAGTCAGACATGGGTCTAGCTCCTTCCCAGCCACCAGCCAGCTGTGTGACCTTGAGCCAGACTCCTGTCCTTGACACCTCAGGATCCTCACCTGCAAGTGGGGGACTCTGACCTCTGACACCAGGGCCACGGCCCTGAGTACCACCTCGGGCTTTGGGCAGCCTGGCTCAGATCCCGGCTCCATCACTTACTAGCCACATACCCGCCTCCTGCCTTCGTTTCCCTGCCTGTAAAATTGAGAGAGTAAGGGTGTCTCCTTCCTAGGGCGGCTGCCAGCAGACCAGTGCGTGCGTGTGAGTGCTCAGAACGGCCACTGCGTGTTACCTGGCGAACATCAGCTCTCCCTGGTCCCTGGCGAGGCTGTGGTGGGGACAAAGGAGACAGTCTGAGAAGGGCACAGAGGTGCCTTCCACATGGGAGTCCCTCTCTGCACCTCACCCGCAAGCCACTCCAGGAGTTGGAGGTGGCTGGAGCTGGCCTCCCTCCAGAGTGGCCAATTAGTCACCCAGGGACAGCTGTGCCTGCAGCCCTTGCCCAGCCCCCAGCTGTGACACCAGAGTCCAGGAATGCCCGGTCCCCAGCCTTCAGTCTCTACTCAGGGAGCTCATGCATCATGGCCGAAAGATAAATACATGCCGTCAGCCTTGCTCCAGCTGCCCGCCGCCCCCCTGTGTAGGCATCTGCAGACACAGGGGGGCCACCAGCCACATGCTGGCGCTGCACAACGAATTTGACTGCTCCCTGTTAAAAATGGGGTGTGAAGGAGGCCCGGCGGAGGGCCCAGCAGCAACCTCATTTGTCCTGTGGGAGTGGGTGTCCGCCTGACCTGGCCTGACCCCGGCCAGGGTGTGTCTGGGGCCCCTGCAGACCCTCGATCATGCCTCTCCTGAGACCCCCAACAACCTCCTTCCTTGCCCCTGTCCCAGCACCCCACCGTCTTTCTCTGCCCTGTCCCCCCAGCCCCCGTTACACCAAAGCTCCCTGGAGACGCGGCAGCTGCAGTTTCAGCGGCCGCCCCTCACGTCTGCCGAGGTGGCTGCTGGAGGGAGGACGGAAAACTCAGGGAGGCCAAACAAGCTCCTACTGGTCCTCAGGGGTTCGGATAAAGGCAGATTTGAATTAAAATAAGACCTGACTAGGTCTAGAAACCTTGATGTTAAAAAGAAAAAGAAAAAAAAGGAAGACGTTAAATTAAACCTGTGCCCCTAATTTTATCCTGACGGGAAGGAATGTACTCATTAACCAAGGACATGTCATTTATAGGATTTCTGACCTAGATAGAATCCAAACGCGCTCCAGTCTCAAGTAAACCCGTTGGCATTGAGCACAGGCCAAAGGGTTCCAAGAGGCAAGTAGGAGGAATGCTGGATTCCAGAGCGGGCCCTGGGGGAGCACCCCGAGTGTCAGAAGGGCCCCAAGCCTGGCTGGCTCCATCCAAGCTTGGGCTGTCTCCATCTTAAAATTCTGAATTATTGTGTGTTTGCACTTGTGTCTTCAGTCTGCTGGAGCGAGCATGTGGGCTAGGGGCTCGCCCTCCTGGCTGCCCATGTGCGGCATGCGCCCAGTGTGGGGGGTTCAGTGACCCTCGAGTGAGTACAGGGTAAGCGTGTTCCACCCAAACTGAGTGAGGGGGCTCTGAACAGCTCCAGGGAGCACACCTTCCCTTCAAGGCACGGGCGTCAACCAAGAGACCTCTGGGTCTTCCTTACTCGTGTCCCTTCCCTGCACCAACCGACCACCTCTGCTGGAAGGGATGATGTAGAAAGAAATAAAAAACGGTTGGGACAGTCTGGGCAGCGTTTCCTCTGCTCTGGTAAAAACAAAAAGGCACCTGTGTGTGCGAGCCCCCAGAGCATGCTGTGTGATTTTGGTGAATCTGCCCACGTGTTACACCAACACTGAAAGCAAAGCGGGGTGAGCTTTCCAAGTACTTTCGGACCCAAATCAACAGCCTGTATGAGAATATCCAGGAGTAGGTTAAGTTTGCTGCTGAGCTGGAAGCTGTGGGGGAAGAAGCTCAAACTTATGTCAAGTGCACTTTCTGGCAAATGAGGCAAACACTGAGCAAAAACCTCCTAAACTGGGAGCAAAGACCTATGAACAAGCATGCCGCCTACACAACAGGTTTTTCTTCTGGGAAGGAACCGGCTATCGTTTCTCCCCTGGACTCCAGTTCCTGCTGTACTCTTATATTTGCTTTCCAAAGTGGTGCTGCCCAAGATCAAGAGGAACTGTAAAATTCGGTCTCGTAATCTAAAACTCCAGCTTTCTCCTCTTTTACACCAACACTAAAGAGCAAGTAAAAATGTCATGACAAGCTGAGAAAGAGGCTGCAGGAGAAAGAAAAAGTGGTGTGGTTTAGTACCTCCAGGCCACACGTAGCACTTTTTTTCTGCTTTTGAGCAATTTCAGCCATTTTCAATTTGCCCCGGGCCCTGCAAGTCACGTAGCTTGATTTTCATACCTGTTCCTTAGGTAGCTCTCTGCTCAGGGGCTTCTCTGCAGGGAACCCATGAAATCCCTGCGTTGGCTGAGACCTATGTTCCCCTGGGGCGTCCTGCGGCAGGAAGGAGCTCCAGGGTCCCACAGCCTCCCGCCCCCTGTGCACTGTGCAGATCGGAGGGGTGGTGGCCTCGCCCACCAGGGCTTGTTTGGCCTCCTGCACAGCACACTGTTCTGCGCCATCAGCTGGCTCCGGTCCCAAGGGCAGCTGTGGCCCCCAGGCCTCCGCAGGCCTCCGTCCTCCAGTCTGGCCGCGAAACCCCTGCTCCCAACTGCCGGTGGCCCACCAAAGGTGCTGCCCGCTCACAGCCTCAGGTGGACCCTCTGCAGCAGGACCAGACCTGCCCTCCCGCATGGGCACCAGCGCCCAGACGCCCCACCCTGAAGCTCCGGACTCATCTGCCTTTCCCTCCTGGGCACTAACCACGCCTGTCTCCTACCAGGAACCCCTTGCTGTTGGAACACACCCTCTGGGCTCTGTACATGCTGTTCCCCTGGCCCAGAGACCTTCCCACTTCCTGGCTGTTTTCCTCCGCCACTGAGCTCCCGGTGAGGATGGCACCTTTGTTGCCCGCCTTCCCCACCTGGAAGATGCTCCTGTACCTACTCTGGGCTTCTGCGGCTCACCCGTTCTGTCTGTCTATCTGCCTTTCTCTCTCTCTCTTACTGTCTCTCTTACAGGCCCTGTCTCTCTCTTTTGTCTCTCTCTGTCTCTAACTCTCTGTATCTCCCACTCTGTCTCCTTCTCTCCATCTCTCTCTCCCAATGCTCTATCTCTCTGTCTCTCTGTCAGTCTCTGTCCCTCCCTCCCTCCCATCCGTCGGTCTGTCCCCTCTCCTTGTCTGCTGGCAGGCTGTTCCTCTGGGGGCACACTCACCGTGTCAGATGTCAAACTGCTTGCCGGGTGCCTTCTCTGTGCTCACCTCTGCTAAAGGCTCCTGCTGGCCATTTCCCTCCGACCTGACCCGGGATGGCCCTCTTACCACCCGACCTTCGGAAGAGGACATGGAGGCTTGGGCACTGAAGCCCCTCATTCTGCCTGGTCCTGCCCTGTGCACATGCATGGAAGGCCTGGTCAGGGACCGGAGCACAGTAGGTGCTTTGTAACATCGTTTCACCTTCACCACTGGACCGGTCCCTGGTTGGTAGAGGTGGGGACATGGGGCTGAGCTGGCGTCCAAGAACTTGCCCCTCATCCTTACTGACCAGAGACCAGGTGTGGGGCTGGCCACCATGTCCACCCTGATGGTCCAAAGGTCAGGTCCTGCTAGAAGGCACCCCACATGTCAGGGCTCCTGACACAGAGAAGTCATGGGTCGTCCACAAATGGGGCTGATGGGTGTCATTGGAATTGCCCACGGGAGGCTGGAAGGGGCATTCTGGCATCCTGGGCCCCGAGAATTGGGGGCCTTGGGGGTTCCTCTCCATGGCAAGGTGGGCTCAGTCCTACCACCGGCCTGGGGGCTTCATGACAGCAAACATAGCCGGATGCTGGTCCTTAGCAGCTCAGCTCGGGCCAAGGTCACTTCAGTGAAGCCAGAAGATCCTCCAAAGACCTGACAGTGCTGAGGGAAGTTCAGGGTCCACAGAGGGCCACCCTGTTAGGGTCCCTGGCACAGGACTAGCACCCCACCTGGCTTACTGGAGCTCAGTCTCATAGGGCCTCAGTCCAGGGACACCCTCCCCACTGTTCCCACCTGGGTCCTGATCCCCACAGGGGTCAGGGCAGAAAAGTTTAGCTTGGAGAGCTAGAGAAGGAAGAGTAAGAGCAGCGTTGAGGGTGTAGCTTTAGTGGTGGTCTGCTCCACACTGCCACCCTCAGGTAGCCCCTTGGCCCTCCCCAAACTTCCTTTGATTCATAGGTGTGAAGTCCACTAATTACTGAGTAACTAGGCTCTGGAACAATCCTTATAGAAAATGCTAATTGCTCTTAGAGGGTTAGCTATCTGTCAGCCACTCTCACTTTAGTATAAATTAGTTCATGCAGTGTACTTTCTTACTAACACCAAAAGGACATGAGCTGCACTGAGAGAACAGGATCTCCCTTGGGAATGTATCCAAGATCCCAGAACACTGTGGGAGATGGGGCTGCCCGGGGAGCTTGGAGCAAGGGGCCATCGGGACAAATGAAAATGCCAAAGGAAACAAGGAGGAGGACAAAGTCCCATTTTTTCTGTTTCAAAATTCCCTTAAGGGCCAGTCCTGAGTGAGGACAGAAGGACCTATTCTTCCTGTTCCTCTTCCCCTTTCCCCCATCCCTTTCCCTGTCCTGCTTATCCCACTGTCTTCCACCACACTTAGGGTCCTCCTCTCTGGACTGGGATTCAAGCAGTTATGATCAGCACGAGTTCAGCTCCAACTGGAAGGGTGTTGGATGGGATGAAATGTCACTTTCTTTGTCACCATGAAGGCTGGGAAGGTGCCACCTGCTTTTCTGTCTGTGTGGATAGAGGGTGGTGATCTAGAGCAGGGGTTTGGTGGTGGGCTCTGGAGGGCATGGTGCCCCTCTGCAGCTTGGCCATCTCCTTCCCTGCAGGCCTCCTGAGGAGTGGTGCTTGGGAGGTAGGCCCTGCAGGAGGCGAGGGGTCTTGTGCAGGAAGGGAGTAGGAGCCCCAGCCCTCTGGGCACTCCAACAGGCAGTTCATGGACAAAAGAGGGCCCACGGAAGCACAAGTTCTCCAGGAACCTCCACCCAAAGGCTTCCCTGTGGAGCCTGTGATGGAGGGTGGTCCTGCCAAACAGCAGCGACAAGCCGTTGAATCCACAGGCCCGTGGGGCTCCAGCATGGGACGCAGGACCTGAGCAGTCAGGCAGCAGGGGCGCTCAGACCAGTGTTCAACAGCGACCCCATGTGGCTGCAGTGGAAGCAATGTCTGCTCAACATGAGCTGCAGGGTGGAAAGAATGTCCACGCTCCCTTATCTCTCCTTTGGAGTAGGACTGGGTCTCTTGGGGTATGCAAGCTCCCGAGGCTCTCTTGGCTGCATCACCTCAGGAGAAGGCTTCAAGAAGAAGATTTTAGACTTCAGCTAGGATGGGCAATGACCAAAGCAGCAGGAAAGCCAGAAAGGAAGTGAGTTTCTGCATCTAGGTGGATGCTGGACATGTTGGTCACAGTCTTGTGGGTGACATGTTTGTGACGCTGGCCTGGGAATGTTAACAATTTAGCATGGAAGCAGGGATGCCTTTTCCTGGAGCATACAGCTCCCTCCCAGTGACCTGTGGCACTTGGCCAGCCCCATCCAGGGCTATGAGGCCTCTTGGGGGTGAACCGTGGGCTGACAGGGCTGATTCCCTGCCTCTACCAGCTCTCCTGGGGCCAGCCCCTGCTCTGCAGAACCAGATTGGAGCCCATCCACCTTTGAGGCAAGGACTCACCTAGCCTTGCTCTTGGGAGGAAAATCCATTTGTTCTCAAGAAGGCCAGCTCATGGTGTCTTGTTATTCCTGCCCAGGCTTGGCCCGACTTCGTGCAGGCCAGCTCAGGGGCAGGACTCAGCTTGCCCCGGCTTCTCCTGCCCAGTGATGGGACAGGTCACTGAGACCAACACCCTTCTGGGGGCAGGGATTCCCCCTCCAGCGTAGGTCAGTGGTAGGTCAGAAACCCTCGGAGTCCCTCAGAATCACCCTTCACTCCTCTCCAGCCCTGTGCCTTGGAGGGCTGACATGCACAGGCTGCACGTGGCCCCACTGTCCTTGTCTTCTAGCTTCTGGTGGGTTGGCAGACAGGACAGCCTGACAGTAGCCGACACAGAGAGGTTGAGGAATTTGTCCCCAGCTCCGTCCCCTCAGGGGCCGTGTTCCTCTGCTCAAGGGGGCAGCACCGTCTGTGGCCTCTGCTCCAGCAGCAGCTGCAGCCTGTCCTGGCCCCTCAGTCTCGGGACCTGTGGGCTCTCCACCCACTGCTCCCAGCCTGGGTGCCCTGGGCCCACCCCCATGGTTGGTCACACCTTTAAAAACAGTCCCATTCATTAAGCCCTTGGGTCTCCCCTCCTGAGTGGGTTGTGTCTTCCTCTGAGACTTCTAGGGAGGGGCCTCAGATCTTGGAGAGACAGCTCCCTGTGGGGCTGGGCAGTGCCTACTAGGGAACAGCCCTTTCTCTGACTGCTTAAAATCTGTCTCTTCTCATGGCCACTCCGTATCCTGAGCAGCCCAGCCTCCCTCTGCTCTCTGCTGTGAGTCATCCCTGCAGCTTTTGGGAGACAGGTGCTCCGCCCGGCACCCTGGTCTTCTTCCCTGCAGCCCTATGCTCTCCTGGCGACTCCAGCCCCTCCCTTCTGGCTTTGTTCTCCAAGCACACCCAGTGACTCAGGGTCCCCTCGACAAGTTGACAAGCAGGCCTGAGTTGTGCCCTTCTCACTGAAGGCAGTGGTGGGGCTCAGATTTACAGGCCAGGTCCAAGGCTTGGAGACAGGGCAGGGGGCAGGGCTGGGGGTCAGCACCTGCTTCCCATCTGTCTGTTGGCCTGCAGGGTAGAAGCAAGTCCAGGAGGCCTTTCTAGCCTGACCTTCCAAAGGATGGTGGGGTGGGGGCTTGGTGAGGTTCTGTTTGTCAATCCAGTGTTCCCTGCTTAGCCATGTTGCCAGCCCAGCATGGGCGGAAAGGCCAGCCTGGCAGCCAGGAGAGGCTCAGCTATGCCCGGGGTAGCCCCGTCCTGACTGTGGGTTAGAATCACCTGCAGAGTTTTTAAAAGTAGAGGTGTCCAGGGCCCTTCGCAGACCCACAGAACTAGACTTACCAGGGATCTCAAGAAAACACCTGAGGGCCCTGGATGGGGTCCCCACAGGCCTTGAGGCCGGGCCCTGTCAGCTCAGGGAGAACCGTGGGATGAGTGGAGGCAGGACTGCCCCTCTGTGCCAAGAACACCTGGGACACCTGAATTGTTACACAGAAGAACGAGCCTCGGCCTGGGGATATTTCCATGAACTGTAATGCTCGGATCATCAGGCACTGGACTTTCTGGAATGGTCCAGAATGTTCAATGTGCCTGGAGAGGGCAACGAACCACTCTGGATTTTTCATCTCTTTTTTTCCAGAACTGTAGAAAAGCTGAAATCTGGGCATGTGGGCACCCCCTTGTCCATGCTGCTGGGTTCTATCTAGGGTGGCCTCTAGCCGTGTGGCATCTTTATGCAGGTCAAGCCACGTGTTCTTGGCACCTGATGGGGAATGTGTGAGAGGCAGGTGCACAGCATCGGCTGTGAGAGATGCGCTGATCAGCTCAGGGTGCGTGCTGACATGGCGTGTGACTTCCACAGAAGTCTGGGCGGACTCTGTACCTGGTGGTTTCATTTCTAGGCTGTAGGGATAATTTTGTAAGGGAACAGAGGAGAGATGCTTCTGTGGGCTGGACGCCTCCCCAGATTCGTATGTTGAAGCAGAACCCCCAGGGAGATGGTATGGGGGCCTCTGGGAGGTGGTTAGGGTCAGATGAGGTCATGGGGCGGGCATCACCCCCCATGGCAAACGGCCTGCTGGACGTGCCTTTTCTCCAGCCGCCCTCCTTGGCCCTCGGCAGAACTTGTCCTCCTCTGCCCACCTCCCACCCGGTGTCTCTCCTCTCCTCTCCTACCCAGCACGGCTGAGGCCCTGCACTCAGAGGGCTCCTTCCCGACTAGGCAGCGGGGCAGCCCTGCGACACACAAGCGCATGGAGGGCTCCCATTTGGTTACATATGGGAGAGCACGGCTGAAACCACAAGCAATCTCGCCACCAGAACCCCGTGGATTCTGACTGGAACTGTTTTCTTGTGACTTGCTTTTGCGTTACCGGCCTCATACGGTTACATTCTGCAGGGCCGGAACCCAGTGTTCACGGGAGTCCCAACTGTCTAGGCTGTGCTTAATCGAGGTTTAATCTGTTACTTGACTTCCACCGAGTGAACCCTGAAAGCAGGTGAGTGGAGCCCACCTGATCCAGGTAGGAGCCCCAAGGTGGGAGGAGGTGATCCAGGAGAAGGTGTGGGGGAGGTCTCCATTTTTGTCCAAGGGGGTCCCCCTTGTGGCCTAGGAGCAGGAAGCCCCAGAGAGAGCAGGCAGGGGATCTAAAGAGCAATTCCTCTATGGTCTGGGGGTACGGTCTTTCCCTTTTCAGGGTCCCCTGACCAGAGTGCCCAAGCCCTGGGGGGTGACCGCCTTTCACGGGCCCCCACTGTATGTGCTCATTCTGATCACTGGGCTCCTGCCTCAGTTTCCCTCAGTGTTCCAGCCCCTCCTCTCACCTGGGCTGGGAAACTTTCCTTGGACCCTGTCCAGGTCAGCTGGGGTGTGGGGTCCCCTTGCCAGCCTTTTCCATCAAGGGCACTGCTGTGGCGTAGGCCTGTGACCCTCTTGCCCCATCCACCCCCCTCAGGCCACTGAGCAGAAACAGGGCCAGGCCAGTAAAAGGAAGGGCCATGCTTTCACAGGAGGTGCCAACAGGGAGTCGCTGTTTCTGGGAAATGCTTGCCTGTCGGGAGATTAAAATGGTTTAAGTGACTGTTACCAAGAATCTTTGTGTAATGGGGCAAGATTAGGTTCTTTTCCACGAGGATGGACTTTAATCTTCCACCTGCTCATATGTGAGAAGAACACCACGTGTCCATGTAGTCACTCACCCCGATGCAGGTGCTGGAAGAATCCAGAAGGCCTCTCACCTGGTTCCCACCTTAAGACAGCGGGCCCCCCAGGGGAACCAGTTTCTTGCCTTTTGGTCATAAGCCCAAAGCAGTGAAGTCAGGAAAGGCCTCCAGGGTCGTGACACCAAGACCTGGAGGGGATCCCGTGTTGGCCCCCCAAGGGCAGAGCCTCCCTCCCTGCCGGCCGCCTGGCGGAGCAGAGCACAAGCCTCTTGGCGGGAATCTTCCTCTGCTTTCTCCGGGCCAGTCCTGGAGAGTCTCCCAGCGCGGGCTTCCGGGTTTGGCCTGGGTCATCCCTGTAACAGTCTCCCCCGGGACCTGGTCTCTCCGCTGCGCAAGGAGGCAGCGTGGGAAACAGCCGAGGCAGCCTCTGGGCCCGCTCTGATGCGGACCCCTTCCCGCTCCAGTCTGGTCCCCGTGGGAGGTGGGAGGGAGGCTTGGCAGAGCAACCTTTCTGTCTTCTATATCCTGTACATGTGCAGTGGGAATGTCCACTCCCAGCGCCACTTCCACGGGCTACTCAGCCCCACTGGACTCCATGCTCAGTAGGAACTCATTTGCTGACTCTTCCTCTCGGAGGGTCCCTTTATGGCCCAGCCTCCCACCTGTAAGACCAGCTTCACCCACCACCACCCTGGGTCTCAGCGGCCACTGAACCCACACAGTGTCCCTGTGGCACCAGTGGCCTGTTCTTGCCCGGGGTTGGTGCTCTGTCGCCCCAGGGCTGGCTCATCCTCAGCACCTTCCTGAATCCCCCGGGACATGGCAGCCTGCTGGCTGGTCCCACCCCCAGCTCCTGCCTTTTATGTTTCTATGCGTTGAAGGCAGGTCTGGCCTCACCATCTAGAGGAGCAGCTGCCCCAGGGGCCAGCTGTGGGGCTGGGCAGTGCCGGTAGCCAGCTGCAGTCCTGCCCTCTGCTGGTGGAGGAGAGACAGGGCTTGTCAGCGCAGCTCTCATTCCTTCATCCATCCTCCCAATAGTTAGAGTCTCTGTTAGGTGCTGGAAATACACATGGGAGCCAGAGGGTACTCAGTCTTGCCCCTCCTGGGGACTCAGGGCTGGTAGGGGAGAGGGGCAGGGATCAAAAGGGCACCCAGGCTCATGCAAATGGACACGTGGGACTCACAGCGGTGGGGAGGCCCCTCGTGAGGTGGGCCACATGGGGACTGGTCCTGGCCAGGGAGGCGGGGGACATCTCCTGCGGATGGCAGTTGGGCTGAGGTCTGAAGGCTGCACAGGAGGACAGGAAGCCGGCTGCCCGCTGGAGCCTGAGACCCAGGGCGGGGCTGGGTGGCTCTTCGGGTGGAGGTCGGGAGAGGCGTTAGGAAGTCAGGGCAGTTGTACAGGCAAGGAGCGACGGCCTGGGCTGGCAGTGCGGAGGGGAGTGGACACACCAGCAGTGTGGTAGAGGAGCTCCCGCTGAGGTGCGCTGAGTCATAGTGGGTGGCCTAGCGGGTGGCCTCCAGCGCGGACGCAGCGGGGCCGCTCCCTACCTGCCCCGGCCTTTGCTCTGCTGGTTCCTCCAGGGTCTTCTCAGTGTGGGTGTGGGCCTGGGAGAAAATCGCTGCTTTTCCCCAATGCGGCCCTCCTGGGGGCCTGACACCTGCCCTGGTTTTATCTGGTGACCCAGTCCTCCATTCGGCTCCTTTGCACCTCTTTGTGGTGAAGGTCTTTTATTTTCTGAGGGATTTTGTCTGACTTAACCCTTCACAGGCGCATGGAGGAAGGCCTGAGGTTAGGCAGGCGGGGTCAGGGCTGGGACCCACACCTGCTCTTGACACCGGGCCCTGCCCTGTCCTACATAGCACTGAACTTCCCCTTCCTTGGGGCCCAGCTTGACATCAGGTGGACCCTTGTTCTCTCTGTCCCTCCTTCCTGTGGGCTCCCAGGGGACTGGGGGCTGCTCTGGGCCCATGGTTCTCAGTGGGACCAGGGGTCGGGGGGGTGTGATTTTGCCCCCAGAGGACACTTGGCGAGGTCTGGAGACACTTTTGGCTGGCACAGCTGGGAGTGGGGGGGCTCTTAGCCTCCGGTGGGTGGGGGCAGGGGGCTGCTCGTGTCCTGCAGTGCACAGGACAGCCTCCATAGCAGAGAATGTGTGGCCCCCAGGGTCAGACCTACCCTGGGGTCATCCAGCCCAGCCTTGGTGGTGGGTCAGTCTTGGGATTCCTGGGTCCTAGCAATGTTGGCAGTCGCTCTGGGCACTCTGGGGCTGAGGGCACAGGCCCATTATTTTTGCACCTTTAACAAAGATTTACTGTGAGCTCTGGGTTGTGCTTTTGGAATTGAAACGAGAGTTAGAATTGAAGCACAGGCAGGAATGGCTCATGTCCCTGGGGACAGTTACAGCTTGATGTGGTCCCTACTCTCTGAGGGGTCGTGGAGGGCAGCCTCCTGGACAAGGAGCTGGGTCTGCCCTGTGGCTGTGGCTTTGGGGTGGGACAAACCAGGCCAAAGGGCTCAGCATGTGCAAATGCCCTGAGGAGTGGCCTCCGTAGGTTAACACCCATCTGTCTGAGCTGAGAAACTGGAATGGGAGAAGGTCGCCCAGGGCCTCAGGGTCAGGCCAGCCGAGGAGCTGGGGTGTGCTGTGCCTGGCACCCCTGTCCTCCCCGGTGCCCTGAGTGTCCGGCCTCTGTTTATCTGGCTGTTTCACCTCACTGTCCCTGGGGGACATCAACGTGGGCTTCTGACATGACACAAATGGCAAATCCTGGGAGAGGATGTGCCCTGTTTCCCCATGTGGGCAGAAATACAGCCCCAGATAGCCGTACTGACAAGCCTCAGAGTCCACCCAGCACCCTGGCTCGGGCATCCTGCTTTCTCTCCCAGGACTGAGTGGCCCATCCTCACAGCACGCAGGACAGGTAGGGGGCCGTCCCCCCCCAGGATCCTGCAGCTGGGGTCCCCTCACCATCAGGGCAGCCAGGCCCTGCTGTGTCCTCCTGTGGGCACTCCACAGGGCCACATGCCGCGGGGGGGGGTGCTTGCTGGTCGAAGGGGCACTCATTCTCTGCAGATGTGTCCATGTTCTGTGCTGTGAAACCATGCCATTGGTCTTCAAACTCGGCAGACAAATTTCCCAGCAGAGATAATATCCTAGCAACCTCTCGGGTCACCAGGACATCCGTGGCTGGACTTGCAGAGTTGTTTACATTGAGTTTCATGGCATTTGAGAGAACTTGGCTATTTCCAAGCTGGGAGGATGGTTGTCCAGAACGTCCAAAAGTCAGTCCTGGGGCAGCGGGGCCTAAAAACAGATGGGCTGACTTTTCAGGAACGTGAACTTTAAAACTTTTAACACACCCCTGGGTGTTTGGAGGTTGCGGAGCCGGGGGAGCTCTTCCTCCGTGGAGAGCTACATCTCCTGTGAGAGGCCATGCACGCGCACGCCTGCGGCTCTGCCTCCCCGTGCAGGGGAACGTGTGTGTGCTTGGTGTGGGCGCTGGGGCTGGCTCAGAAAAAGAAGTGAAAGGTTCTGAAAACTTTAAGTGTAGCACATCATAGGTGGTCAATATTTGTTGGAAGAAAAATAAGAAAGTGTACTTTTAATAATGATGATTATGACATTGTTGAGATTGTTCTTTTTCGGCGATTCCTGTTTTGAAGAGATCCAGGGATAAGGAAGAAAGGAAGGAATGAGGAAGGAGGGAGGGAGAGAGGGAAGAAAGGAAATAAAGAGGAAAAGTTCCTGGAAGTGCCATCCCTAGGTCACACTGATGGGTATTGTCCAGGGACCCCTGTAGAGAAGTCTCTGGAACAGCAGAATGAGTGCTTCTCTGAATCCTCCCCAGCAGTGTGCTCTCCACCTCTGCATCTTGGGTCGATGAAGACATGGAGTTTTTTCTGCAGTGTCGGTGGAGGTTGAGTGTCTCACACATGTAAGATTTCTAGCCCTTTCCTTCGAGGTCTTTGAGCATGTCCTCTGCCCGTTTTCCCACTGAGCAGCTGACCTTTCCCAGGGTCCTCATTAGCGCTGCCTGGTTCGCATCCCGTCTGGGAATGTGGTAAAGCCATGCTTTCTGGCCACCTAGTTAGTACTGGACCATGTGCTGAAAAGGGCAGTTTGCATGCCACCACCAATCGGAGCACTTACTTGACAGTTTGAGGCCTGTGGAGCTCTCCTTCTCTGCCTAGAATGGCAGACTGGCAACATTTGTGATGGCCCCTCGATAACTATGATGAACCCACGATATCCACAGACCGTAGGTGGACATGGATCACGAGCTAGAAATACACCATTGGAGTGTCACTCCACGGAGACTTGAGGGTTGTTTCGTTGCCTCGGCATAACCTATCCTAGGCTGTCGAGTACATTTTCTTATTTAGTCATAACAACATCTTATTCATTAAGGAAATTAGCTCCTAATCTATGACATGAATGACAAATATTTTATACAGTTCTTTTCCTTTGACATTGTGTTTTTACCATGAAAAAATAACAAATTTTGCATACTTAACTTTATCAATCTTTTTCTCATGGATTTTTTTCACATAGAGGAAGGCCTTGCCTCCTTAGAAAAATTGTTTTTAAACTTCCCTGTTTTCTTTTCTTTTTATGGCTTTGTTGAGAGATGATTCCAATACTATAAAATTCACCCATTTAAAGTATATATTCAGAGTTGTACAGAGTAACAACAATCTAATATTTGAATTTGTCATCACCCCAAAGAGAAACCTGGTCTCGATTGGTAGTCATTGCCCACCCGCTCTGCCCTGACCTCAGGTGACCACTAAGCTACTCTCTGGCTCTGTAGACGTTCTGGATCACATGGAACCATATAACTGGTGGTCTTTTGTGACTGGCTTCTTTCAATGAGCAGAATAATTCTGAGCTTCATCTATATTGTGACATGTGTCAGTCTTCCATTCCTTTGTATGGCTGACAAATGCTCTATTTTGTCAGTTGATGGACATTCGAGCTGTTTCTGATTTTGTGCCAGTATGAATAATGCTGTCATGAACATCCATGCCCAGGTTTTGCATAGACATATGCTTCCATGTCTCTTGAGTATGAGAACTTCTGGGTCATATGGGAATGCTATGTTTAACATTTGGAGGAATACCAAACTGCTTTTCGAAGCACTTGTACCATTTTACATTCCCATCAGCAATGCATGAGCATTCCAGTTGCTCTGTATCCTCAGCAACACTTGTTATTGTCTACTTTCTTAAATTTGAGCCATCCTAGTGAGTGTGAAGTTGTTTCTCATAGTGGTTTTATTTAGTATTTCTCTAATGATTCATGATATTAAGCATCTTTTCTTACATTTACTGGCCATTTATTTTACTAAGGTATTATTGATATACACTCTTATGAAGGTTTCACATGAAAAAACAATGTGGTTACTACATTTACCCATATTATCAAGTCCCCACTCATACCCCAATTCAGTCACTGTCCATCAGTGTAGTAAGATGCCATAGATTCACTGTTTGCCTTCTCTTTGCTACACTGTTTTCCCCGTGGTCCCTCACAGCATATGTACTAAACATAATACCCCTCAATCCCCTTCTACCCTCCCCACCCGTCCTCCCACACCCCTCCCCTTTGGTAACCACTAGTTCCTTCTTGGAGTCTCTGAGTCTGCTGCTATTTTGTTCCTTCAGTTTTGCTTCATTGTTATATTCCACAAATAAGGGAAATCATTTGGCACTTGTCTTTCTCTGCCTGGCTTATTTCACTGAGCATAATATCCTCCTTACTGGCCACTTGTATATCTTCTGTGGAGAAATAGGTATTCAAGTACCTTGCCCATTTCTAAGTTAGATTATTTGTCTTGTTATTGTTGAGTTGCAAGGTTTCTTTATTAATACTTGTAACACAAAAGTTTTTTATTTTGATAAAGTTTGATTTATCTATTTTTTCTTTTGTTGTTTGTGCTTTTGGTGTTGCATCCAAGAAGGCTTTGTCTAACCAGAAGGCAGTGAAGATTTAGTCCAATATTTTCTTCTAGGAGTTTTATAATTTTAGGTCTTACATTTAGGTTTATGATCCATGTTTAGTTACCTTTTTGCATGGTATAAAGAAGGGGTTCACTTGAATTCTTTTGTATGTGAATATCCACTGTTCCACCACCACTTGTTGAAAAGATTATTCTTTTCCCATCAAATGGTTTTGGTATCCTGATCAAAATCAAGTGGTGGTAAACGTGAGGGTCTGTTTCTGGACTCTCTATTCTGTTCCACTGATCTACAAGTCTACCCTCATGCCTGTGACACTCTCTGTTATTACTGGAGCTTTGTATCAAGTTTGAAATCAGGAAATGTGAGACTCTCAACTTTTGTTCTTTTTCAAGATTGCTTTGGCTATTCTGGGTCATATGAATATTAGGATTAGCTTGTCAATTTCTGCAAAAAAAAGCAAAATCAAAACCCAGCTTGTATTTTGATAGGGATTGCATTATGTGTAGATCAGTTTGGGGAGTATTACTATCTTCACAATGCTAAATATCTGATACATGAATATGGAATGTCTTCCCATTTATTTAGATCTTTAATTTCTTACATTTCTTTTTTGAAATTTTCATATTGAAGTATAAGTGATATACAATATTATATTGACTTCAAATATGCAACATCATAGTGATTCAACAGTTACCTACATTATTAGATGCTCACTCCAACTAGCATAGTTACTATCTGTCCACATAGAAAGATGTTACAGAACTACTGACTATATTTTCTATGCTGTACCTTCATCTCTGTGACTAATTTGTATTATGATTGAGGTTTTGTGCCTCTTTATCCCTTTCACCTATATCACGAACCCACCCCACCCCCTCCCCATGGTAACCACCAGTCACGTTTCAGTGTCTATGAGTCTGCTGCTCTTCTATTCTTTTTGTTTTGTTTTGTTTCTAGATTTTCCATATAAGTGAAATCATATGGTATTTGTCTTTCTTTGCCTGGCTTATTTCACTGAGCATAATACCTTCTAGCTCCATCCATGTTGTTGCAAATGGCAAGATTTCTTTTCTTTTTATAGCTGAATAGTATTCCATTGTGTATATGCACTACATCTTCTTTATCCATTCGTCTACTGATGGACACTTAGGTTGCTTCCATATCTTGGCTATTGTAAATAATGTGGCGATAAGCGTGGTGGTGAATATATCTGTAAGTTTCTTACATTTCAACAGTGTTTTATACAGGCTCACTCTTCTTTTCTTCCTAAGCATTTTATTCTTCTTGAGACTATTACAATGGGGTTGGTTTCCCAATTTCATTTTCAAATTGTTCATTTCTGGTATGTAAAACACTGTAGTTTTCTTGTATTTGATCTTGTTTCCTGCCACATTGATGAACTAGGTTATGAGTTCAAATAGGTTTTATTTTAGTGGACTCCTTCCTATTTTCTATGTATAAGATCATATCACCTGTGAACAGAGATAGTTTCACTTCTTCTTTCCATATTTGGATGCCTTTTTTTTTCTTTCTCTTGCCTGATTTCTTGAGCTAGAACCTCCAGAAGAATGTTGACTTGAAGTAGGAATATTTTATTTCAGGTTTCTGCATTAATATTCTTGAGAGATTGGCCTGTGGTTTTCAAAAATTTGTTCTATCTTTGCTGAATTCAGTATCAGTGTGACATTAGCCTTTTCTAAAGATTTTTGAAACTTTTCTACTTTTCCCTGCCCTGAAACAGTTTAAATGGTATTGGAATGACCTGTTCCCTAAAATTGTGTTAGAATTCCCATGTGAAATCACACAGCCTGGTGCTTTGGCATGGCATCGAGCTATCAGTTTAAGAACTTCATTATGTTTTTTTTATGGTAATTGGGTCATTTTCTTTTTTCTGTCTCTTCTGGGGTAATGTTTTACAAGTTACATTTTCTTAGAAAGAATCCATTTCACCTAAGTTTACAAATTTATTTGCATAGAGTTGATCAGAGTGATTGAAGAAGTTGATTAAAGCAATTCTCTTGTGCTTCTGTTCATTTTCTCTGTTGATATTTCTCCATCTGTAGTTTCTTATTCTGTATTTGTGTGCATATGTATTCTCTCTCGTTTCTTAATTTAGCTTGTTTAACCGCCCCGTTCCCGCCGAAGAGTCAGCTCTGCTGGGCCTGTCTTGGAGTGGTGCTGCAGTTGGAGACCTGTCCTGCCCGGCCCGCCCGTCTTCCCACCCTCGTTCTGTGGTTGCCAGCCCTGCACTGTGCTCTGGAGGCCCTTTGTACTTTCTCCTGCTGCCTCCTTAGTAAACCTTTTCTATGTCAAATCCTGTCTTTGCATCCGGCTCTTGGCAGACCCAAATGAGTCCGTGGCCTTTCCTGGTTGCCGTGTGGAGGATGGATAGAAGGGCTGAGGACAGAGGCGGAGGCTGTCTGCCTGGCTGCTGCCCGCGGTGTGGGAGCAGAGGGCCACGGCTTAGCCCCAGAAACGGGGGGCAGAGGAAAGGCGGGTACAAGAGCTGTTAGGGTCAACAGGACTTAGGGATCAAACATCACAGCTCACATTTTACCATTTATGCTTTAAATGTTCCTTCCTAGGATCATAGGGATCATGCAAAGCTACAAAACTAAAGACAGAGTTGAAAAGTTTATTGACAATCCCTTAACTTTGCCTTAAAATCCCCATCAGGCCTCAACAAGATCCTGCTAGGGAAATAAGGAGATGTGACTCTAAAGGCAACAAGCCAATGTTATTAAACAGCCTGGAAGGACCAGAACCCTTGGCTGGCCCTGCTCCTGGCCCTGCACACAGAGCTGGGGGCAACGGGTGGCTGCTGTGGGCGCTGTGGGAAGGACTGACCCCTCTGCTGAGGCCTAAACAAGGTGCCCAGACCCAGGTGCTGACCCAGGAGGGCTCACGGCCTGTAGCTCGCCTCCTCCCCAGATGCTAAAAGGAGGAAGAATCCAGCAAACACCAGGTGAGTTTTGTGTTGTTTGTCTTGTTTTTGGGCCATCCCATGCATTGTCTCTTTTAGAATATGGGATGCTCTGGTAAGCGGGGCCTCAGAGGTCATCTCAGTCTCGGCCTTCGGGCTGCTCAGCAGGGGAGGGACAAGGGGGGACCAAGTGGGGGTCTCCCTACTGCCCAGCACCTTTCCCCTGGAAGCTCCAGGTTAATCTGTGTTCTAGTCTACCCCCTAACTCCAGGTTGTCTCAAACCAAGAGCTCTGGGCCTGCACATTGTTTTCACACCCCTGCATTGTTCTGAGAAGTGAACCGGGTGCCATCCGAGATCTGGCAGCAAGTCCAGGGCTAAGCTGGGAACCCACGTGTCCTGTCTCTGTCCTTCATCTTCTCGTAGCCCAGGTGTGCAGGCTTGGGTGTGGCTCCCACTCAGTGAGGCTCCCACATTGAAGGCAGACATGGCGTTTAAAGCAGGTGCATACTGTTCTGGTTTAAGGTTTACCAGTTTAGATTCACCCACAGGGATTGGGCCCCTTGTACGAAAAATGCCGTGTGTATGGCTCAGCCCCTCTTAGTGCCTAGGCAGAGCAGGGGGGGCAGGGGTGTGGTTCCTAGCTTAGGGGACTGGAGGCCTCATAGCAACTGTTCCCTGAGGGGCATCTCTGCTCCAGCCAGCCCCTTGCTGTGCCCACACCTCTCACTGTTCCTGCATTCATTCTGCATGCAGCAGGGGTCAGGCCTCAGCTGGCTGCTGGGCGTGCGGGCGGAGGGACTCCCAGTGCAGGGCCAGCCAGTCCCAGAAAATGAGCACAAATCAGAGGTGAGGGTCCCCACGTGCTGGGGCACCTGAGGAACCACTCACACGTGAGCTCTTCCCATGCCCAGAACGTGGCCAGCTGGCAGTGGCCGACTGGGGTGGCAGCTGCCAGGGGGTCAGCAGGGAGACCCCCCTTGGGAATTGGCTTCTTGGATGGCCTGGCCCCTTGGGTCCCACCAGGAAAGAGCTTTATTTTCCTCAACTCTTGGCTGCAGGCAGCCATGTCGGGTGTCCCCTCTGCCACCTGTCACTGGATACAGATTTCCCATGAAGCTAATACCACTTAGATTTCAGATCCTCTCCCTTGCCAGGCATTGTGTTCCCAAGGCCACATGTTCTTGTAAAGTTTGCAAAAATAAGTGATTTTTATGTGGTAGACACACTCTAGGGTGACTGGGGGCAGGGGGCAGGGGGTCCCAGTGAGTCATACCCTTAGTAATTCCCTTCCTTTGAGCATGGGCAGATTCGGGGACCTACTTCTAACCAACAGGGCCTGGCCAAAGTGAGGAGGGCATCGTGCCGCTAAGTATGGTACATTGTGGTACAAAGGTGGAGGGACTTTGCAGATATGATTAAAATCCCTAATATTGACTCTGGGTCATCAGAAAAGTGGGCCTGGGTGGGCCTGGCCTACTCAGGCAAGCCTGTAAAAGCAGGCCCAGGCCTGCAGAAGTCAGAGACTCCTTTGCTGGCTTTGAGGAAGCTAGCTGCCATGAATTCTCGAGGGGTCACCTTGAGGCGCTTGAGAGCTGCTCCTCTGCGAGGCCAGCCCCCAGATGGGAGTACAGCCCGGCCAGTGCCTTGATGTCGGCCTCCTAAGACCCTGGGCAGGGGACGCAGCTGAGTGGCACCGGGATTCAAGACCCAGGGAAACTGCGATACCAAGCGGGTGTGGCTGTGAGCTGCTAACTGGGCGGCGTGGTGAGATGCTCTGTGGTGTCAGAATGCAGACACGTGGGACATTCTTGTTCTTCAGGGGTCTCCTCCACCAGCTGCCTGAGCTTCAGACCCCGCGACCATGACGCTGCCACACACAGGTGGCTGCCCGCCTCTTGGCCGTGGGGTAGCCTCACTGCCCATGGGGCCTCCTTTCGGAGATGACTGGTCCAGCCTGGGCCGTCCAGAAGGGCCGGTCTCACCATCGGCCCAGGTCCTCTTGCCCTGGACTCAGGCCCCTGCAAAGAGAAAGTGGCTGTGGCCCAAGGTCTGAAATAGCAGATAAAGCCCCGGATGAGTGTCCTGGGGCCCAGGTGGCTAACACCACAGGTGCATTCTCTCCCAGTTCTGGAGGCCAGAGTCAGAAATCAAGGTGTGGTGTGGGCAGGGCAGCCTCCCCAAAGGCCCTAGGGGAGACTCCTTCCTGCCTCCTGCAGCTTCTGGATGGCCCCTGGGGATAACCCAGGATGACCTCATCTCTGTATTCTTAACTTAATCACAACTGCAAAGACCCTTTTTCCAGATAAGATCATATACAGAGGTCCTGGGGGTGAGGATGTGAAATATATTTTTGAGGGGCACCATTCAGAATCCTTTCCATAAGTAAATGGAAAGTCGATGGACCTGACTCAGAAACACCTGGGAACAGGGCTCTTGGTGACTGCCCTGGGTGCACACCGTGCCTTGTACTGGACCTGGGGCCATGTGCTTTCTGGCATTGGCATAGTGGACTGCCCTTGGTGGATAGGGAGACTGAGAGTTCCCGACTCCAGTCAGGTGGCCCAGGTCCCCAGAAGCAGTAGAGCTGGCGCTGAGGCCAGAAATACCTCCATTTCTGGGCCGAGAATGTGGAGGGGCCGGGGCTGAAGTTGGCGATCTGTGTGCCTCTCTCCTGGGGGTGCTGCCCACGCGGCTACCTGCCCCCGGTGAGGAGCCAGGTGTCCCCATGCAGGTGCCTGCTGGAGGCCCCACTGATTCCCACATGCACTTTTTAAGAAATTGAGATGAAATTCACTTGATATAAAATTAACCGTTTTGCAGGGCACGCTTCAGTGGCACTAGGGCATTCACGGCCATGTGCAGCCGCCACCTTGATCAAGCTCTAAAATGTTTCATGACCCCAAAAGGAAACTCTGTACCCGTCGAGCAATCACTCTCTATTCCCCCAACCCCAGACTATGGCAGCTACCAGTCTACATCCTGTCCCTGCGGATTTCCCATTCTGGACATTGCCTGTAGATGGGACCCTGCCGTTTGCGGCCTCTTGAGTCTGGCCGCTTTCACTGAGCAGCATGGATGGCGAGTAGGGAGCCGCCCTGGGGTGGGGTGGACACAGGGGGACAGTTCCCAGCAGGAAGCATGGGCCCGGCAGGTGGTCTTCTGGCCTGGATATGGGAGCTCTCCTTAAGGTCCAGCGAGGCCTTTCTCTGTCTCTGCCTGCCCCCAGGTGAGCACAGGGGACAGA